>JADNRZ010000020.1:600000-991619 GCA_015501605.1 Panaeolus papilionaceus | reverse complement strand
CCCGGAAATCGTCCCAGAAATCGTCCCCTACTGTTATTCTACAGTGGACTGTAGTTGTACAGTGGACTGTACAACTATGGTTTGGACACATAACTGGGGACTGTACAAGTACATTCCCTCATACATAAATCTAGCGTCTATGGCTGCCGCGATACACCCTTCCCGCCCTCGGGAGGAGGAGGGCGTCGGATAAAGTTCTGAAGTGGGGTGGTTGTTGGGGTCCCGAACAGTCAGGAGGCTGAGACGATGGACTGTCCCCCAAGCGGTCCTTAATTGGATGCCAGCGACGGGGCCCTTGCGTGCTGGAAGCTTCGGCGCTACAACCAGTGGTCGGGGAGCGCACTTCGGTGCGTACGCGGGATAGAGTTTAGCCGCCTGGTGCCCATCCATGGGTAACCAAGGGCTTCGCGTAGTAGGCGCCCCTTCGGGGCACCACCACTTCTGTTCGACAACTGGGTCGAGGGCGTTAACCTGACAACGCTTGGTTGATCACTTTGGACTGTCGCCTTCCTCGGAGGGAGAGACTTATTTGCCGTGCAATTGGCTTTGATATCTTGCCCCACGTACTTTGCTCGCGCTTCGCGCTTGCAGTAGTTTAGTCTGCTGTGGTATATACCCAACTTAATTGGGGAGTGGTCATTCTGGTAGTTAGCTACTTGTTTGTATTTACTGTGATCCGACTGGACTGCCAGCCGCGCACCAGTATACAAATTGTTGAACCAAAAAAAAAAAAAATCAACCGATGGCTTGAGTCCTTCCACAGGATCCACAGCATACACAAGTGCACTTACTGCGGCCTGGAAGTGGTCATATCGTGGTACCGACGCATCGCCAGCAGCCACAAACGAACCGGGTGTATCAGCGGCCTCAGCCATAAGCTGGACCAGCTGATCCGCCCTCGACGGCCACTCCCCGCCATCAGGCGGGGGAGTGGGCGGGGGCGGGAGAGTCTCATTAACGTCAACCTGGTGGGGGAAGCGTTCAGTGAGTCGATTGCCAGGCCTGGACTCATCGGGCAACAGCTCGATGGGTTTGGTCAGTTGGGGGAGTCTCGAGATGATCTCCATAACTGCCCCAGAGGTCTTCGCCCTTTCAGACTCAGACATACGGGCAAAGGAACGAGCATGCAGCGGAGCTGCATGCGAGTTCCGTTCATCCAGTCACCCCCGGAGGGGGTGACTGGATGCAAGCATCCCGACACGCCAGGTGGAGCGGTCAGTCAGACGATGAAAGAGTAGAGGGATTGGGAGGAGGCCCGCCAGGGCCTCTGCTCCACCTATGGGGGTGGTTTTAAACGCACCCGTGATCCATAGAGCAGCCTTACACTGCATCCCGTTAAACATTTTCAAGAGTTCCTTGTTATGGGAACCTCTGAAGAACCAAAGCCTGTGCCCGTACGTTGCAATCGGGAGAACGCACGTGCGATACAAAAGCCGACGTTGAACCGGGGAAAGTCCCCGGAGTGAGTTACCAAGCATCCCCATGGCCTTGACCGTGGTGAGTGCTTTTGTGGTGTAGTAGCGTACGTGCTCCCTAAATGTGAGCCCGCAATCAAAGTAGAAACCCAGATACCTCCAGATAGGTTTGGGTTTCAACGGCGTACCCCAAATCAATGGGGGGGTTGACACCATCTCGCCTACGCGAGAAGTGGAATAGCTCAGACTTGTCGTGCTCCAACACAAGTGCCAAAGTGGTAAACAAGGTGAAAATAATAGAGTACGCCGCCCTTCGGGCGGCGATATTGTCAGTCAATTTCTTGGCCTGGCAGATGAGAGTGCCATCGTCGACAAACGACAACAAGTAACAAGACAGCGTGCCCGCTAGGGCACGCGCCTCGAAGATCTTCATAATCGGAGCGATATAAAGAGCAGATAAAACCGGGGACAGGGCTCCGCCCTGTCCCACACCTACATCAGCAGGCATTGGTTCAGAAGTGAAGGTGTTCCAGCTATAGCGCGTGGAACGTCCCACAAGATATGAGGCGAAGAACCTCCGGACCTTGGCAGGAAAACCCTGCTTGGCCAGTATAGCCATCAGAACATCATGGTTCAATGACGGGAAAAACTGTGTGATGTCAAATGCCACCACACTGGTTACCAGACCCTTTGCCCAGCCCGCGCGGACCATATGGGTGAGGATGAGGCCCGCGTCCTCTGTTGAGCGCTGCTTGACACCTCCCAGTTGACACGGATGGAATATATCCAGTTTGATGCCTTCAAACTGAATGCGGGTCGAGATTAATTTCTCAATGAGTTTACTGAGGGTGTTCAGGAGCACAATTGGCCTGAACGACTTCGGAGTAGAGTACGACGCCTTCTCCGGTTTCGGAATAATAACCGAGGTTGAGTCTTTGAAGTGGCTGGGCCAATAGCCTGCCGTTAGGCAGGCGTTGGCCAGCTGTACGAAGAGGGTCTCGACGCCATCGGCGTCAATGACCCTCTTCAGGTACCGCCACGTGATGTGGTCGGGACCAGGCGCAGAGAGACCAGAGCATGCTACTAGGGCTTCGTGCAACTCCAGTCCGGAGAAGACCTCCCATTCCCTCTCCTGCAGAGAAGGAAGCTCGTCCAGGACCGAGAGGTCAAACTCCCGATCTGTGGCTGAATTGTACGTGCCGTGGAGTCCTTCCCACAGTGAGTCGACAGTATGGCACGGCTGTCCGCGATACTGGATTGCCTCCGACGGCGGTAACTTGCGCTTCTGAACCCAGTTCATGAGGTCCCAGGGGCGCTTGTTGGTTTCTGCGATCTTCTTGATTTCTGTATCGAAAAAAACCCGCTTCGCGCTACAAGTAGCTCTCCGCAAGGCCTGCCATTCCTCCCTCCCCCGGGTGGCCCGGAAGGCAGAAAGGGCGGTCGCGCATTTGTCGTTCCACCAAGCTTTTGACTGCTTGACAACTTTTTTCTCCGTGGCGTGGTGATCCCACGCCTCTTGAAAGCAAAGCGCAATAGCCGAAGCCATGCCCTCCACCCCCTCAGGAGTACGTGTAAACTCGCGTCCGACGAGGCCTTGCAGCCCCGCGCGAAGTGCGGATAAGAAAGCCTTTTCCGTGTCTGAATTAGGCTTGATAGACTTGCGAGGAGGAGCCAAAGGCTCCTCCGAGCAAGGGAGAGTGCATCCCAAAGGGATGTGATCGCTGACACCCTGCCAGGATCTGTCGCGCTTCGGCGCGTGGGACAAAGAGAACTCTGCCTTGAGAAAGACGAGATTGATCACCATTGGCGAAAGATCTGCCTGAAAGGGGATGTGGGTGGGTCCCGGATTAACCGGTTCCGCCCACAACAGCCCCGTTTCCGCCGTGATCTCCTGGATTTGGACAGCGCGGGAGTTGTGCCCTTCGACGTCTGGGTCCCAGACGTGAGAGCGGCAGTTGAAGTCGCCCCCCATATACACAAGAGGGGGGAGATCATCGAGATGATCGTGGAGGAGTAGACATTAAGGAAATTAAAAACTTCCTGCTCCCCAAAGAGCGAGAGTAGCTGAATGTCACAGTGTTTCACAATATCTG
Source organism: Panaeolus papilionaceus (assembly GCA_015501605.1). Classification (NCBI taxonomy): domain Eukaryota; kingdom Fungi; phylum Basidiomycota; class Agaricomycetes; order Agaricales; genus Panaeolus; species Panaeolus papilionaceus. The sequence continues at coordinate 988,111 of JADNRZ010000020.1, read as the reverse complement.
GACGGAGTGCAGGGCGATACCGCACGAGGCTACGCACCACATACATTATCACTCGGGGGGGTTGACCATTGGCGCTCTTCGTGTCAGCGAAGAGCAACCAGTTGGGATGGACCGGAGGTCCTTCCACATCGTCGCCCTCCTTGTTAGAGGTGGACGGCGCTGTGCGAATCACACGCCACGGGGGCTCTTGGATGAACAAAAGATCATACACACTTTGCATGCGATCTAGTAACAAATTCGTATGTTCATAGTTTTTACAAACATTTTGCGAATATACACTAATGTCCTTAGATTTGTTTTGACTCATTTCTAAGAACGATTGTGTGAGATTTTGGGTGCAGTGCCATATCGGCTACTCACCTTAGCATACGCCCTAACATACCAGTTCTCATCGAACCGGTTACACCAGAACGGGCAGTTGCGGGCATCCGCCGCGTGGTCTCCTTTGCAGTTGACGCAAGGGAACTGATGAGGACACGCCTCCCCCGACTCCGTCGGGGGGACAGGTGGATTAGAGTTGGGGTTGCCTCGGCAACACCCTGCGAGTGATCTGTGCTGGTCCCTAGTGTGGGGCCCACCGCAGATTGGACACGTCTGGCCTCTAGCCCGACAGTGTTTAATGTCGTGGCCCCACCTGAAGCATTTAGGGCAACAGGGGACACCGCGGTTGGCTGAAGCCGCTTGGATAGAGCAGGAGTGTCCACAAATCATTATGGACCTCCCGATGAGCGTTTTCGCTCGGGCACCCTGTTGGGTATCCCAAAGATCGAAGTAGACAGTCGCGGTAGCGGCCATCTTGGAGTTGTGAATAATGCGCGGTTTAGTGCGCAGAGTGAAGGAGGACATGAGGGGCGACGCGGAAATCGCGCGCTTCACGTCCTCTTCGGTAATCCTAACACCAGTTGTTAGGGAGGAGAAAACCGGAACGTCGACCATCTTGAGGTATGACGTCGAGGCGGGCAGGGTAACCTGCGGGGAGAGCGGCCCTTGCATCTCTGGGAAGAATTTCTTTGCGACGGACCGGATGAGGGCGATGTCCCTTTCCGATGCGACGTGAGTAGTCTCGACGGTGTACCCATTGAACGCGGGGCCGCACGAGAGAGCGCGAATAACGGCGCCAGCGCGGGCCAGCACCGTATTCACCTCCTGATAAAGGCGCTCGATGTCTACCGGAGGTAGAGATTGCACTGTGAAGGTGATGAGGACCTGTTGACAAGACGGGCCCTTAATGACATAAGACGGAGTAGAGGCATTCTTAGGTTTGCCTCTGCTTGTTGAAGGCCCGGCTACCTGGGTGGGGTAGGCCTGGGGCGGGAATTGCACACGGGCACTGGACATGCCCAGCTGTGGCGCTCTGTAACCAGGAACAGTTGAGCGCTTGGCAACTGCAGCGAAAGACGGCTTTGGTTTCGTCTGTCGGTTCACCTGGGGAGGAGGCCCAGAGGGCCTCCGAAAGGTCCCGGCTACGGGAACTTTCGGTTTCTTCGGGGCCGTTCCTGTCATTTCTGTATCTTCGGGTGTGACAGGAGCGGAGGATGTCGGGACGGGTCCCGCGGCCTTCCGCTTCCCGAAAGACGACGACTTTCGGGTGTTGGAGGCTGGGTCTCCCACGGGTGGTCCGTGCGCAGTGCCCTGGACCTGTGGGGTTGTGTCGAGGTCGGCGGTGATGGCCTGCTGTACCTCAGCATCGTACTCCTCGTCCATCTCCATCTCGGGAGGTGGGCTGGAGGGAGGGAGGGAGCCCTCGACGAGGGGCTGCCTGATCGTGATGTCCCCCTCAACCTTATCATAGGACTTGTTGAGGACATCGAATAGGGCATCCACCAGCGCGCTGTTCTCGCCGGTGGGTTGAACTGCTGCCCAGGTAGACCTGGACACTCGCTCGACGAGCTCGAGAAGCTCGTGGGCGAGGAGACTGGTGTCCGCTTGGTTAGTGAACACGGACGGGTTGGCACCGCTTTCCATCCAGTGCCGTATTTCCCTCACACTGCGAATAGCAGCCTTCAGATCCCCACTGGCCTCCTCCTTCGTACCAGCTGCTTCGAAGGGAACCGACGAATGCCTCGAGTAAGATTGTTGGGAAGCAGCAGAACGTCTGCTCTTCCTGGCGACGGTTGTCCAGCTCCCTCCTCCTTCGCTGCGACGATCCGATTGAGTTCCTCTGGGGATGGGGGTGGTGTAGCGCTGCTTGGCTGCGCCCCTAGGGGGAGCTGAGCGTGCTGTTGGTGTAGGGGACGATGAACGAGCCCCGGGGGCGGAATACCCCCCAAGATCTGAAGAGGGCGCAGTGCCCTCCCCTGCTGGTGGCAATGATAGTGCCGATGAAGTAATTTGTGGGCGGAAGACAGGGCTTGTAGGCCGTTGCCCTCCTAACGAACTGGACGCACGAGGCGTCCCCTCCTTTGACATTGAGCTCGATGTTTAGCAGTAGTAGATTCGAGTTGTTGAGTGTGAGCCCAAATAGGAAGGTGGTGGTTCAGGGTCAAGAAGCATGACGCTGCATCCCGTTAAACATTTTCAAGAGTTCCTTGTTACGGGAACCTCTGAAGAACCAAAGCCTGTGCCCGTACGTTGCGATCAGGAGAACGCACGTGCGATACAAAAGCCGACGTTGAACCGGGGAAAGTCCCCGGAGTGAGTTACCAAGCATCCCCATGGCCTTGACCGTGGTGAGTGCTTTTGTGGTGTAGTAGCGTACGTGCTCCCTAAATGTGAGCCCGCGATCAAAGTAGAAACCTAGATACCTCCAGATAGGTTTGGGTTTCAACGGTGTACCCCAAATCAATGGGGGGGTTGACACCATCTCACCTACGCGAGAAGTGGAATAGCTCAGACTTGTCGTGCTCCAACACAAGTGCCAAAGCGGTAAACAAGGTGAAAATAATAGAGTACGCTGCCCTTTGGGCGGCGTTATTGTCAGTCAATTTCTTGAGGTCTTCTGCCTTTCGGTTTTGGACATACGCGCATATGAACGAGCATGTGGCGAAGCTGCATGCCAGTTCCGTTGATCCAGGAACCCACGGAGCGGGTGACTGGCACTCAGGGTCCCAACATGCCAGGTAGAGCAGTTGGTGAGACGCCTGAGCAGGAGTGGGATGGGGAGGAGGCCCACAAGGGCCTCTGCCCCTCCTATGGGCGTGGTGCGGAACGCACCTGTAATGCCCATAAGTGGCTATAGGAAACACACATGTACAGTACAGCAGCCTGCGCTGGACTGGGGACAGGCCCCGGAGTGAGTTGCCAAGCATGCTCATTGACTTCACAGTTGTGAGTGCCTTGGTAGTATAATATTGCACATGCTCCCGTCGGAAGTACAAGCACCATTGCGGGCTCCCATGGGATACATGGGAGCTCTATAAATACTTGAACGCAAACCCACTCACATTCTCCTTTGCTGCTATACGTCCTTCCCGCCCCTGGGAGGAGGAGGGCATTGGATAAAGCTCTGAAGTGGGGTGGTTGTTGGGGTCCTGAACATTCAGGAGGCCAAGACGATGGCCCGTCCCCCGAGCGGTCCTTAATTGGGTGCCAGCAACGGGGCCCTTGCGTGCTGGAAGCTTCAGCGCTATAACCAGTGGTCGGGGAGCACATCTCGGTGTGTACACGGGATAGAGTTTAGCCGCCTGGTGCCCGTCCATGGGTAACCAAGGGCTTCGCAAAGTAGGTGCCCCTTCGGGGCACCACCACTTCTGTTCGACAACCGGGTCGAGGGCGTTAACCTGACAACACCTGGTTGATCACTTTGGACTGCCGCCTTCTTCAGAGGGAGTGGCTTATTTGCTGCGCAATCAGCTTTGATAACTTGCCCCACGTTCTTTGCTCGCGCTTCGCACTCGCCTTAGATTAGTCTGCCGTGGTATATACCCAACTTAATTGGGGAGTAGTCATTCCTAGTATTCGTACTTCGTTTGTATTTACTGTGATCCGACCGGACTGCCAGCCACGCACTGGTATATAAATTGTTGAACCAAAAAAAAAAAAAAAACCAGGAACGGTTGAGCGTTTGGTGACCACAGCGAAAGACGGCTTGGGTCTCATCTGTCGGTTCACCGGGGGTGGAGGCCCAGAGGGCCTCTGAAAAGTCCCGGCTATGGGAACTTTCGGTTTCTTAGGAGCCGGCCCTGTCATTACCATATCTTCAGGTGTGACAGGCTCGGAGGAAGTCGGCACAGGTCCCGCGGCCAAACACGACTTCTTTGATGAACGAATCAAGGAGGTTGCAGAAACCAACAAGCGCCCTTGGGACCTCATGGAGTGGGTCAAACAGCGCAAGTTGCCGCCATGCGAAGCTATCCGGTACAACAACCAGCCTTGCAACGAACTGAGCGATCTCTGGGACGCTCTACATGGGACGTACAATGCTGCCTCTGGCAGAGCGTTTGATGCATCCATTCTCGACGAGCTGCCAGATGCGCCTGAGCGTGACTGGGTGGACTTTACTTGGGCGGAAATGTCTGATGCACTCAAAGGGTGTTCCAACAACTCTGCTCCTGGCCCCAACCACATCAAGTGGGGGCACCTCAAACGGATCACAGGGGACTCGCACATCGTGGATCTCCTGCTGGAGCTGGCAAATGGATGCTTCGCGTTCGGCTGTTGGCCTCAGCACTTCAAGGAGTCTATGTCGGTTATCATTCCCAAGCCGAACAAGCCCAGCTACTCTACCCCCAAAGCGTACCAGCCAATTGTGCTGTTGAACACATTGGGGAAACTTTTTGAGAAGATGATCTCCAACCGTATCCAGTTCGAGTCCATTGAACATGGTGTCTTCCACCCCAACCAACTCAGCGGCATTCGTCAACGCTCAACCGAGGATGCAGGGCTTATCTTGACGCACTTGGTGCGCGCAGGATGGGCCAGGGGCCTGAAAACGAGTGTTGTGGCTTTTGACATCGCACAGTTCTTCCCCTCTCTTAACCACACAGTGTTGTTGGCTACCCTCAGGAAGCAGGGATTCTCCGCGCGAGTGGTCGATTTCTTCGCTTCTTACCTTGTTGGACGCTCCACCAGCTATGCATGGAACTCCTTTGTCTCTGAACCACGTCCTGCGGACGTAGGGGTTGGCCAGGGCTCTGCTCTATCGCCAGTCCTTTCAGCTCTCTACATCACACCGCTCATGAAGCTGTACGAGCTCCGGACCACTCACTTTGAGTCCACCCTCCTCTCGTTTGTTGATGATGGCACCATCCTTGTCCAATCCCCCTCCCTCGATCGTAACAACGAAGTCCTTAGGGACGCGTATGCGGTCATCTATGCGCTTTTCACCGCCTTTGCCTTCGTTCTTGAACATGACAAGTCTGAGCTCTTTCACTTCTCTCGTGCACGCGACAAGTACAACCCATCGCTGGATCTAGGCTTCGCTCCCTACACTGGCAACACTCCCCTCACTCCCAAGCTGTACTGGCAGTACCTTGGCTTCTATTTTGACTGCACGCTCTCGTTCAAGGAGCATGTGTGCTATTACTCCACCAAAGCGCTTACAACTGTCAAGGCCATGCGCATGCTTGGTTCCTCTACTCGTGGCTTGAATGCACGCCAGTGACGTCTCCTTTACAGGTCCTGTGTGCTCCCCATTGCGACATACGGTCACCGCCTCTGGTTCTACGATGGTGCTCACAACAAGACACTCCTTGCTGAACTCGTTAAAATGCAGTGAAAAGCTGCGCTCTGGATCACTGGTGCGTTTAGTACCGCTCCCACTGGTGCTGTGGAAGCACTTGCTGCCCTCATCCCCATTCCACTCTATCTCAAACGCCTCACCAATCGTTCCACGCTTCGTGTGAGCATGCTTGCAGACACCCATCCGCTTCGCTCTCTCATGAGCAAGCAGCACGCTGGCAAGGCGCACCCTCACCCTCGAGCCATCTCGAAGATGACTGGTGCCCAGAAGGCCAAAGTCCGGAGTGCAGTCATGGAGATCGACAAGAACCTCCTCCACCTTGAAGAACCAATGCAGGGATTCCCTCCAGAGGCTCGTCCAGGCCACCGCTTGCTTGATCGTTTTCACGATCGCATCATCACCAGGAGCACCATACCAGGAACGAGCGCCGAAACGCGCCGGGACGAGTTGGACACCATCCTTGGCTGGGGAGATACCAGCCCCCACACTGTGTCAGCTATTGTGGACACCTCTGTGCCCCCATCATGGCGCCATCAGTCCACTGTTTCGGCGGTGTATTATCGCAATGGGCGGGAGTTCCACAGCTCCAAGAACGTTGCAGGCAAGTCTCTAGCCCAGGATGCGGAGCTCTTTGCCATTCGGTGCGCTATTTCCTTCGCCTCGTGCCAGGAGGGGTGCACACACATTGCGGCATTCACTGATAGCTTGGGCATGGCCATGCGGTCTGTGGATCCATCTGTTGGTCCTGGTCAGGTGCATGCCCTGGCCAACTGTCATCTGCTAGCTGAGTGGTTCTCCAGGAGCGAAGACCACTTGCTCACCTTTGTCCATGTGCCGTTGACAATTCGTTGGGCACCCCACTACAAAGCTCACTGCATGGCACGTCAGCTCACCGTCTCTGTTGGTCGCAAAGTCAACACTACCCTCTCCTGGCTTCATCGTGAGGCTGATGCTAGGTGCGAAGGGGCATGGACTCGTCAGTTCATGGCTCCACAAGTGCGAGGGCATCACTTCTTGGTGCTCAAGTCCCTCAAGGACATTGAAATCACTCCAACCGCTGCAAAGTCCGGCCAATGGATCCCTTGAATCGACGAGTCTCCTACACTAACGGCTCGCGCTGTGCGTTGCATCACCAACCACGCTCCGATGGGCTCATATTATGCGCGCTTCAAACCTCTAGAACCCACAGCCTGCCCCTGCGGCTCACCACGCATGGACCGACTCCACATTCTTGCCCGTTGTCGCTTGTTCAAAGGCAAATCTGTTCCATCAACTCTTGTTGGGTTGGTGCGCTTCCTCAAGGATAACCCAGCTGCGTTCTCCTTCACCAAGCCTCGCAATCGCGCTGGGTATGGCTGAGTGGATGGAGGGAGTTGGGTTATCATCCTCTGGCACTTCCCAAGACCGTGCTCCGGCATGTGCGCTAGTAAGTTGTTCTGGATGTAGATGTTTACTGTGATTCAACACATATGTCTTTGGCGGGCACCCTTCTCTCTTCGGTTTTTTCTTCCACCACTCCTCTGCACTGCCACTTTGCGGCACTGCCCCTGTCCTGGATTTAGGCAAGCTATGCTTCATAACCATTGCCCTTAGGTCCTCTTCTGAGCTTGGGGCAGCTCTTGAGCCCCCTTCACTTCTTGATACGATTGGAGTATTTAGTAGGAGTTGGTGTATATGTAGTTTGTCTCATGTATATTAGCGATGATCACGACCGGACTGCTAACGAGCCCCGGTATATAAATTGTTGATTTTAAAAAAAAAAAAAAAAAAAAAGGACGAGCCTCTGGAGGGAATCCCTGCATTGGTTCTTCGAGGTGGAGAAGGTTCTTGTCAATCTCCATGACTGCACTTCGGACTTTGGCCTTCTGGGCACCAGTCATCTTCGAGATGGCTCGAGGGTGAGGGTGCGCCTTGCCAGCGTGCTGCTTGCTCATGAGAGAGCGAAGCGGATGGGTGTCTGCAAGCATGCTCACACGAAGCGTGGAACGATTGGTGAGGCGTTTGAGATAGAGTGGAATGGGGATGAGGGCAGCAAGTGCTTCCACAGCACCAGTGGGAGCGGTACTAAACGCACCAGTGATCCAGAGCGCAGCTTTTCACTGCATTTTAACGAGTTCAGCAAGGAGTGTCTTGTTGTGAGCACCATCGTAGAACCAGAGGCGGTGACCGTATGTCGCAATGGGGAGCACACAGGACCTGTAAAGGAGACGTCACTGGCGTGCATTCAAGCCACGAGTAGAGGAACCAAGCATGCGCATGGCCTTGACAGTTGTAAGCGCTTTGGTGGAGTAATAGCACACATGCTCCTTGAACGAGAGCGTGCAGTCAAAATAGAAGCCAAGGTACTGCCAGTACAGCTTGGGAGTGAGGGGAGTGTTGCCAGTGTAGGGAGCGAAGCCTAGATCCAGCGATGGGTTGTACTTGTCGCGTGCACGAGAGAAGTGAAAGAGCTCAGACTTGTCATGTTCAAGAACGAGGGCAAAGGCGGTGAAAAGCGCATAGATGACCGCATACGCGTCCCTAAGGACTTCGTTGTTACGATCGAGGGAGGGGGATTGGACAAGGATGGTGCCATCATCAACAAACGAGAGGAGGGTGGACTCAAAGTGAGTGGTCCGGAGCTCGTACAGCTTCATGAGCGGTGTGATGTAGAGAGCTGAAAGGACTGGCGATAGAGCAGAGCCCTGGCCAACCCCTACGTCCGCAGGACGTGGTTCAGAGACAAAGGAGTTCCATGCATAGCTGGTGGAGCGTCCAACAAGGTAAGAAGCGAAGAAATCGACCACTCGCGCGGAGAATCCCTGCTTCCTGAGGGTAGCCAACAACACTGTGTGGTTAAGAGAGGGGAAGAACTGTGCGATGTCAAAAGCCACAACACTCGTTTTCAGGCCCCTGGCCCATCCTGCGCGCACCAAGTGCGTCAAGATAAGCCCTGCATCCTCGGTTGAGCGTTGACGAATGCCGCTGAGTTGGTTGGGGTGGAAGACACCATGTTCAATGGACTCGAACTGGATACGGTTGGAGATCATCTTCTCAAAAAGTTTCCCCAATGTGTTCAACAGCACAATTGGCTGGTACGCTTTGGGGGTAGAGTAGCTGGGCTTGTTCGGCTTGGGAATGATAACCGACATAGACTCCTTGAAGTGCTGAGGCCAACAGCCGAACGCGAAGCATCCATTTGCCAGCTCCAGCAGGAGATCCACGATGTGCGAGTCCCCTGTGATCCGTTTGAGGTGCCCCCACTTGATGTGGTTGGGGCCAGGAGCAGAGTTGTTGGAACACCCTTTGAGTGCATCAGACATTTCCGCCCAAGTAAAGTCCACCCAGTCACGCTCAGGCGCATCTGGCAGCTCGTCGAGAATGGATGCATCAAACGCTCTGCCAGAGGCAGCATTGTACGTCCCATGTAGAGCGTCCCAGAGATCGCTCAGTTCGTTGCAAGGCTGGTTGTTGTACCGGATAGCTTCGCATGGCGGCAACTTGCGCTGTTTGACCCACTCCATGAGGTCCCAAGGGCGCTTGTTGGTTTCTGCAACCTCCTTGATTCGTTCATCAAAGAAGTCGCGTTTGGCCGCCTTAGTGGCAGAGCGGAAGAGGCGCCAGTCCAGATCGTCTCTGGAGGTGCGGAATTGGTCTAGCAGTTCGGAGCACTCATCGTTCCACCACGGTCGAGAGCGTCGCGTAATGACAGCCTCAGTCGCATGGTCATCCCATGCTTTAGCAATCGCCTCAGCCATTCCTTGCGCTCTGGCCTCAACGTCACTGGCTGAATGAAGCTCACCGCTTTGCACCCCCTGCATGCAGCGAATGATGTTGGCCAGGAACTCTTCCTCCTCTTCGCTCCCAGCTTTGATCGTCATCCTAGGCGCGCCAGCAGCGCCAGGAACAATAACAACAACGCTTGAAATCGGGATGTGATCAGAGCGCCCTTGCATGCTGTGGACTAGCATTCGTGGTCGATGCAACACCTCTGCCATTTCCAGGAAGACGAGATCAATGACTGTATCAGCCAGATCACGGTTGTAGGAGATGTGAGTTGGGCCATGATTGGTTGGCTCTGCCCAATCTAGCCCCATGTCGGCGCAGACATCCATGAGAGCAATGGCGTCGGTGCGATGATATCTGTAGTTCGGGTCCCAGACTGACGAGCAACAGTTGAGATCTCCACCCATGTATACACAAGGGGGAAGCGATGGAAGCGACTTTAAATAAAAGATGGCAGTGTGGTCTTTGTCAGAATAGATTTTAACAAAATTGAGGCACTGCCCTGCAGAGTACAGAGAGAGGAGCATAATGTCGCGATGATCAACAAGGTCACGGCGGAGAGAGGGGCGATATTTGCGAAGCCTGGTGGAGATATAAGCCAACACCCGGGGCGCTTGATCTCCCTGGGGAGCAGGGCGCACCACTAGATCCCAGGATGGATGCAGAGGTGGACCGACGACTTTCTCTCCCTCACGCGACGAGGCCGAAGGAGCGATACGAATTTCTTTCCATGGAGGTTCTTGAATAAATAGAACATCGAATTCTTCAATCAACTGTTCAAGCATAATTGCAACCCACTCGTAGTTGCGGTTAATGTTGTGGGACATGATTCTAATGACACTCTCCGCTTTGCAATGATTGTTCGTCCCCTTCATTGCGCAGTTGGTGGTGTGTTAGAGGGAGCGGGGTGCTGCGCCTTAGCAGGGCGCGCCTCAGCATAACGGGCCGCGATCCAGTCACCGTTGAAACGGTGCTTCCAGAAGGGGCATTGACGAGAGTGTGCAGCATGATTGCCGCGGCAGTTGAGACAACGAGAGACGTGCGTGCACGCCTCGTCAGCAGGAGTGGGATTGATGGGTGGATCCGCTTTGGGGAAGCCATTCTTACAGGGCTTGCACATCTCGCGATGAACAGCCTTGTTGTGAGGGCCATGGCAGATGGGGCAGACATATGTGAGATTCCTGCAGCGATCTGTAGAGTGGCCAAACCGATAGCATCAACGGCATAACAGAGTACCAGTGCAAGGGAGCAACGTGCGAATGGAGCAGTGTCGATCAAGGGTCATCATGCTTTGGTTAGCAAGAGAGCAAGTGCACGCACTGGACTGGGAGTTGGCAATCGAGAAGTAGACCGTGGCAGTTGAGCTGTTAGGTGTGGTGCGGTTGATGTGATAGCGAGACACCATTGTAACATTGGTGAACAAGGTGCAGCTGCGAACAGCTGTATGTCGAGGTAGGGAGCCCAATCTCCGGTCTGGGGTGGGCAGTGCCATGAAGGAGGTCTCTGAACGTCATAGCAACGCTGGACAGCTCGTTATTGCCTGGAACGCCAGCTGTGTGTAGCGCGTATCCAGAAGTGACTCGTTCCACTGAAAGGATTGATGTTGCAGCAAAGCGATTTTCGCGCAGGTGCTGGTTGCTCAGCCTGTACATCTCTTGCATGTCCAGCGCTGGCACTGTAGCGCCCTTGCAAGTGCAATGACGGTGCCACCTTGATTGTTGTTGCCACCCTTCGCAGGAGCAGCTGCTGCCTTCGCAACGCTGGCATATGTGTTGCCTCGTTTCGCCGCAGCGGGGGGAGTCGGTCCTGCGCGCCCACTGCGAACAGGGGGTGGTGGAACGGGACGACGAATCATTTCGGCCCAGGGGCGGCCAGAATTGATCGGCACTTTTCCTTTCTTTTTGGGCAAGCGCGCCGTCGGGGGCGGTCCCTCCTGCGTCGGTGCGGCGGAGGTATCGGTCAAGTGAGTGTCACCTGATGCATCAACAGGGAATGGCACTGGCTGTGTTGGAAAGCGAAGTGTGGCAGCTGAGGACTCACTGCTGGCATCCTCTTCATTGTTCGCCTCGTTGGGCTTCTCCTGCTCCGCTCCAATGATATTAGCAACACACTGATTGAAATCAGGATGCACTGTCTCTGAATCCGTTATGGGCACAACTGCAGCCCAGGGAGAGTTAGCCATCGCTTGCAAGAGCTGCAGAACCGATGTAGCCATGTAAGAGGCATCATTGTCCGATGCAGTGGTGGAATGACCTCTAATCCAGTTAGAGATCTCGTTGATCGCGCTAACAGCAGCTGCCAGGTCTCCCCTCACACCATTGCTGGCATGAGACAACTGCAGGAGAGTTGCCTGATGGTGGATCGCGCTGTTGGACGTTGTAGAAGCTGGTGCAGATGCTGTGGACATGGGACCGCTGGAATTGGACACTGTGCTTGCAGGATTGCTCCTGGACGCTGCTGGTTGCTTGGGACCCCTCACTGCAGCCCTCTCAGACTGTGTGGTGGGGTATGGGGACGCAGAACGAGGTGAGCGATCTGCTGGGGAGTTTGGGAGCCTGCCAGACAAGCTGGATAATGCTGGGACTCTGACATCGGATCTAGTGCGATCCGTGCCAATCCCTTTGGAGGGTTGGGACATGAGTGTATGCTGTATGCAATTCTGTTTATGATATCGAGATCAGACCTCTTGTTGAGCTGTTTTTTTTTTTTTTTTTTAAATCAACAATTTATATACCGGGGCTCGTTAGCAGTCCGGTTGTGATCATCGCTAATATACATGAGATAAACTACATATACACCAACTCCTACTAAATACTCCAATCGTATCAAGAAATGAAGGGGGCTTAAGAGCTGCCCCAAGCTCAGAAGGGGACCTAAGGGCGATGGTTATGAAGCATAGCTTGCCTAAATCCAGGACAGGGGCAGTGCCGCGAAGCGGCAGTGCAGAGGAGTGGTGGAAGAAAAAACCGAAGGGAGAAGGGTGCCCGCCAAAGACGTATGTGTTGAATCACAGTAAACATCTACATCCAGAACAACTTACTAGCGCACATGCCGGAGCACGGTGTTGGGAAGTGCCAGAGGATGATAACCCAGCCCCCTCCATCCACTCAGCCATACCCAGCGCGATTGCGAGGCCTGGTGAAGGAGAACGCACTCTTGTTGAGCTGTGGTGGATGTTTGATGCGACGGGCAGGATTTTCCCATGGCTCGAGATGGTGGTACCAGATGAAGAAGGAGTGACTATCACCACTACATCAAACTCCTTCTGACTGCTTTTTTGAGGCTCTACCCTTCCACAATCATCCAAATCCCTTCAAACCTTTGGTGAACATTACATATCATGTCTCTCCATCTATCTGTATGTTCTGATTAAATTATTTTGTCTCTGATCCTCTGTCATAAGCTGATCAGTGGAAATTTGAACAATTTTGAGACCTGCTCAGAATTCTTTGGGGGTGGGCTACTTCTAAAGGCCTGATTTAAGTGTCTTCAGAACAATTTAGAGCATGTTGAAGCAGTCAATATTCATGTAGATATTCACAAATTACTATTCTGCATACCCTGAGGTAGTGTTTAGTGTTTTCTATTCTGTTGCTTGAACTTTTGAAGTGGTTGAGTGTCAAGTTCAATGCTTTTACATGTTATGAGTAATATGCATAAGTTTTTTCTGCAGTAGATCAGCCAAAGAAATGTATTATTAGGAATATATGGTGCAAATATGGTATTTTGATACGTAAATGGTGAATAAAATGAGTGGAACCTCTTCAATTTGTATATAAGCGGAGATATAGACATATATATGGTATATATAAAGGTGTACCAAGTGTCAGAGTAGTAGCTGCAGGGGGTGTGGAGGAACGAAGCCAAAAAAGCGGAGGGAGGAGGAGAAGGAGGATCAAGGGGTGTTCCCACACTTTAGTACCAAAATGTGAGATGCAATTGCTCTCTCCACATGCACAACATTTATGTTCTGTTTTCAGATTCTGAAAGTAGGCAATTGTAGCTTTCTGGTGATATGTATATGTATAATAAAAAATAGCTAAAAAGCGGTGCAATTAATGCTGCAATATTTGTGGGGGAGGATTAATTAATTAGTGTGGTGTCATTAGTGTCTGGAAGCAGATCAGTGATGCTAATTTCCTAAAAAAGCGAAGCTAATTAATGAGGATTGATGAGATTAAATGGGATCAATGACATCACACTAATATTCCTGATCAGGACGAAGATTTGATTTGTAAATAGAGGCTCATTTAATCAATGCACAATAACCAGAGCAGATCTGCTGCTTCTGTGGCCACATTTGGCAGACCAGACCACATGAATAGATAGATATAGTGTATACCTTTCTAATGGTATATATATCCCCCCTAATTGGTGCACAAAATGAAGCAATATTGAGGAAATAGTTCCAGTAGGAAATAGGGGCTAAAAAAAGCGAACCTGATCTGCTGGGCTGCTGGTACAATTTGGCAGATCAGATGGTGGCATCTCATAGAGGCTGTTAATAGCTTTCTAACAATATACAGATCACCCAAAATAGTGCCCAGAGCAGTGCAATATGGAGCAGGATGCTGTTTGGGCCCAAGATAGGGGCATTTTGAGTGACCCATGTAAAATTTTTTTTTATATAGATTGATGGGGATCATATGCAGAAGGTCATGTTCAAAATTTCAACCATCGGGGCAGATATGAGCATGCTATTTGTGATTTATATTATTTTTTCAATTTATTTTGATTTGTGTCTGGCTCTGAGAGTGTATTTCCTTAATTGCTTGCCAACCACTGATCCCCCCACCCTGAAAATACCCATTCTGGAATCCTGATTTTTTTCTCTACAAAATCATTATAACACCATGTTGATCAAATCATTTCTTACTGGCCTTGATATGATTTCACACTACTGGAGAATTGATGATTTATCATGATGTAGCAATGATTTCGCACTCTGATAGAGATATTGATTTACCATGATGCAGCAATGATTTCACACTGATGATAAAAGTATTGATTTACTCTGATGCAGCAATGATTTCGCTCTCTGATTTATATAATTTTGCATTGCAGGCAACAACAATGATTTTTTCTTCCTGGTTCATATGATTTCACACCCTTGTGCATGGCTATCACCTTCCTAAGGTGCAAGTGGGTGTATCTATTCTCAGACTGCATGCCTGCTATTAGGCTAGCACCCAATTGCACTGAACATGGTGGTCAGGAACACAGCCTGGCCATTATGTGTGCTCTAGCTGCTTGGCTGCTGCAGGCAGCCAACCAGCACCTACTTTTTGTACCCTCCCAGCTGTGCTGGGGCCCACAGGGGACAGCTCATGAGATGGTGACATCTCTTCCCAGTGTTTGTATTGGGACATGTCCCTACACAACACTAATGTAGCTCTGCAATTTTGCTGATTGCAAAGCACTTTCACTCTGGGATGCAAAGTTCTCAGATCACTCCTACAGAGGCTAGCATTTTATACCCCTCCATGACAAGCACAACTGTCTACTCAGGCCCACTGCTAAGAAAGGTGGGTCTTTGTTATCTGCATTTGAGGCCAGTCCCCTGTTCTTGACTGCACATGCAGTTCCTTGTATTACAGGCCACACTCTGATCACTGAATACTCTTACTGTATGCAGTTCAATCTTCCTGCATCTCATTGCACCTGTGGGTGCTTCAGGTTGCGCTCCCACATCTTGTGCTCATGTCAGAAGTACAAGCATCATTGCAGGTACCCATGGGACACCTGGAAACTCCACCTGGTTTGCACCAGCTGGGCTAGGCCAGTCCCCCATCCTTGACTGCATGCACAGTTTGTTGTATTACCAGCCATGCTCCCATCAGTAAATATTATCACTGCATGCAGTTCAACCTTCCCACACCTCAGTGTGCCTGCAGGCACTTTGGGTTGCACTCTCACACCTTGTGCTCCTGTTGGAAGTACAAGCACCACTGTGGGTACCCATGGGACACCTGGGAACTCAATCAATATTTGAACATGAATTCCTGCATGTTCTCCTTTTCTGCCATATGTTCTTCCCACCCTTGGGAGGAGGAGGGCGTCAGATAAAATACTGAAGGGGGGTGGTTGTTGGAGCCCTGACAGCCCAGACAACTGAGATGGTGGCGCTATCTTCCAAGCATCTACATTAGTGGGCCAGCAATGGAGCCCTTGTGTGCTGGGAGCTTTGGTGCTTTAACCAGTGGTTGAGGAGCATGCCTTGGTATGTATGCAGGGAAGAGTTTAGTTGTCTGTTGCCTGTCCATGGGTAACCAAGGGCTTTGGCCAGTAGGCGCCCTCTTGGAGCACCACTTCTTCTTGATCAGCAACCAGATTGAGAGTGTTAACTCCATGATGCTCGGTCTGCCACTCCTGACTGTTGCCTTCCTTTAGAAGGGAGAGGCTTACTTGCTGTGCAATCAGCTTTGATAACTTGCCCCATGTGCATTGCTTGCACTTTATACTTGCATTGTCTTCATCTGCTGTGGTATATACCCAACTTAATTGGAGAGTAGTCATTCCTGATATTTGTACTTCATTTGTATTTACTGTGATCACACTGGACTGCCAGCTGCACACCAGTATATAAAATTTTGAACCAAAAAAAAACAAAAAAAAAAGCTTGGGATGACCATGCAACTGAGGCTGTCATTATGCAACACTCTCAACCATGGTGGAACAATAAGTGCTCTGAACTGCCTGAACTTCTCAGTCCCCCTGGAGTACAGGACTTTTTACAGATATTACCTAAATTTGATATTTTGATAGGCCTAAGACAAGTCCATATACAGAGTCTCTAGGGAGTCCCTACAGACTGTCAATTGGAGTTCCTAGGGACTCCCTATGGACTCCTGTATATATATTCCAGATTTATAGTAATACAAGGTGATTGTACATGTGCATATATTCTAATGACTAGCACATGGGCCACACATGTTACACCACACAACAAAATTATTAAAATCATTAAAATTATGTTAAGATAACAATAAGATAATGATAAGATAAGGCATGACAAATGTAAGGAAAATCACAAAAAAAATAGAAAAAAATACCAGAAAATTTAAATTAGTATAAAAATACACTATAAATGTGAAATCAAAATTAAATAACACTAAAAACCTATTTTACAGAGATTTAGCTATAGTCCATAGAGAGTCTGTACATACTCCCTACAGACTGTACACCCATTTTATACCATAAAAATAAAAATAAAAAAAATAGGTAGGGACTCCCTACCCTAGAGACTCTGTGTGTTTTGGCACAGGAGGCCATATAGAGTCCCTAGGGTACTCAGGAGGGACTGACAAGTACTCCATGAAAGAGCAGTAATGACATATATTGAGTGAGGTACTACACAAGATGAGAAGTGAAGGAAGAGAAAGAAAAGGTCAAGAGAGAGAAAAATGAGTGAATGAACCTTTAAATACAAGTCCAAGCTATCAAACAAATACAAACATCTGTCAGGCAGGGCCTTACAAGAGTGCCTCTGAAGCCATGTGGTTGGCAGGATGTTAAGATATTCCTAAATGATGTTAGTAAGGCTGTGTTAATGTCTGAGGATTGATCTGCAGCAATCCTATAGATGTATAACACATAGCCTGCCCTATTTGACTCTCCAGCCATTGTATAAGCAGCTGAAAGTTTGCTATCCTTGACAAACTGGGCATGATCTTCAGGCAATTTCCTGGATGCAAATCTGGAATGAATGTCAACTCTCTTGAAAGTGATAAAGACAATCTAGTAGTTCATCTTCACTAAATAGAGCCCCTATCTCCCAAGGCAAAATGGGCCTAAATCAGCCAAGGTTAACACAATTCTGCTCCAATTCTGCACCATGAAAGGAGTAGAATGGCTCAGGCAAGACAGGTGAATCATCAGCCTAGCAGGCAGGCTAGGAGCAGTTGTCAAAGACAGGAAATACCAGGTAATGGCAAAGTACATCCCAATCACTTACAACAACAGCATAGCTGTTACAGTAGCCCGACAGGCGCTTGCGGTTAAGGCCTTTGAGCTAGTTGGAGTCGGTTCGGTCGTGCGACAGAGTTCGAGGATTGTTCTAAGAATGCCACTGCGTACACACGCTACACTGGTATTGTCTTAGAAGAGAGCGAGAAGAGTAAGATCGTTGTAGAAGTTGTTGTTCTATTCGAAGTTAAAGAACTAGCTAAAGAACAAGGGTATAAACTACGGTGTTTATATAGATATCTAGCGAGGCTGTGCGTGTAAATGCCAAGTAGATAAGGTGAGAAGCATATGAGTCAGAAGTATAGTCCGCGGTAAGAATGAGTCATAGGTGTGAGAGAGAAGAGTAAAGAGACGAGTCATAGATAGGAGAAAGAAGTGGAGCGGCAGTGGAAATGAAAGTGGAGTGAGAGTTAGGAGGATGATGTGGGGCTCCGGAGATAGGAAATAGATGAGATAAAAGTACAAAGAGAGATGATAGTACATGGAGATAAGATAAAGAGGAAAAAGAGACGATGTTACGTCGACTCTTTTCTTCTTCATCTTCTCTTTATCTTATCTGGACTACTATCTCTCTTCATCTTATCTTCGTGTACTATCATCTCTCTTTGTACTTATATTTCGTCTATTTCCTATCCCCGAAGCCCCACCTTTTCCTCCTATCTACGACTCCCACTCCACCTTCACTCCCGCTGTCGCTCCACTTCATTTTCCTATCTATGACTCACCTTCTTACTCATCTCTCTCACACTTATGACTCATTTCCTACTGCGGACTACACTTCTGACTCACTTTATCTACTTGGCGTTTACACGCACAGCCTTGTTAGATATCTATATAAACACCGTAGTTTATACCATTGTTCTTTAGCTAGTTCTTTAACTTCGAATAGAACAACAACTTCTACGACGATCTTACTCTTCTCGCTCTCTTCTAAGACAATACCAGCGTAGCGTGCGCACGCAGTGGCATTCTTAGAACGATACTCGAACTTTGTCGCACGACTGAACCGACTCCGACTAGCTCAAAGGCCTTAACCGCAAGCGCCCGTCGGGCTACCGTAACAAAAGAACTAGCTACCCCAACGCACACCGTCCGTAATTTACGAGACGGCACCTCTCATACAAAACGGCAACCCGGAAGAAGAACACCAGCACCAGACCTCGATCAGGAACCTCCAGCCAAGCTACCTCTCCTGTATCAACTAGCAGCAGAGGATTACGATTCCCGCTCAGAAAGAAGAAACCCTGGGGAAAATTAGAAACGTCCAAGAAAGAACAACAGAAGACTAACGACCCTCTCTCCGAACCAGACCCAGAAACCGAACTGGAATCCCAGACCAACGAACAAGAAGAACTTGACACCCCAGTATCAGCCAGCGAACCAAGAGAATCCCCAGAGACCCCAGAACCTACTGAACCCACGAACGAACCAGAAGAAATCCCAGGCACACCAGAAGAACCCTTGAAAGAACCCGAACAACCCCTTGACGTCTCCCTTGCCCTCAGTCAACCAATTGAACCATACGATCCCAGAGAACTGGACTACACTATCACCAGGACCCCAGTCTTCAGCACGGAAATCCCTTCATTTTCTACCAGTATGGCAACTGCGACTCTCACTCAGCCCCCAGGAGGCCGCTCTGCCTCTTCTTCAAGACCTAGAGGAGCTGTCCAAGATCGTTCCCAGAGAGGACTGACAGGACCACCTGGAGGAGATCCTCAACCAGAAACTGACGACGAAGGACCAGGTGACCCCGATCCTTCTGGTAACCCTGATCCCGGTAACGGTCCACAAGACGATCCAGCTGCAGAAGCGTTTAAAAACGCCCTGAAGAAAGAAGTCAACCTCGGCGCACCCGAGAAATTCACAGGAGACCGCACCAAGACCAAGCATTTTATCACCGAATGCCGATCCTATCTCCACATCAATCGACACATCTACAACAACGATGACCTGAAGATCGCCTTCATCTTATCATACTTTGCCGAAGGACCAAAGGGAGATAGAGAAGCAATGGACTGGAAACGCTGCTTCCTAGCTGGAAAGTTCGATGAAGCCCAAAGAAACAGGACCGCAGTCTCCTATGGAAGATTCAATGACTTCCTTCGAAAATTTACTGAAGACTTCGCCCCGCGACTCGGACATGACCATGCAAGGAAAGATCTCAAGAACATCCAACAAGAAGGAAACGTCGAATCACACAACACTGCCTTCAAGAACCTCATGATCACTGCAGGCTACGCCTTCCCTCACACCGACCCCGATGATAACCTCGATCCGATGGAAGACCTGCTGATTGGGATTTATCAAGACTCTCTCAAGAAACCAATCTTGGACAGAATTCGCAACAATGGATACAACCCCTACACCCTGAAGGAATGGATGGATCGAGCAGCCGAAGTGGACGCCCGTTGGAGGGAATCTTTTCCTTTCCCATTCGACAAGAAACCTGCCAAACGCTTCACCTCTAACCAAATGGGGTTCAGATTTGCCAATTCCAAACAAATCAATCTCACTGAAGTTGAACGTGCAGACCACATGAAGAACGGCACCTGCTTCCGCTGTCACCAACCAGGTCATATCTCCAAATTCTGCCCTAACCGCGATCTCAAGAAAACAAACCAGAACCAGAACACCAGCAACCGCGACACCGCCCCGACTAGAAACCCGAAGGATTTCGCTAAATACATCCGCACTTTCTATCAGGACTTGAACGAAGAACAGCGCGCCGAATTTGCCTCCGAAATGCAAGAACAGGATTTTTCCTAAAAGGTTTCGCCTCGACGTCTAAACCTTATGTATCAGTTTGCTCTGCTTTGATAGCTCACAATGAATCCTTTTCTGTCCCTGTGACTATCGAGTGTGAACAACTGAGAACCGCCGAACCCTTGCATACCCAAGCACTCCTCGACTCCGGAGCTGCAGGCATTTTCATTGACCAATCGTTTGCGAAACTCCACGACCTTCCTCAGACCCCACTCAGAACACCAATCCTAGTCCGAAACGTTGATGGCACACCGAACAAGAAGGGCACAATCACCCACCGAACAACACTAAATATGAAGATCTACGACAAAATTAAGAAGACAGAATTCCTAATTACTGGGTTAGGAAATCAGAAGATTATCTTGGGGCTACCTTGGTTGCAAGACACGAACCCCGAGATCGACTGGAAGAATGCCTCCCTGAACTGGCGGACCCCGATCGAGAACGAACCTGACATAGAAGATTGCCTGAACAGCACGAAGAACCCGATTCCTGACTGGTACCCAACCGACTCGATTATCATCGAAGAACGAACCATCTCTCAACTGGAACTCCATGTTAAGAAGATGCTTGGAAAGAACACTACCCTGACCAGACCAGACCGACTTACGACCGACGACCTGATCATCTCCTTTATGGAAGGGGAACCAACAGAAGAAACCAAAGAAATCTGGATCGACACTACCCTGACACACTCCCAAGCCTTTGCCCAGAAATTTGACAAGAAAACCGACGAAACCGACCTGACCAAGATCGTTCCACCTGAATACCACCCTTGGATTTCCGTTTTCAGTGAAGAAGCCTCTTCGACCTTACCGGCGCACAAACCCTGGGATCACGAGATCAAGCTCAAACCCGATTTCGTCCACAAATCCGCAAAGGTTTACTCCCTCAACCGAGAACAGGACGATGTCACCAAACAGTTCCTCGATGAACACCTTGCCAAGGGAACCATCCGACATAGCGAATCCCCTGAAGCCGCAGGATTTTTCTATGTTGCAAAAAAGGATGGCAAGCTACGCCCATGCCAAGACTACCGACATTTGAACGAAGGAACCATTAAAAACGCCTACCCTCTCCCCCTTGTCACCGACCTTATGGATAAACTCCGAGACGCCAAATATTTCACTAAACTTGACGTTCGATGGGGCTACAACAACATCCGAATCAAGGAAGGAGATGAATGGAAGGCGGCCTTCAAGACCAAGTACGGACTCTTTGAACCCCTTGTTATGTTCTTCGGCCTTTGCAACTCCCCAGCGACCTTCCAATCGATGATGGACAACATCTTTATCCGACAAGTCGAAAACGGTTATATCATCATCTACATGGACGACATCTTGATCTATGCCACAAACGAACAAGACCTCGAAAAATACACCAAAGAAGTACTCCAGATCATGAAAGAAAACGACCTCTACCTGAAACCTGAAAAATGCGAATTCAACAAAACCAAGATCGCCTACCTAGGATTTATCATCGAACATAACAAGATCTCCATGGACCCCGCCAAGATCTCCGGTATTAAAGACTGGCCGACCCCAAAGACTCTCAAACAAGTCCGGTCGTTCCTAGGCTTTGGCAACTTCTACCGAAAATTCATCCGACACTACTCCGATCTCGCTAGACCCCTGAACGACTTACTCCGAAAAGACCGACCTTTCATCTGGACAGAGACCCACCAGACCGCATTTGACAACCTCAAAGACCGATTCAGTAAGGAACCAGTCCTCGCGATGCCTGATCAGAACCGACCATTTCAAATCGAGGCTGACGCATCTCAATATGCTTATGGAGCTGTTCTCACCCAAACCGACAGCAACGGAAAACGACACCCTGTATGTTTCCTCTCTCGTTCTTTCTCTCCAGCCGAACAGAACTACCAAGTCTTCGACCGAGAACTCCTTGGAGTTATTCGAGCGCTCGAAGAATGGAAACATTACATCCTGGGATCCCCTCACATGACTGTCGTACACTCTGACCACAAGAACCTCACGTACTGGCGCTCCCCCCAGAACCTTAACCGACGACAAGCAAGATGGTTCCTTATCCTCTCTGAATACGACATCAAACTCGAACACATGCCTGGCCATAAAATGATCCAATCTGACGCGCTCTCACGACGACCTGACCTTATTCCAGAAGGAGAAAACGAAGAAAACACCGACATCACGATGCTCCCAGAAACCCTGTTTATCAACCTTATCGACACTGAACTCCAGAAGCAAATCACCGAAGCACGACCCCTCGACAAAAACGCCATGGAAGCTCTAGAAACACTGTTGAAGAACACCAATGTCACCTCCGGCACCTCGATCAACGATTGGTCCTTCGAAGAAGGAGACCACGGGAAACTCCTCTTCTACAAGGACAAGGTCTATGTCCCGAACGACCAAGAACTTAGAAAATCCATCGTCATGCACTTCCACGATCCCGTCACTGCTGGACATCCTGGCCAAATTGAAACTTACAACGCCGTCGCCACATCATATTGGTGGCCTGGTATGCGTCGATTTATCTCCGCCTACGTCAAAGGATGCTCCACCTGCCAACAGTTCAAGATCAATCGGAACCCTGCACGACCCACCTTGATGCCGATCCCCGCTCCAGAATCATTAAAACCCTTCGCCCAGACATCAATGGACCTAATCACCGACCTACCGCCATCCCTCGGATACGACTCTATTTTATCCGTGGTGGACCACGGCCTTACGAAGGGGGTAATTCTTATTCCTTGCTCCAAAACGATCACCGCCGAAGGCACAGCCAAACTTTTACTCGATAACCTTTACAAAAGATTTGGACTCCCAGACTCTATCACTTCAGATCGCGACCCCAGATTCGCAGCCCATGCCTTCAAAGAACTTCTCAGACTCCTCAACGTCGAATCCAAACTTTCCACAGCCTATCACCCCCAAACAGACGGCACCACAGAACGTTTTAACCAAGAAATCGAAGTATACCTCTCCATCTATTGTATCACGAACCCCGAATCTTGGCCCGATGCACTCCCCACTCTTGAATTCACTCATAACAACCGACGACACTCTGACCGCACTCATTCCCCTTTCGAACTTATGCTAGGAACGAGTCCCACACAGATCCCTTTGGCCTTCGAACACACGGTCTACCCTTCTGTGGACAAGAAGCTCGCTTCCCTCCTCAAAATCCGACAGGAAGCTATCGCCGCCCACACGTTTGCCAGAAATAGAATGATCAACTTCAGCAAGAACCCGTTCACGCCATTCAAGAAAGGAGACCTAGTCTGGCTAGACTCCCGAAACCTGAAACTCGGGCACAATAAGAAGATCTCAACCAAGAGAGAAGGACCCTTTCCAATTACCGAAGTTCTGGGACCTGTCACGTACCGCCTCAAGCTCCCGAACTATTGGAAGATCCACGACGTATTCCACGCCACTCTTCTCTCCGAATATTCTGAAACACCCGAACACGGACCAAACTTCCCCCAACCGCCACCGGACATCATCGGCGGAGAAGAAGAATATGAACTTGACCGAATTCACAAACACCGTGGAAAGCAGAACAACAGAGAATACTTTGTTTCATGGAAAGGTTTCACACCGTTCCACAATTCATGGGAACCAGAATCTCACCTTGCCAATGCCCCTGACATTCTCCTACCTTATAAAAAGCGTCACAAACTTACCTAGACTCCCCAGTTCAACCGACAACTACTCCTCTACAAACAACATGACTACCACCTCCGCTCTCAAATCCGCATCCTCTTCCTCTTTCTCGTCTGCCCCCAAATCCGTTCGAATCCACTCTCCAGCTCAAGGTTCCTTCTCAGACCCTCCCACTGTCGCTTCTCCAGTTTTTCCCCAATCAATGTCCAACGAGGAATTTATCGCTCGCACCAAAACCCTCATCGCTGAAGCCAAACAACGAGGACGCCTCCTTGAAGAAGAAGCCAATCGACGTGAAGCCTCTTCATCCAAAATCCCCGAGATTCAAAGTCTCGACGATGTCCTCAACACTCTCGTTCAAGCCCACGAGAACACCATTGTCAATGGTAACGACCCCGAGCTCACCAACATCCTCTATCAAGCTAAAGGATGGGAAACACCCTCCATCGCCCCTGGCTCCGCTCACGACCGCACCACCATCAGCTTCGAAGAGTTCGTCGACATCTTCCGTACCAAAGAAGACTACGACCTCCTAGCATGGAAACTCCCTTTCTCCGATCATCACTTGCCCCACTTTCGTTTCATGGACAACAACGTCAACGAAATCAAGAAACAGATCCTCAAGTTAATGGCAATATGCGACAACCTCCGCAGGAAAGCCACTGACAACTGGGACGTTGGATGTGGCCAGTTCGAGGCCTTCTGCCAACAACATTTCAACGACCCAGACTGCAGGAATCGTCTCATGGAACTCATCATCGAGCAAAGGAAGAAATACGCTGGTCACGAACCCAACGACAACTACACTTTCAAACATAATAAAAACCCCTCCTACGACTACTCATTTCCCATTCCCCAACTACCAACTCTACCAGAACTCGCATCTCGCGACCCTAAAAATCTATTCAAAAACCTTGACCCCGTCGCCACCAGTAACCTCGCCACTCTCTTAAAACAGGGCACCCAACTCTGCTTAAAATGTCCCGTTCCTGATCATTTCATAACAGACTGTCCCGACTTCATCTGTTGGAACTGCAGAAAGGAAGCACCTGGTCACCGCCTTAACTCCTGCCCCGGTCCCATCATCAAGAACAAGAAAGGAAAAAGGAAAGCCTCCTCCAATCGAAACTCTCCTTCAAATCCATGGACCAGACTCCGCCCCTGGGATCGAATTGACAGAGAATCGAGAGAACGAGGAGAATGGCAGCCCAGATCATCCACCAACAACGACGGCTCATGGCGCGACGACTTCTATGACTACGACGACGACATGTGCGACGAAGCCATCCACAACATCAACACCTGATTGAGGTCAATCAGTCTTAATACGGGGGTAATGTTACGTCGACTCTTTTCTTCTTCATCTTCTCTTTATCTTATCTGGACTACTATCTCTCTTCATCTTATCTTCGTGTACTATCATCTCTCTTTGTACTTATATTTCGTCTATTTCCTATCCCCGAAGCCCCACCTTTTCCTCCTATCTACGACTCCCACTCCACCTTCACTCCCGCTGTCGCTCCACTTCATTTTCCTATCTATGACTCACCTTCTTACTCATCTCTCTCACACTTATGACTCATTTCCTACTGCGGACTACACTTCTGACTCACTTTATCTACTTGGCGTTTACACGCACAGCCTTGTTAGATATCTATATAAACACCGTAGTTTATACCATTGTTCTTTAGCTAGTTCTTTAACTTCGAATAGAACAACAACTTCTACGACGATCTTACTCTTCTCGCTCTCTTCTAAGACAATACCAGCGTAGCGTGCGCACGCAGTGGCATTCTTAGAACGATACTCGAACTTTGTCGCACGACTGAACCGACTCCGACTAGCTCAAAGGCCTTAACCGCAAGCGCCCGTCGGGCTACCGTAACAGACGACATAACAATAGCAAGTGGAGAAGCAGTAGCTGAGGTCACCAGCACTAACAACATCAAAGAAGGTGCACTCAGCAGTATATGCTGGATCAAACCAATTGAATGCAGACATGACAAACAGTCATGTGCACATGCTATGCTCACCTTCACTAGCCCCAAGGATGCCAACCTTGCCATCAGAGACGGCCTTGTGGTACACGACATGACATGTGAACCTGAACACTGCTCAAAAGATGCCCTCAGATGCCTGAACTGTCAACAATTCAGTCACATGGCAGCCAACTGCACAAACCCAACGGTATGTGGAACCTGCAGAGAGGGGCACAGAACAAAGGGTTGCAGAAGGACTAAGTCTCCATGGTGCGTATCATTCCAAAGCAAAAGTCATAGCAGCTGGAACAGGAAATGCCCTGTCTTCCTCAACAAATGTGAGGAACTACTCAAGATGTTCCCTGAGAACAATCTCAAGTACTTCCCAACAGAAGAACCATGGACATGGGAGATTAAATCCAATGCACAGCCTCCCCCATAGGAGAAACAACAAACAACCAGGAACGATGCTCTGTACAGGATCAATGTGGTCGACACCATCAAGCAACTGGCAAAGAAAAGGAAGTGGGACCTGAACAGCCCAGCTAACACACCACAAAGACAGCCATGTCAGCTAGGATGAAGCTTCAGCTAAGGCTAGTTAGCACAAGAGGTTGAAGCTTCCACAGTGCTAGTGAGCACGATAGACCTGCTGTTGTTACAATAGGGTTTGGGATGGGGTGGAAGGGGGGGGGGGACTATTATAGGGGGTATAGAGATAGATATAGGTGAATTTCCGGGGGTAGGAGGATGGGTAGGGGTGTTGGGGATAGAGGGGAAGGATGGGGGATGCTGGATAGAGGCTTAGGGCTTATCTGGCTGGGTGGGGGTTGGGCAAATGTTGTCAGATAGATATGATATGGGTATGGGGGCGTAGAGAAAAAAATCAGGATCCTGGAATGGGTATTTTCAGGGTGGGGGGATGAGTTGTTGGCGAGCAATTAAGGAAATACACTCTCAGAGCTGGACACAAATCAAAATAAATCGAAAAAATAATATAAATGGTGAATAGCGTGCTCATTTTTGCTCCGATTGGGCTGAAATTTTGAACGCAGCCTTCCGCATATGATCCCCATTGATCCATATAAAAATGTTTTCTTACATGGGTCACTTGAAAAGCCCCTATCTTTGGCCCAAATAGCATCCTGCTCCATATTGCACTGCTCTGGGCACTATTTTGGGTGATCTATATATTGTTAGAAAGCTATTAACAGCCTCTATAAGATCCCACCATCCGATCTGCTAAATTGTACCAGCAACCCAGCAGATCAGGTTCGCTTTTTCCGCTTTTTTAGCCCCTATTCCCCCTACTACAATTATTTCATCAATATTGCTTCGCTTTTGGCACCATTTGGGTGGATATATATATCATTAGAAAGGTATACACTATATCTATACATTCATGCAGTCCGATCTGCCAAATTTGGCCACAGAAGCAGCAGATCTGCTCTGGTTATTGTGCATTGATTAAATGAGCCCCTATTTACAAATCAAATCTTTGTCCTGATCAGGAATATTAGTGTGATGTCATTGATCCCATTTAATCTCATCAATCCTCATTAATTAGCTTCGCTTTTTTGGGAAATTGGCATCACTGATCTGCTCTCAGGCACAAATGACATCACACTAATTAATGTTCCTCCTCCACCATTATTGCAGCATTTATTCCACTGCTTTTTTGGCACTTTTATATGGACATACCTATACCAATGGAAAGCTATAGCTGCCTAGTATTTGAATCTGAATTTTATTTATTTATTTTCTTGCAGGAGATCACCCAAAACAGCTCCGCTTTTTTGATAATCAATTGCCCCTATTTATTAATAGCATTATTACTGCTGCATTTTCCACCGCTTTTTTGGCACCTTTTCTGCACACCATATATACCATTAGAAAGCTATAAGTGTCTAGTTTAAGAACCTGCCCTTATATCATCACTATCCTCACTGGGGATTGCACCATTCAATTTCGCTTTTTTGGTAATTAAATGAGCCCCTATCTTTAATTACACTTCTTTGTGCACCATTTGTATTTATTCCCTTTATTATTTTAATTGACATGTATATATCACCAGAAAGCTACAATCGCCTACTTTCAGAATCTGAAAACAGATCATAAATGTTGTGCTTGTGGAGGGAGCAATTGCATTTCGCATTTTGCGTACTAGAGCGTGGGAACACCTCTTGATCCTCCTTCTCTTCCTGCTCCCTTCGCTTTTTTGGCTTCATTCCTCCACATCCCCTGCAGCTACCACCCTGAAACTTGGCATATGTCTTTATAAACATTATTACATGGCTCTCACTAGCCCAATAGTGAAAATACACACTATCCTGCATTCTATCACCATATTAATACATATTCCCTTAAATTCCCAAAAAAGCGTACCAAAATATAATGCTTCTGTATGGTTTATGCTAGTAAATGATATTTCTATATAAATACTGCATACAGGGGATCTGAAATCCAATGGAAGTGTGTTATATATCACTATATTTGCATGTGGAATTAGCAAAATGCATGTTCCTGTTAGTGTGGCCTCCCATGGCTTTATCCATGTGTATTTCACTGTATATATAGGTCTCCAGCATTCTCCAAGCGTTCTTATGGACCATATGTAATGTTCTACCCAGCCCACCACATCATATATTGAGCCACATTTGTAATATTAGCCATATATATATGCAGGGCTTAAAATACACTATTCTGCAATTTACTATACCATAGCAACATTATTTATAATTCATAAATAGCAGGAAATCAATATATTAAATCTAGTTACAAGATGCAAAAAACCCCAAGTGATTTGGACAAGTGTAGCCATCTGTAGGTTCAAAATGGTGTGCAACCATCATAGTTGATGCTGGGTCTTTCAAGAATACACACCATCATCACTACATCAGCCTCCTTCTGACCGCTTTTTTGAGGCTCTACCCTTCCACAATCATCCAAATCACTTCAAACCTTTTGTGAACATTATATATCATGTCTCTTCATATACCTGCATGTTCTGATTAAATTATTTTGTCTCTGATCCTCTGTCATAAGCTTATCAGTGGAAATTTGAACGATTTTGAGACCTGCTCAGAATCCTTTGGGGGTGGGCTACCTTTGAAGGCACAATTGATGCGTTCTGAGAACAGTTTTGAGCATGTTGAAGCGGTCAGTATTTACGAAGATATTCACAAATTACTATTCTGCATACCCTGAGATAGTATTTAGTGTTTTCTATTCTTTTGCTTGAACTTTTGAAGCAGTTGAATGTCAAGTTCAATGCTTTTACATGTTATGAGTAATATGCATAAGTTTTTTCAACAGTAGAGGAGCCAAAAGGATGTATTATTAGGTATATATGGTGCAAATATGGTATTTTGATATGTAATTGGTGAATGGAATGAGTGGAACCTCTTCAATTTGTATATAAGCGGAGATATAGACATATGTATGGTATATATATAGGTCTGCCAAGTTTCAGATTGATATCTGCAGGGGGTGTGGAGGAATGAAGCCAAAAAAGCGAAGGGAGGAGGAGGAGAAGGAGGATCAAGAGGTGTTCCCACGCTCTAGTACCCAAAATGCGAAATGCAATTGCTCCCTCCACAAGCACAACATTTATGATCTGTCTTCAGATCCTGAAAGTAGACATTTGTAGCTTTCCAGTGATATATATATGTATAATAAAAAATAGCTAAAAAGCGGTGCAATTAATGCTGCTGTAAGGGCACCTCAGACACACACAAGTCCTGGGGGAGATCCAAAGATATATATCAGCTCTACATAAATACAGGAAGTAGGCTCACCTGGGGGAGATCCAAAGAGAAAGAGGTAAAGGATCAAACCCAGGTGAAACAGCTATTTAAGTGATGAGCTAGCATTGGCATCAGCCTTGATGCCAAACAATGCCTTTGGGAATAAACAAAGGGAAACACAAAGGAATGACTATGTAACAGTGGAAACAAGTGAATAACAAATGAGTGACAACTAAAGGAGAGTGTAATATAATATATATGAGTCCATGGTATGTCCAGATAATGAAACAGAGCAAAGGGAAATAGGGGGAAGGAGAGACAAGAGAGACAATGATAAGGAAAGGAATAGGAGGTAGCAGGAGATCCCCTGACAGCTGCAATATTTGGGGAGGAGGATTAATTAATTAATGTGATGGCATTAGTGCCTGAAAGCAGATCAGTGATGCCAATTTCCCAAAAAAGCGAAGCTAATTAATGAGGATTGATGAGATTAAATGGGATCAATGACATCACACTAATATTCCTGATCAGGACAAAGATTTGATTTGTAAATAGGGGCTCATTTAATCAATGCACAATAACCAGAGCAGATCTGCTGCTTCTGTGGCCACATTGGGCAGATCGGACTACATGAATAGACAGATATAGTGTATACCTTTCTAATGATATATATATCCGCCCAAATGGTGCCAAAAGCGAAGCAATATTGAGAAAGTAATTGTAGTAGGGAGAATAGGGGCTGAAAAAGTGAACCTGATCTGCTGGATTGCTGGTACATTTTGGCAGATCGGATGGTGGTGTCTTATAGAGGCTGTTAATATCTTTCTAAAGATATATAGATCGCCCAAAATAGTGCCCAGAGTGGTGCAATATTGAGCAGGATACTGTTTGGGCCAAAGATAGGGGCTTTTCAAGTGACCCATGTAAGAAAACATTTTTATATGGATCGAAGGGGATCATATGCGGAAGGCTGCGTTCAAAATTTCAGCCCAATTGGAGCAGAAATGAGCGCGCTATTTGCGATTTATATTATTTTTTCGATTTATTTTGATTTATCACTGGCTCTGAGAGTGTATTTCCTTAATTGCTCACCAACCACTGATCCCCCCACCCTGAAAATACCCATTTTTTCCAGGATCCTGATTTTTTTCTCTACAACATCATTATAAGCACATGTGAATCAAATCATTTCTTACTGGTACCAATTGATTTCACATGGCTCATTATAAATGATGCAAACATGCATTTATGATTTGTATCATTTATTTTATGTGATTTCGCATCACCAATAATGGTATTTTATGATTTTGTTCTGTCATTCAATGATGATTTGACTAATGATTTGGTTTATTATGATTTGTATGATTGATTTGATTTGATTTCGCATGACCAATAATAGTATTTTATGATTTGGCATCTGGGTAAATATATGATTGGCTAATGATTTCGCTGCTATGATTTGGAGTAATGATTTGGTTTATGGACAAATATATGATTTTGCTAATGATTTGATCCTATGATTTGGAGCAATGATTTCGTTCTGTCATTCAATTATGATTTGGCTAATGATCTTGATTTTATGATTTGGGGCAATGATTTGGTTTCTAGATTGATTTATGATTTTGCTAATGATTTTGGTCCTATGATTTCACTAATGATTTTGATCCTATGATTTTGATTAATGATTTGATTCCTAGATTAATGTATGATTTAGTCTCTGTTTATGATTTGATTTGCACACCACAGATATACTATATGAGTTATGATTTTCGACGTATGGCAAAATGGAATGAATAGCTCTGGCTTTGCCATGCTCCAATCATTGGGGCTTGTCAATAACTAGTGCCTACAAAGCCCCTGTTACACTATATCTTTTCTTTTTCATCTTATCTTGCTATTATCTTATCATCGTGTACTATCATCTCTCTTTGTACTTGTAGTTTGTCTTATCTTTCTTATCTCCCTTATCTTTCCTTTTCTCACTCCACTTCCATTCCTGCTGTCATCCCACATCTATCTCCTATCTACGACTTGTCTTCTGACTCATCTCTCTCACATTCATGACTTGTTCTCACTTCTTTCTCTCATGATCACTCCACTCGGACTCATGGACTTCGCACCTTATCTACACTGCCTCATACACGCACAGCCACTGTAGATACTTATATAAGCTGGTAGTTTATACCCTTTGTTCTTTACCTAGTTCTTTAACTACAATAGAACAATAACTTCTACTGGACTTCTTTTACTTGCTCTCTGCTAAGACAATACCATTGAGTGATTCTTGAAGTGGCATTCTTGGTTAGATTCTCTCGAACTTGACGTAACACACCAACCAACTCCGACCCCACCTTCAACCCTCGTTCTTGTTGACTCTACGGCCGGACTTGTACGCGCTGAACAAGTCAACCGTAACAGCCCCAGGGCTCGATGGTATCCCGAATATTGTGTTCAAGAAATGCTGACACCCTTTCCCCTCATCTAGCCTGCATCTTCAATGCTACCCTCAGATTAGGGACATAGCATGAAAGCTGGAAGCAATCTATCACATGTGTCCTCAGGAAACCAGGCAAACCGTTGTATGAAGTTCCGAAAGCATACTGACCAATCGCCCTCCTGTCGACAACCAGCAAGATCCTGTCAGCCATCATTGCCAAGGACATAACGAGAATAATAGAGGAACACCACTAGGAGCTGCATTATTTAGCTGCGCTTTTTTGATATTTAATTAGGGGAACACCCTTGATCACCTCTTCTCCCCCTCCCCCCACTGCTTTTCTGCCTCCATTCCTGCACAACCACTCCACCTCTCAGCCTATAATTTGGCATGTGAGTGTATATACACCATTGAATAGTGGGTGCAAACTTACAACACACTTGCATCTCTATATATGCATATATTTACTATATACTTCTTGTATGGATCATGTTTTCCTTAAAAGCGGACCTAATGCATATTATTTGACTTATTAGAAGCTAAAGAAAGTACCAGGTATTATATCATGATGTATGTATACATGTTTCATGCATTAGAACACAATATTTCTTACTCCACCACATGCAAATCAGCTGAAATCATAATCTCATTATGCCCTTTGTTTCTAAACCAATATCATTCCCATTTCTTAACCAATTTTCAAGCTCAAAAGTTTTCTAAACTGCAGTGGTAAATACCTTCCAAATGTGTGCTTTATTATAGAAATCTGATCTCTTCTTGTAAAAATATAGCATAATTAATATCCAGCATCAATTACAGATAGTCACAAGGAGGTTTTGAGACTCTAGTATGGTGGTATCAGTGTCTGGGTGCAAATATACACCCGAAATGTGTTTAGAATTGATACATCTTGCATTTAAAAAAAGTTTCAAAGAGATTGGTCAAGTGTAGCTAATAGAACAAGAGAAACAGTTAAGGAGAATACTTGCCAGTTTATTGAGCATTGACACAACATCAACCTGCATTCCAGCACCCATTTGTGTCTCCAGTCTTCCACACTCACTCAAATGCTCTCAAACCTTTTGTAAACATCAATAATAGTGTATACCCCTGCCTCTATGAGGTCTGATTAAATTATTTCAAAACAGATCTTGTACAAATGGCTTATCAGCTGAAAAACAGTCATTTTTGAGAAGTGCTCAGATTTTCCTGTGAGTGCCCTTGTTTTGTAGGTATTCCTGTGGCGAGTTCAAAACACTTTGCGCCATTATGAAGCGGTCAGAAATGGTAGAGATATACCTCAGATAGTATTTGGGGAACCTGTGGGACAGCATATGGCTGTTTCTATATGATGTACAACTGTGAACACATGATAGATGGTACAGAACAATAGTATTGATACTATAACATGTTTAAATGGCTTTATCCTACTCAAAATGCAAGTTATAGAGGACTATTGGGTCCTTTTTTGGTGGAATTAGAAGCAAAAAAAGAGTAAATGCAGAATAGCTGCATTACTAGTGGTCTCCTTGGGTTCCTGTTGTGCACACTGTGTATACTGCATAGTGTACACTCACATGCCAAATTATAGGCTGAGGGGTGGAGTGGTTGTGCAGGAATGGAGGCAGAAAAGCAGTGGGGGGAGGGGGAGAAGAGGTGATCAAGGGTGTTCCCACGCTCTAATACCCCAAATGCGAAATGCAATTGCTCCCTCCATAGACACAACATTTGTGTTCTGATCTCAGATTCTTAATCTAGGCATTTGTAGCTTTCTGGTGATATATATATGTCCATATATAATTGCACCAAAGCGGTGCAAAATGGAGCAGGAACAATGCTGATTCAAAATAGGGGCTAATTAAATATCAAAAAAGCGCAGCTAAATAATGCAGCTCCTAGTGGGGCTATTGTAAAACTGAGGGCATATTCTTAAACTAGACAATTAGGGCTTTCTAATGGTATATATGTGCACCAGAAAAAGTGCCAAAAAAGCGGTGCAAATGCAGCAGGAATGGTGGCATAAATGAATAGGGACTAAATTGATGGGAAAAAGCGCAGCTAAATGGGCTGCTCCCCTGCAGGAATTAAATTGAATAAAATTCAGAATCAAATATTAGGCAATTGTAGCTTTCTAATGGTATATATATGTCCATATAAAGTGGCTGGAAAAGCGGTGTAATAAATGCTAGAAATAATGGGTGCAACAGGGGCAGAGCCCTGATTTGATGTAATTGATGGATGAGATAAGGGTCCAAAAAAAGCGGAGATAATAGTGATCTGATCTAATGATGTCATATTATGGCAATTCTATATTTAGAATTGCCCTGATTTGATAAGAAAATGCACTGATAAGATCAAGGGAATCTATGAAATCAAGAAGAATATTGCCCTAGTAATCATGAAACCCATAATAATATTGCCCTACCAATCATGAAAATATCAGGCATCATCATGAAAACAATAAAGATATTGCCCAGTACTTCACACTGGCCCAGGTGATCTGATTGACTTTTGCAAAAAGTGTTTTTGTGTGAAAAACAGCTGTTTGGGGTAGATTGTGTACTGTGAGAAGATGTGACAATCTCATGTCACACATTGCACTATTCTATTTTATCATGTGTGAAACCCTTAGGATCTTTTTTATGATGTTTGTGACAATGATTGTGACAGTCTATACATATTGTCACATGTCACATAAATATGAAACTGCTTAACACAGCTGTGACACTAGTATTACAAGTGAATTGTTTGTATATATGTAGATGTGACCAACTATAATTGTCACATGTTACATAGTCTTTGGTGACAGATGGCTTTGAGTAGTCACACAGTAAATTAGCAGTCTATCTCAGCTTAGATTCATTTTACTTGTGACATTGTGACATTGTGACATAATATGTCACAGATCTAGCTGAATCAGCATGCAATATAGTATTACAGGTAAAATGTGTATCTGTATGTATACATGTAGATGTGACCTAACATGATTGTCACATGTCACATAGTCTTATGTAACAGATAGTATCTAGTCTATATTGGCTTAGATCATATTTTTAAAAACTGTGACATATATACATGTCACAGATTGAGCTAAATTAGGAAATACCCACAACAGGGTTCCTTGAAAACATAAGTTGACTGACAGTTGATCAACAATGTTGGTCAGTCAATCGAACATTGACTGACAGTCAGTTGAACATCCAATGTAAAAAGTCGATGGTTGGTCCAATTTTAACAGGGAAAATGGCAGCAGACTGGCAGTCGATTGGAAGTCGGTTGGAAGTTGGTCGACAGTCAACCCCATCAGTGTGACAATCTACCCTGAAAGTCACATTTATGTAAAAATTACTAGACCGACACTTGACTGACTGTCGATCGGAAGTTGGTCGGAATCCCTGGGCAACAGCAAAGTCCTCATATTGCCCTATCAATCATGAAAACAATAACAATATTGCCCTAGTAATCATGAAAATTGACAGGATATCCATGAAAACAATAACAATATCACCCCAGTAATCATGAAAATTGCAAGTCTAGCTATGAAAATGCTTTGAAAATCACAGAGGGAAGCTGAAAATAGCAATGGCATATATAATATCGCTATGAAAATTGGCCTGCCAACCATGAAAATGACTATGAAAACAGTCACCAATGGTTCCCTGGTCTGTTTTCATAGATATTATGGTAGGTGAATTTCATAAATCAAGGGCAGCAGGTGAAATCAGCACATATCAGTCTAGGGCAACTGCCCTGCTGT
Organism: Panaeolus papilionaceus; assembly: GCA_015501605.1. Taxonomy (NCBI): domain Eukaryota; kingdom Fungi; phylum Basidiomycota; class Agaricomycetes; order Agaricales; genus Panaeolus; species Panaeolus papilionaceus. The sequence continues at coordinate 952,429 of JADNRZ010000020.1, read as the reverse complement.
TGTCATAAAAAAGTGGTAATCACAAGTCACAGTTTATGCCCCTCCCCAACAAGCACAACCGTCTACTCAAAGCCCCAAAGACGACATTCAAGTGTTTCGGTTCCCATCCCCCCTTACTTCTGCATATTCCTACAAATTCAAGGATGTTGTCCTCTCTGTTTGTGATCTTGGCATACCATAGCATGCTGAGAAAGGTTCATTTGGATTTACTGACAAACCCATATTTTTGGGTCTACTTTGGGATATCCCAGCTTGCACAGTTTCCCTTCCCAAGCCCAAACACTTAAAGCTTCTTTTTCATGTTACCATTTTCCTTTCTTGTTTTTCATTGTTTTCTTGCAGTCTCAAAGAAGTAGAGAAGATTCATGGTTCTTTATGCTATATCACTTTTGTTTTTCCTGATGGTCGTTTGTGTCTCCCCTCTCTTCCCAACTTTGCTTCATCTTTTAATCTTAGTGAATTGCCACACATTGTCCTCCTCCTTCCGTTACCTCTGACCTCATTTGGTGGAGAAGGCACCTTGAAAAGACAGGCCTTTTCCACTCTTTGTCCCCACCCAGTCCTCAGGTGGACCTTGTCATCTTTGTTGATGCTAGTACCTCTTGGGGTATTGGTATATCCATTTGCAGTTGTTGGATGTCCTTCCAGCTTTCAAAAAACTGGAAGCACATTGCCTCTGGAAGAGATATTTGTTGGCTAGAGTGTCTTGCAGTTGAGTTTGTGGTATACATTCTCGAGGCTGAAGGCCTTTCTAACTGCTTGGTGGTGGTCTGTTCTGATAATATGGGCACTATTGGGTCCATTGAGAAAGGGCAAAGTCATAACTTCCATATTAACCTTTGCATGCAGTACTTTCCACTGACACCAGCCTTTCAGCTGAGCCTCAGCTGAGCCTCGGCTCATCAGCTGAGACTCAGCTGAACCTCAGCTGAACCTCAGCTTAACCTCAGTATAACCATAGATTTTGAAAATAAACATATGTTTATCAGCTGAACATTAGTGAACCTCAGCTGAGGTTCACTTGGGGTTCAGCTGAGGTTCAGCTGAGGTTCACTTGAGGCTCAGCTGAGGCTCAGCTGAGCATCAGTAGAACTCTAACTTTGATAGGTATAAGAGAGTTGCTTGATGGTATTGTTTGATAGTAGAAAGCAAGTGTGATAGTTCAGTACCATCTGTCACCAAAGGTCATATCTATGTACATACAAACAATTCACTTGAAATACTAGTGTCACAGCTATGTTATACAGTTCCACATTTATGTGACATGTGACAATATGTGTAGACTGTCACAATCATTGTCACAAACATATAAAAAGGATCCTAAAGGTTTCACAGATGATAAAATAGAATAGTGCAATGTGTGACATGAGATTGTCACATATTCTCACACTACACATTGACAGGCAACTGAGAATCACCTGGGCCAGTGCAAAGTACTGTAACCAGCTCAGCTGAACCTCAGGTGGTAAGTAATCAATACAAGTTACATGACTATTAAAACCATAACTAATAAGCTGAGGTTCAGCTGAGGCTCAGCTGAATCTCGGTTCATCAGCTGAGGCTCAGCTGAATCTCGGTTCATCAGCTGAGGCTCAGCTGAGCCCTCAGTTGCTAGTTTCAGTTTACCTCACTGAGGCTCGGTTAATTTTGGCAGAGAACTCAACCGAGGCTCAGCTGAGGCTCAGTTGAGTATCAGCTGAGCCTCAGCTGAGCCTCATTTTACACCAAAAAAAAACAATTCTCTACTAGTTTTAGTAATAGAATTAATTGACCTGATAAGCTGAGGCTCAGCTGAGGTTCAGCCGAGTCTCAGCTGATGAGCCGATCCTCAGCTGAGGCTCAGCTGAAACATTTGGGCTAGAGTAAAGTCCTCTTTGCATGTGTCACTTATATTCTGTTCTCTATGCTCATATTATCTCCCTCGAGATGCTTCATGTTTCCTCTTCAGACAATATTGCAGATCCCTTATCTAGAGGCCTCTCAGGGCCACCATATTTATTCTACCCACCTCCCTTTCGCTGTCCCAAAGAACTTAAACCCTGTTTCCTTTGTGTTCCTCAGTACTTATTGCAGCCTTTTCATTATGCCTAAAGACTCTTACCCATGTCCTGTATCCTCTCAGCATGATAATACTAGTATCAACTCTAACTCGTCTTCACTGCCTGCCTGTGCTCCTATAGCAAGACCTTCCTGGGTATCACCTTACTCTATTGAAGCCAGTAATACTTGCACCAACCTCAACCCTCAGATTCCTTCTGTTCATGCCAATTCCTCTATCAGACCTTCCACCACACCAGGGCTTCTAACCCCAAATACTACAACAATTTCTCAACCTTCATATATGTCACCATTTGTTTCCAGATCTTTCCTCAGCACTGCTCCAGGCCTGGTTATTGCCAGCCAAGAACCTTCGCAGCAATCTCAACCTAATCACACCTCATTCACTCACTTCAAAAAGTTCAAACCAGCTCCTGCCCATCGCTCTGAATCATCATCTGACATTGTCACCTCCGTGTTTTGCCCTAACATATCCTCAGGTGACTGGCTCACAGCATGGACTACACCATTCAGTCTTAAATGTTGTGAGGAAGCCTCCCTGGGTGCTATTCCCAAGCACATTGTTGATAAGTCTTATGCCTTGGTCTTTGAGGCTCTTGAAAAGAACTCCAGGACCTCTTATGGTGCTGGCATTCTATGCTTCACTCAATTCTGCGACTCTATTCCAGTTGATGAATCATCGCACATGCCTGCATCAGTGGATCTCATTACCTCTTTTGTGGCTCACCATGTAGGTCATGTCTCTGGTTCTACAGTCAAAACCTGGCTTTCCGGGGTCAGGGCCTGGCATATTGTCAATAAAGCCCCCTGGAATGACGACAAGTTCCTTTCCATGGTTTGCACCACTGCTAACAAATTGGGCTCATCCAAGAAATGTCCTCCTTGCACTCCCATCTCCCTTGAGCATCTCAAACTTCTCCATAATCATCTGGATATCAGTAAACCTCATGATGCTGCCATTTGGGCATGTGCTCTCACCACTTTCTTTGGTTGCCGCAGACTGGGTGAGACCACAGTTTCTGAAGCTCCTTTCAATGCAGATAGGCATGTCAGTCGCAGCTCCAAGTTTCAGATTCATCAAGATGGGCAGGATGACAATCTTTCCATGTCCTTTCACATACCTTGGACCAAGACCACCAAGGAACATGGTGGCAACATCATCTTTACTTGTCACCTTGATATTCTTTGCCCAGTCAAGGCTTTTATGAATCACATTAAAGTCAACCCTCTTATGGCACCCTTCGCTGGAGCTGCCAACCTCAGTAAACACTCACTCTTTGCATATTGCGTCCCCTCTGGTGCTGCCAAGGATATGTACAAGTCCAAGTTCCTTTCAGTGGTACAAGGGATATGGAAGACTGACCCATCCCTGGTATGTATGTCTGGTCACAGCTTCTGCATTGGTGGGGCCATTGCTCTTCTTTTGGCAGGTGTTGAACCAGAGGTGGTGGCAGCAGCCAGGGGTTGGACATCACTCACTTTCCTTCTTTACTGGAGGAAATTGGAACATGTCATTCCTAATTTCACCTCTTGTGCCTACTCCAAGGAGAACCTTGACTTTATCAAGTCCAAACTTGTCAGATTCCAAGGAGACATTGGCGTTTCCTCTGAGTTTTCGCAGACCGTGAGCTCTTTACTTTTGTAACTCAACTATTTGATTTCTTGATACTACAGACCTTCTTAACTTTGCGAACTTTATCATCTCTTGTGCACATTTGCTCTTTGCTAGCTAGAGAAATTTGCCATGTAACTTGCTGTTTCTGAATGATATCTGCTCTCTTCCTATACATTAAATTTGTATCCTTCCATACCCATGAGGTCTTGTTGCCTGCTCTATCTGGGGTCTGTGTGCTTCCCTCTCGCCTGGTGAGCTTTGCTCCATTTGGCATTGGCTCAAGGGTCTGCTTCTGTTACAATAGCTCAACAGGCGCTTGTGGTTAAGGCCTTTGAGCTTGTCTGGGTCGAGTTCGGAAGAAGGTTGTTGTGTGTCAGAGTTTGAGTATTGTACTAAGATCGTCACTGTGTACACACACTACTGTCAGGGGATCTCCTGCTACCTCCTATTGTTTTCCTTGTTATTGTCTCTCTGTCTCTCTTTCTCCCTATTCCCCTTTCTCTATTTCATTATCTGGATGTACCATGGACTCATATATATTATATTACACTCTCCTTTAGTTGTCACTCATTCATTATTTAGTTGTTGCCACTGTTTCATAGTCATTCCTTTGTGTTTCCCTTTGTTTATTCCCAAAGGCATTGTTTGGCATCAAGGCTGATGCCAATGCCAGCTCATCACTTAAATAGCTGTTTCACCTGGGTTTGATCCTTTACCTCTTTCTCTTTGGATCTCCCCCAGGTGAGTATACTTCCTGTATTTATGTAGAGCTGATATATATCTTTGGATCTCCCCCAGGACTTGTGTGTGTCTGAGGTGCCCTTACAGCTATGCTGGTATTGTCTTAGAAGAGAGCAAGTAGAGTAAGATTGTTGTAGAAGGTTGTTGTTCTATTCAAAGTTAAAGAACTAGCTAAAGAACAATGGTATAAACTACAGTGTTTATATAGATATCTAGCAAGGCTGTGTGTGTAAACACCAAGTAGATAAGGTGTGAAATATATGAGTCAGAAGTGGAGTCTGTAGTAAGAATGAGTCATAATGAATAAGAGACAAGTCATAGATAGGAGAAGGAAGTGGAGCAACAGCAGGAATGGATGTGGAGTGTGAGTCAGAAATAGGGGAAGAATGTGGGGCTCTGGAGATAGGAAATAGACAAAATACAAGTACAAAGAGAGATGATAGTACATGATGATAAGATGAAGAGAGATGGTGGTACAGATAAGATAAGGAAAAGATAGGAGGAAAAGAGATGATGTAACAGCTTCCCAGACTCTCATTGCCCCCAACACTCAGGTTTTGGTGCTCTGTTCCCAACACATTGTTGTTCAAGTGTTGCACTTAGTGCTTACACATGTGTTGGAACCCTCATCCAACTGTGCCTCACAGCAAGTCATTCCTCTTGCGCAATTTGGTTGGTTTTGGCCATTTCCCCTCAAAATGCCAAAACCTCCACACCTTAACGAATTCAAGTCACACCAAAGTTGCTAATCTTCAACTTCCTTTCTGGGTTTCAAACCTCTCTTATCCTTTATCTCTCATTTCCTCCAGCAAGCATCCAACTCTTATCCACCAGCATGCATGACCAGCCCAATTCTAGCATCACAACAAAATCAAAGATGGATTAGATAATATGGCCTGATGGTCTAGTAGTATGATTCCTTGTTAGGGCTTTCAGCTGTTTCGAGGAGGTCCCGGGTTCAATTCCCGGTCAGGCCCAGTGTTTTTTTTCCACCACTTTCTCCAAGGTGTCACATATTGCTTTCTTATCACTGTCTCTCCTGGGTGCATTCTTAGTTCTGCAGTATACCAAAAAACGGCAACTCTCATTATCAAAGTTGGTTCCCTGGAGATGAGAGCAAAACAATGTAATTCCGCAGCTGTATATCTCAACTGCAAATCAATTTAACCATTTGGCTCATAAACAGCAACCAATGTCGCGTTCACCGCACCTCCCTCTTTCACAGTCAACCAGCGTCCAAACCTCGGTTCCTGACCCAGGCCAGCAACGAGCACAAAAGGATGAACAGCAAGGGCCTTGTTCCTCCTCTGCACAGCACCCGGCACCTCAGCACCAGCCTTGTTCTTCTTTTGCTCGACGACCCAGCTTGCGGTGTCAGAGAATTCTTTGGGGGGCGCGATGAGTTGTAGCGAGTTGACAAATCCTGGTGCGGCGAGCTTGCCGACGAGCTCGAATGACTTGAGTTTTGCGTCGAGTTTCCATATCCGAATGTCGCCTTCCCAAGAACCTAAAGACGTAATTAATTCAGATCACTACAAGAGAGGTTGTGATAAAGAAACACATACCGGAGACGAAGAGATCAGAGTACCGCAGACAGGCGAGCGAGGTGATCCAACGAGGAGTTTTGATGACGCCCTCGGTTTCTGAAAGAGCTGCATTGAAACCGTGGGCGAGAGGTTGCGTGAATATGGGTTTTTTCTTGGTAGTACTCCAGAGACATATCGAGCTAGAAACACTAACATCAGAATAAGGTGAACCAGAATAAAAACAGGAAACTTACCCGCTATCACCACCGCTCACAAACATCGTCTCGTCAATCATCGCAACACACTCCAAGCTTCCCTCCACGAACTTCATATCCTTCCCCTTCTCTCGCTGAGCTTCCGCATCGTCGTCCATCGCATCGTCAGCCTTCAAGCCTCCCTCCAAAACCTCCCTGACCCTACTCCGTCCTCCTCCTCGGAATACGAGTTGCGTCTCGTCGACAATTTTCCAATAGCGCGCCGTCTTATCACGAGCACCCACACTAACACAAGTCTCGCCTCTCAACGCGTCCAATCCCAGAATATGGTCCTGATGACCGAACAGTGTCTCCACATATCCCATCACACCTGGAGACAGGTCGTAGACCTTGACACAACGATCCAAAGAAGCGGTATATAGCTGTGAAGATCCTTTTTTAAAGACGACGTTCTGAATAAAAGAGTTACAGGTCAGCAGGCTTGAAAAAGTCTTTACACCAAGCTACTCACCGAAACAGCGTCTTTATGCCCCAAAGGTCCAACAAACGTCTTGACCCACTCTCCCTTCTCCGCATTCCAAACGCATACCCTACGATCCCTTCCTCCACTAACAAGAAGTTCACCATCTGTGCTCAAAGCCAACGACAAAACCTCGTCAGTGTGCCCCTTCTGGTCTGCTTCGGCCTGCACAGCTTTCGCCTTGCCTTTGCCCTTGGTATCAGCGGTCGGTCGGATTTTGTAAAACGTCGTGACGCGTTTTCCGGTATGCAGATCCCATTTGTTGATATGACCTTCCTTGCCTGACGTAAAAAGGTATTTTCCAGATTCAGATGCGACAGCCGAGGTAATTGAGAAACGATGACCCCGCGTGCGTAGAGTAGCAGTCGGAGGTTCAGTGAAATCGAACTGTAAAAACGAAGTCAATAAGAAAAAAGATTAGATAGAAATGTCAAGGAAAACTCACCGAATCAGCAACGAATAAATGGACTTTTCCCGAATGCTCAAGCACATCTTGCTTAAGCCTCGCAGAAATAATCTCTTTATCCACATCAGCAGCGTCAAATTCTCCTTCCGCTAACGCCAGAATCAGTATAAATAAAACAACCAGAACAAAAAGTAAATAGGACATACCCAAACCACTCTTAATACTATCCAAATACATCTGCGCCAACCTCAATCTCTTCTCAGCCGGCGTCTCCTCCTCCTCATCTCCACTCTGCCCAGGGTCCTCCTCTTCCGCACGCAAATCCATATCATCAACATCCCCCTCCTCATCATCCGTCTGATCAGAAAGCTCCTCATCCCGCTTCTTATTCTTTCCCTGGTTCTGCACCTGCTTCCCCTTGAACGCTGATCTATTCAGCTTGCTATTCTGTCGTCCCTGTTGCTGCCCAGGTCTCCCTTTCGCGTTTGACAGCCTTTTCGATGCATGTCTGGCCCCTTCCCCAGCTGTCGAGTCCGAGCGCTTCCGTTTATTAGGTTTCGAAGACGAGAAAAAAGGGTCGGGCATTTCGTTTTGTGTGTTGTGTTTGCTCTTCAAGTAGGGCTTTTAAAAAAGCGAATCCAATCGTGAGTATCACTAAATCTTCTGCGTTTAGTAGTAAATCGTATAATTATTCCCTTGTGCAGTGCTATGAAATATATGAAGCGGGAAATGGGAGATTGGGAAAGACGTCAGTGACAGTCGGAGCAAAATTTGTGATTGTGATTGTGATTGTTTATTTTGAAAGCTGAAGTCCAGATAAGGCATACAGAGCACACTACAACAGTGTTGGGCCAGTCGTCGACTGCAGTCTAGAGTCCGCTCGTTGACTGATGATGACTAAAACCGACTGTGCCCATAAAAGGGAAGTCAGTCGTCGACTATGCTTACAAATGCTGGACTATCACAGACTGTCACACGGACCCAGTTATCAAAGGTGATGCTGGATGACATGTAGTACACATCGAAATGCCGGAAGTATCGTAGGGGTAGGTAGTTCTTAGAAGAAGTATACTATAATATACACCAATGGGATTTACCTCTCGATTACTGAAGGGTCCCCGTTCCGAGATTATTGCTAAGATTCCGTAGAAACTCCTCAAGTACTATATATGAGTCGAGATTATAAAATCTTCAAACACCTTCGAGCATTCCTCGTACACCAATAGACCACATCCCCACTCATGTCCAACGCTAGGCATTGGGCTAGAGAGTACTTTACCGATCATCCATCATATAACCGCGGCCGTACTAATGAGCGACCCCCGGAGGTTTGGGCAAACAAGTACCAAGACAAGATTCGAGTGATCTGTACACTCTGTCTTCAGGATGCCATTGGAGCTATTGCTACAAACGAGGAAGCGAGGGCGAGCAGTGGGGAGAACCTCATACCTCGTTCTAACAGCGACATTAAACTGTCCCGTAAGTCGTGTTTGAATTGTGATGTGAGCAACACGGTACTTACATTACCTGATCCTTCAGTTTTTAATGCCCCACCAGAGTCGGAGCACATTTGGATCGAAGCGCGAGGCTCGACAATGATCACCCATTTAATTCATGCGTGCAGGCTTCAGCCACGGGACGTTGTGGCTCGTGTCGTGGCTCGTGCTACTCATGAACATCCCGAAGGAAATACTTCGAAACGAGCTTCTTCACTACAACACGCCACATCGAGCGCCCACCACCAAACCCGACAGTTTATCCAAACTCCAAGCAATGAAATCGTCTCCCCACAGCCCCGCCGTCATTACAAAAGTCACCAAGTTCCTCCAGTAATTGCACAATGGGGCTACCAGGTCGAGCAACCAAACCCGATGGCTTACAGTAACACACACCCTTATCACCAACCAGCGAGCTTCGAAAATCGGCCAGGGAGTGCGATGGGACACCCGGACTTCGATGCTCCATACCAGAACAATCGATATTCGGGCTTGGATCAATTTTCTGGTACACAACCCTCACCCAGCAGTTCGTTGTTCCCCCATCCACCCCATCTTGATCCTCGATTGGCATACTCAGTATCACCAGCTCCAAGTCATCTTTCGGGGGAATCCAGCGTTAGTGGAAGGCCTACAAAGCTGTTGAGATCCGCTTCAGGTATTAAACGACCTGCCTCAACAGCTTTCAACGACTACGAGAGGCACGAGAGGCCCTGGGATGTGCACAGGCAGAAGCTGTTCGAAGAGAAACTCATCTGCGTTATCGCATCAGCCAACCTTCCCTTCAACTTCGTTACGAACCCCGAGTTTCTCTCTTTTTGTGCCGAGTTCATCCCACAAGCCCGCATTCCATCCAGAAAATCACTCACCCTAACAGTTATGCCGCGATTTCTGCATCAAGTACGGACTTCGAATCGAGAAACCGCTCGAGGCCAGCAGGCAACGGTACAATGTGATGGTTGGACGGGCGGGGACAATCACCATTTGGTTGCCTTCATGGCCACAACAGCAACAAAAGTATGTAAATTGATGATTTTATCTGCTGGTATGAGCTCGAATCTAATTTCTGGGTTTGTTTCACTGTAGGTGTACACTGTCAAAGTTTATGATACAACCATTGAGCGAAAAACTGCAGAGAACCTTCTGGTGCAGATGCGTGAAGTGCTGAAAACTCTCGAGAGGGACTGGGAAGTGAAGGCCACTGCTTTTACCTCGGATGCATCAGGAGAGTCGCGAAAGGCTCGAAGGCTTCTCCGCGAAGAACGACCTGATCTGGTTACGCCAGATTGCTATGCGCACCAAGTGAGCTATCCATTTTCCAGACATCTCATATCTAATTATTCTACATTTACTGCTCCATAGATTAACCTAATTGTTGGGGACTACTTCAAGACAAATGAAGTCGATTTTCTGCGCTATGCAACAAAGGCAAACGAGCTCATAACATGGATACGCTCCAAAACAGCACTAATCGGCCTCATCAAGAAGTATCGAGAGAGCCGTAACAAACAACCGCTGTCTGTCATTTGGCCAGTGCCAACACGCTGGACTGCATTCTTCCTTGCATATCGACGCCTGCTTGAGCTTCGGCCCACCCTATTGGACATCTTTCAAGACCAGCGCAACGACAATCCCGAGATTGCTGCACTTATACCCCGAGATCGAGCAGGCCGAGAGAAGGCAGAGGCCATGATCAAACTGATGGATGATGCTCTATTTTGGCATGCGCTTGCACGGTGTGTCCTAATTATATCAACTTGAATTAATCTGTGCCGCACATCTAATAATCTGCATGTAGAATCAAAAGCCATCTCTCACCTTTGGCAATTGCTGCTAATATTACTCAATCAGCTCATTGCCGACTCGACGAGGTTTTGCTCACTTTCGCGGCTCTATACATCACTTATCTCTCTTTATCTGATGCAGAGGATCGTGAAGTCAAGGCTTCGCTTCTTGAAAGCATTGAGAGAAGGTGGGATCAGTCGGATCAGGAGGTGTTCATTGCTGCGGTGATAATCAATCCATTCCTTCGAACATCACCTTTTAAAAAGGATGCAACACTAATTAGCACTGGTGCAGTTTATCAGCTATTCAGCAACCTTTGGAAGCGTTTCTACAACGAAGATCCCCCTGAATCTTTGTATGAGGAGACAGGTGACTATTTGAGAGGTACAGGGTGCTTTAGTACACTCGATTCAGTCATCACCGCCTTCAAGAATCGTGCAAAAGCCAAAGTATGTGCCCTCACAATTTATGTCTTCTTAAAACATTATTCATTAACTTTACTATTCTACCTCTCTAGGAGGAGACTCCATCTCCTCTAGATCTCTATAGTGATATCACAATTCCTAATCAACCCCCGTGTCCATTAATCAAGCTTGCACTTCACCTTCTTTACATCTGCCCCAACTCTGCATCTTGCGAGCGACTATTCAGCACATTCGGCTTAATCCTGACGAAACTTCGGACACGATTAGATAGCCAGCGAGTTGTCGGCCTCGCAGAATGTAAACTCCACCTTCGAGATCAGTCCCTGTCCATGGAAACCAGGAAAAATCTCCGTCGGCGAGTCTTCGGAGCACCGGCAGAGCTTCAAGCACAGCAAAATCGAGCCACCAGCACAGCCCCGCCAATGGAGACAGATCAAACCAACGCCACCGGCACCCAGCTACAGTCCAATTCTCGAAGCGCTGAACTCTCTTCAGAACCGGCTGAATCATCAGCCAGCACATTCGCACCCCCCTCTGTCTCTGCAGCGCTTCGAAATCTCACTGCTAAGCACATAGCTTTACTTGCTGATCATGATGCCGCCGCAAATATGTTTGAAGACTCGGAGTCTCCTCGTTTTAGGGCTTCGTCATCAGGCGGCTCTTACAAAAAACGCACAATGTCAGACCTCTTTGACTTCACGTCTAATTCGTGGGTCAGCTTTCAACAAGCCAGTGCATCGGGGTGCGTCGAAGATGAAATGAAATTGTATGAGCTATTAGATTTGGATGCTGATGGGGAGTTTGACTATGATCTCGACGACTCTATGGACAGTATTTTAACTGTATAGATGAATTGATGTATTATTGACTCGTTCTCGTAGATAGAATACACATTAACTGGATTTTTGACTGTTATCTATATTACCGATGAGAGACAGACTGAAATCGCTGTTCGTGTGAATTATTTTTGGTAGATGGGAAGCTTAGTCATAGTCCATCAAAGTCGACCAGACTATAATCGACTGATTCGTCTTAGCTTCCGACTATTTCGTCTAAGTCAACGACTGGCACAACACTGCACTACAACATAGGGACTAGATAGACACAGATTTCCTGTGTACAGAACCCAAAACCGATGGGTTGAAAGGAATATACGGACATAGAAAGTATACTTTTAGATATCCATCCACTAAAGGGGTGATACAAGGGTTAGTATATCGCGTGAGAAGTCGTGAGTTGACGTGGAATGTGGTATCATGAGTGGTATCTTGTTGAAAATGTGGGGTTAAGTTCGAACAGCTGTCTGTTCGAGATGGAAAGCAAATTGCGAATTTCCTCAGAGGTCGTGAAAGCCCATAAATTATCGTAAGGTCATCCATGTGTTGTCGTTCCTAAGCAAGAGGTAAAAAAAAAATTCAGATCCGCGAATTCAACAAACGTAACTCAAACACTCACAATGAACCGTCGGGTCAAGGGTCACAACCGGGAGTTCAGAATGTGTATCCACAATCACCTGAGGAACATTCTCCTCAAACACTTCCTTCTGCTTAGGCGGCGCACTCTTCTTTTTCTTCAGCACACTAGGGCCATACTGTCCCAACCTATGATGCTCAACGCCCAAAATACCCATCGCAGCCTCTTCCCTCTCCCTTTGAATATCCGCCTTGTAGATATCCCACCCGAACAGTTTTAGTAAGATGACAAAAGGCCAGCCCAAGCGCTTCCAGTAGGGCACGCGGTTAGGGTAGATATCTTGACTCTGGAAGGCGATGATGATCCAGACGGTGGTGATGGTAAGAGGGAGGGCAGTTTCGACGTAGTGCGGTAGGGTGCCGTTGGTATCTGGGGCGATTTCATCGACGTTCATACCGAAGACAGCCTATATTATAATGTGTGAGATGAGGCGTTGAACGTTGAAAAAAGGTTATGCATACCGCAACGAAGGAGGCAGGGAGGAAGAACATGGTCAAGTACGCGATTTGCTTCATCTGGAAGGTAGAAAATTAGGTGAAGAATATATCAATGCTAGAGGCGACATACGGCTAGAGACACCGTCAGTAAAGTGGCTGAAACACGACGAAAAAATAAATCGTACCAGCACTATCCTTCACAGCAGCCTCCGTCATCTTATGCATCCTCTTACTGTCCTCAATATTAACCGTACTAAACACCTAAAGCCGTCAAACGATCAAAACCAGCCCTCACATCAAATCATACCACACTCACCAAATTCATCACATTCTTCAACCTCTTATCCTGCATCCTCCTCGAATTTTCCAACCTCTCAATCTCGCTCAACAAATTCGCGCACTCCCTGTTCATAATCTGCCTACTGAACTCCTTGTCCTCAGGCGGCACATTCTTCATCGCCGGGTTCTTCGTATCGCGGATAAACACCACCGTCTTTTTAAAGTCCTCCAACAACGACGAGTAATGCAAATGATGAGCCCGAATGACGTGCAGCTCCTTCGTCAAGTTCATTTGCAACTCCGTGGTGTTGATCACTTGGCTTTCCTATGGAGCACAGCGTAGATGAGTATCAATCACATATACACACCATTAAACGAATAGATGGGTTGACTCACCATATTACAGATATGTGAATACAAGTTCTCAAGCGCCTCATCCCAGGAGTACAGTGCATGCCATATGAACGTCAACAGCACAAACGTTGGGTCCTTGGATGCTCGGAATATTGTCTGCCAGTACACGCTCTGACCTATTCATATCCACATCCAAATGAAGGCATGTTAATAAGAAACAACCACCGCGTCCACATTTCCGACAGCCCATGACAGCCGGAATGTAGCGTGGTGGCTATTTATACAATCCGGTAAAAAGGCCACAGGGTGACGCACCTGCAAATCTTATCCGCTTGTGCAGGTACTCCGCCGTGGTGGTGGGCAACGCTAAACTCGGGTGGTATGAAATGATAGTGCTTCCATGTTCCTTGCGTATGAAATGCACCGACATAAGATCAAGCACAAGTTGTTTATCTGCAGTATCCAAGGTGTGAGTGCCACAGCAAGAACAGGTAAGTACATGGAAGGGAAACGTACCCGAACCCAGATTCAGGGGAGCCTGAGTGTCAATCATAGGGTGACCTACACGTCCAACAGACTACATCAACACAACGATCGATGAGCTGCTTCCATTGCAGTGTACTCACCCTGACTTTCATTCCCCCGTTTTCCGCCAACAAGAGTGAGGCTTGACCTGCCTGCATCTGGGAACTCAGAGCTCATGTTCTTTGCCATGCCTTTGGACACAGAGTGAAGGAATGTGAGGGTTATGGTGATATCTGTGGGACGAGCGAGGGGCTTGGCTTGAGAACGTGCGTGCCTTGGCGAGGAATGATTATGAACTCACGATCGCCAACACCGGGCTGGACCTCTTCTTCGTAGCGTGACGGAATCCAGTTAAGCGACGAGGAGAAGAAGAAGGGTTCGATGTTGTAGCTAGGAGCATTTCAGATGTTTGTGGGTGGCGTGCAGGTGCCAATGGTCTACATACCGTGTGCCCAACATTTGCATAACTGGGCCTGACATTTGTTCAAGGAATAGTGCTCGCACACGAATGTCTCCATTCTTTTGACTCTTCATATGTGTCTGGTGGATAGTATAAAAAATCGGGTCTGGTACGGAAGCCAATTGACGCACCCCGTCTTTGAGGATAAAATTCCAGACTTGGTCCATATCATCTTCTTTGAAGACTTGAAGGTAGGTTTGTTTCTCTCCAGAGTTTGGATTAACAAAATCTCGACCCTCAAAGCGTCCATGAACATCCACATCGACATAGTATATCTTCGCATTGCTTATGACCTCAGAAGCAGGACCTATACCACTCTTCTTCACTTGTTTGGGGGTCCAGTTGGGGAACAAAGATTGAGGGTAATGTTGCCAACATCGACGACACATCCTATGATCGCAAGGTTCTGGGATGCTTGTCTTTTCAGTTGCAAGGTTTTCCTTGTTGATGACTGAAAATGACCTCGGAAAATGTCAAAGAATACAGGGAACACGACGACTCACCATCCTCTATATCAACCCAAGGCCAAGGTGCCGATGGTGCTGCATGACGATGAGAAGGAGGTTTGATGCGATCTCTCGAACTCTCAAAGTATGGCTCGTGCACATGTCGATGCCTAGTGGACATTTGTCTCCTTCCCTTCACTGGTTCTTTGCTGAGGTATCAGCCGTCACAAAGTTGGTATATGTCAGTAGAAATCGTGAGGACACAGTCAAAAGAATCCGTCCAAGGAGCTACGGGGTATAGGGAGATGTCGCTGGAAGATGGTGGTGGTCTGGGAACAAGAAACGGACAAGAAAGAACAAACGCCGCTGAAAACGGGCGTCTATGTACTCGTGCAGATGTTGCAGATGGCATAGCTTTGACATGTAGCCAATAGGATTTGAACCAAGACTCTAACATAAAGCACCCTTAATAACAGACCTTCCTTATTGGGATAGGTCACATGGGAACTTCATATAGTAGCTTCGCCCTGGATGCCGCACAGCCTTCGAATTTATTATTCGAGATGTCAGTTTATTTTTCGTTGCAACTTGGTTCTAAACACTTCGCTGTTTGTGGGCAAAGAAGCAGAGGAGGCGCTTAGATTCAGCGCTTTTTTGTGGGTGGAGCTCGTTTCATTGCCGCAATACAAAAGGTAAATTATTTTATTGCAGTCTATTCCTGTTCATTCAACTTGTGGTCAGTGGACAACGTGCTAATAATTAATACAGACGACGCGCACACACCTAAGGGTCACGAAGACCGCACATTAAAACGCTGGATGACTGGTTGTTGCACACCAAATCCCCCACTTTTACTAGACTGGCCGCCCAATACAATTTATAACTCGTTACCGACACCATGGCCGACATCGACAGATTCTCGATTGTCACTATCCTCTTATTTTTCATCTCCCAGATTCTCGTCATCTTCCCGTTGTCCTTCTCGCTCTCATCACTACAGCAAGCGATACATGAACGCTTAAAAATAACAATAAAAATACCAAGACGAATACCAGCATGGCTCAGAGAAGTCAAAATCACTATTGGACTCATGAGCGCTCCCATCTTGACGATTGCCATACTCTGGGCTTCTCAGTGCCTTGGTCCAGCTCAAATACGGAACGGCATTGTTGGAACGGGTCTGTTTATCTTGTCATCAATAAAATTACTTTGCTCAATTCGTATTTCAACACTGCAGATGGCATAAAGCCCTATAACATTCTCATTCTCTTCATCTCTCTGGCCTATATGGCTATCACCCTCGATGTAACTGGTATCCTTCAAGCTTCAGCTTTCTGGGTTAGCAATAAAGGTGGAAAAAACGGTCGTCGTCTCTACCTTTATTTCTACATCCTCATCACCGTAATCAGCATGATCCTTGGAAACGACCCCATCATCCTGTCGGGGACAGCTTTCCTGGTCTACTACACAAATGCAGCAGGGCTTCTGCCCATGGCATGGCTTATTTCGGAGTTTGCGGCTGCCAATACGGCCAGCATGGTCCTGTTTGTAGGCAACCCAACAAACGTTGTCATATGTGAGGGTTTCCGGATCAACAACGCCGCATTCACCGCGTACACAATCCTGCCATTCCTTGCGTGCAGCGTTGCATGCTATATCGTTCTTTACTTCCAATTCCATGACCAAAAGTGGGTCCCCAAGCAACTCAAAAGAGATGGATACCTCGATCCCAGGACAGTTCTGCGCGACCCTGTCAGCGCCTGGTTTGGCAGTATCTTGCTCGCAACGTGTCTAGTGGTCGTCATCGTGCTCAGCTTCTTCCATGTCGATGTTTGGAAGATCGTCTTGCCATTTGCCGTGTTCAAATTTGCTTTCGACATTTGCTGGGATCATTACCGTTTCAAGACTGGCAAGTTGGACAAACTTAAAGAAGGAGAGGCTGTCATGGTTCGCGAGCTCAATCGAGCCATGAGTGCGGACGTTCGCGTGGAGGGGGAGGTGGTAACAAGCAGGCAAAGCTCAGCGACGTTGACCACTGCCCTCGCCGGCGGCCCTGGCCCTAATAGTAATTATGGCTCGGTCGATACTCACCGCTGCTCTTCACCCATCGAGGAGAACCCGCCGCCCAGTGCTTTAAAACCAGCTGAGATACCCTCCGTCAAGACTAAACCGCGTCTCTTTGTAAAACAACGCGAAAAACTTGCAGCCATCCACGAGGACTTATCGCATCATTTCCCCACATTCTTCACTGCGTTGCCCAGACTCCCATTCGGCCTGATACCCTTTGCATTCTCCCAATTCATCCTCATAGAAGCATTGACTAACCAAGGCTGGATAGAGGTTTTCGGCGGCTGGCTCGGAAAGGCCACAGGGGGGCACATGATACCGGTCATCTGGGTTGTAGGCGTCATGGGTATTATTCTCTGCAACATTGCTGGAACCAACATCGGTGCAACCATCCTCCTCACCAAAATTATCCACGCCGCCGACCTCCCATCACACAGCGCCCGTGCAGGTGCCATCGCCCTTGCCGTGTCCAGCAACATCGGCGCTGTCAGTGTCACTTTCTCTGCCAGTCTTGCCGGCCTGCTCTGGAAAGCCATCCTGAAACAAAAGAACAAGGAGATCTCACTCTTTGATTTTGCCAAATGGAATGTAGCACCTTTGCTGGCAATGACAGTCGTTGGAATGGCGATTGTGACTGCGGAGATGGTGGTGATTTCATGATTATGCATGGCAGACCTGCCAGCCAATGCCTGTCTACGAATGAAACGAAACCTATTGTCAAGTATACCCTTGGCCATTTTCATTTCACAAGGATTGCACACACGCACACATACTCGAGAGGGGATATATATACCAACCCTAGACCCCCAATCCATATTAATCCACCCTGCTCGAAACTTCTTGACACTATCTAATGTTTTCTTAGCCATATCTATACCAAACTCAACCCCAGAACCCGCGTATTAATTAATGACTTTTAACGCTCTCGCACTTGATACTACTATCTATGTATCTATTATAGATGACGACGTGACGCGACGCGTGCCTATACAAAAATAAAAAGAGTTTCCCAATCCACTGTACATCGTGAGACTGATGGTTCGTCGATAAAATTGAAGTCGAACAGACTTGTCTTCATACTCCCACCTTATATGCGTAAAAAGCCACTCACAAAGTCCGGCGCAACGAGGACCGTGTTGAAAGGGTCAGGAGTGGTGGATGAAATAACCTACCCTCATTTCTCATTAGGCTAAACTGACTCGGTTGCTCCTTTCAGCTCTTCCTCCTCACCACCACAACCATCGTCATCCACAACACAGGTCCCTCCCAAGTTGAAGCCGTACGTTCAATTTCATGCCCGAAACTCATTGAAAACACCTCCAATACACGCGCTGCGGATAACACGCGCAATTAAATGTCTAATTGAAACCGTCACAAGTCTCTTAGTAACAACACAACCTCACAAGCCATGTTTTACAGACTCGCAAACTCTCAAACGAGCCTTGACGGTCTTCCTTCTGAAATTTTAGTCCGGATATTCGATTATGTGCACCAAGAACAGCTCATATCTAAACCAGTGGAAGAGATACGGCTGAGCGAGCTCCGAACACACTCACTCTTCCCCTATTCTCTGCTTCATCTCTGTAAACCTATCCGCCAAATTGTGCTCCGCGTGCCACGCTTTATGACTCTCATCGTCGTCTTTGTCGACGAATTCAATAGCAGAAGTGCATTGACCGACTTGTTTCAAGCCTCTGGATCACTCCTCATGGACGCATTCTTCATCAGCAAGCACATTCAAAACCCGCCTACTGTGGATAAAGAATCTGAAGAGATGTTCAAAGTCCTAGACGTCTTTGCCGATCTTGAGTGTATGCAACGATGTCGCACCCTCATCATCAACGTCAGGAAAACCACCTCCCTCCCTCCTGTCCATAAACTCTCCGGCAACTATCCAAATTTCAAAACCTTGCGCTTTTTCGCCCGCCGGCAAGAGAAGATACCGCAGTTAGAAAGGTTCTGGTACGGAAGACCTAGAACTAAGGAACAGCGGCTCCTGGGCGACCTCAGACATCTCATCCTCTCAGGATCCATCTTTGCCCACTACGTCAGCCTCCTAGGCTGGCCAGAATCCTTTGTTCCACTCGTCCAAAAGCAACTCACCATCTACGACTTCGACCCCGTTGAAGTGCACGGCCGAGACTTTTCACTTTACAATCTCATCGAAAACCTCGCGAAAATGGGGCATTTTGCTTCTCTCACTCTCTTTAACATCAACCTCGACTTTTCCTCCTGTCGGAATAACCGCAAGCAGGAGTTATACGTCGAGAACCTCCACTTACAGGGCTTCTCATCCGAGAAGCTGTTAGCGTTCTGGAAGTGTATTCAGAACAGAACGCAGTTCACGTCGCTCACGTTTGAGAAGTGCGGTTTAATCACCGATGGGTGGTTCATGTCGCATGGCATGGCCTTGCGGGATATCAATACAGATAGCGACACCCTACTGGAGATGCTGAAGCGCTGGGATGGTGTTTCTCTGGACTTGACACGATGCACAGGAGTGGACGATAAGCTCATCAAGCTGATGTGTCGCAAAACGGCCAACGCGAAGTTTTACCTCCAAAATCTCCGCAACCTCACCATCGACCAATGTAGATCGTCACCAGACAAGGACGTCGTCCAAACCTTCATCTCACCTGACCTGCTCAAGCGACTTATCAAGGCTAGGTTAGAAGCGGCGGGCAAACACAAGGTCACAACTGAGCTCTATCATACACTTCCCATGTGGAGCGTCTATCTAAGGGGAGAGGGACCTGCTTTATCTGCGGACGATATGAACTGGTTTTACGGTCATTTGGAGCGGTTTGGATGGTACAGCCAGCCTGTAGATGTACCTGCGCTGGTAGATGATTTTGCTGAGTGGGACTGGGAGGGAGTGGTGCTGCCTGGGGATAACGAAGTGCAACCAATGGTTGAGAGGTCTCAGCCCACACAGCAGACTTTAACACCCTCAGCCTCTTTGGCGTCAACTTCGATGGGCCATCCTATAGATATTTCGCCACGCGTCAAAGAGGAGGTGAAAATCGAAGAGGAAGTGGGTATGTGGACGCCACCTCTGTCCCCTCTGGCCACTGGTGACGAGCTGCGTAACTTTCCGACTTATAGTCCGCCCGAGGAACCTTCCAGCTCTCAATCGCAAGTAAGATCCTGTAATTTTCTTACTTATGTTTCACGACGTTCTCATCACATTCGCCATACCCAGACTGTCCCCAACTCGGCTTCATCATCGCCATATCTCGTCGACGATTACTCAAATGCCGACTGGTCGTTATCGGACGTAAGTTATCACACCACCGCCTTTGACAGAGCTACATTGCAACAATGCTGATGTCCCTTTCCAGCTCCAAATGATGGACTCTTTCACAATTTCTTGATTTTAATGGACAACACCTCGATACGCCCTTTACTGTAGCTAATTTTCGCTTCCACCTATTCGCTTTGCTTATAACATACAACTTGTGTACACTACGACCACTCATCGGCTTTCATTTATTTTTTGCTCTGTTTTCTTTTGTGTGCCACCACGCAGAGCCACAGAAGCCTAGGGATATCATGGAGATGTCTTCAAGGATCAGCTTGCAAGATTACCATCATTTTGGACTGGGACCTAGCACTCTGACCTGAAGCACCACTCCTTTTCCTTGTACTGCCTTGAGCTGGGAGAGGGCCGAAGTCCTTAATCTCTCCCGTGCAGAACAAAGTTTTAATCAGAAACACATAGTTGGATTTGTCTGGGGAATAGTCCCCTCTCATTTACAAAAATATAGTTACAAAAATCATTGCTTTTTGTGTCACATACTAACAAATCAAAGGGGGTGTGATGATTTGCTTTGGATAGCAGCCTTCAGATCAGGATCTAGGACAATGAATTTCTTGAGTGGTTCAAAACAGCGAAGTATAATGCAACGGTTGTCCAAAGGCTTCATTCCTTCACTCAAGCGATGATCTGGGCGAGGAACAGAAGGCACATGGAAGTGAACAACAGTAGGTGTGGGGGGGAATGTGCCATACTTGACAGCATCCGCCAGTTCCTTTGTAATGTAGATCTTGTAGAATACTGGGGCAGTGCCAACCATAACAAATCCAGGGAATAAACGCTGCTGGAGAGGCTCTAAATGGGCAAGAGCATGCTTTTCATTGTTGTTTTGGAAGGCTGCAATAGCTACTGCAATGAGTTGAGCCTCTGGGTCATATCTATGCTTCAGGTACTGTTTGTCTTCCTGAAATAAGAGAAGGATTTCATCATAGATTGTTTGCAAGCATACATCTGTTTTTGCATGCATGGCAACTCCACAGATCATGAGTTTGATGTTCTTGCGGGAGCATAGCAAAGTGTTGCGAGTGAAGTAGTAGTTGACCATATCAAAGATCCGGCGTACAAAGTCAACAACAGCTGACTCCGGTGAGAGTGTCACTCCCATTGCTAGGTCCATGGCATTAGTGGTGAGGATGGCTTCACGATTGGTCATGTCCTTGGCCTCAAGCTTCTCCAGGAGGTCAGGGGGGACATGAGGATCAGGGAGATTGTCGTGGTCTACTTCAAAAAAAGCAGCAGCATCTTGCTGTTCTGTTTGGATGTTGTATGCAGCAAGTTCATGTGAACCCCAGGCTTTGCCTCGTTTAGCCAGGCGGATTAAAAGCTCAGGATTCATGCTTGCTGGTGTGATTTGTTCAAGGCGTTGATAGATAGAGTGCAAAGGGGTGGCAGAGAAAGACACCGGTTTCAGTTCTGGTCCCAATTAGCACAGCCACATATGATTATGTGACCCAGTATTCTGACCAGGCCCACCCGCAAAACTGGGAACATTACGATCAGACTCCGAGTCTATGTAGGCCCTAGTTTGGACCCTATTGCTCATGCGGGGTGCTAAAAATATTGGGTCTTGAGTTTAAAATTATGCCACATATTTGCTGTCGCAATCGAACGTTCCTCCAGTTCACGATGACACGATCAAGCGCCCAACTAGTACGTGAAGGCTGCTGAGTAGTGTCACATCAAAGATTTTATCCCCTAAAAGCCCAGCAGCCAGAACACAATTGCCAATACGCTCCACCAGCTACCTTGTTTGAATTCTGTTCACGGGCGGGATATTTTGATGGGAAAGAGCGCCAGCTCCTGACAGCCAGCCGTCCTCGCTTGCTCCCTGCTACCTCCGTCTCACCGTGTACTACCGCTTTGCATCGCATCGGCCATTTTAGGCTGCGGGTGTACAATCTCATGGCATCCTTGATATTTGAACCAGTAGTGCCGTTGGACTTGATGTTTCAATAGAAACCGATAGCTATGCCACAAAGACATCGCCAAGTGTTACATTTGACTGAATTAGAATATGAATTAATCAAATTATTTATTTCACAATGTTAGTCCCAAAAGAACACTGGCCGGATGTGATAAATTCGACGCGTTTGAGACGCGCCTCATCACATCGTCACCACATGATTCCATCCGAGTCCATCTGTCCATTGGATTCCATTTAGAGTCCAAATGGATTTTTCGGAATCCGTTAGCTCTAGAACTTACTGCCCGATCTGAACATCATTCATACTGATGGCCAACAATTAAGCGCCCATCAATATTTTGTTGCGTCAAAGATCTATCGTTGGGCGACTGAGGGCATCAAGCATTGGTTCTCTACAGAACCATGACAAAAATCTTAATTCAAGGCGGGACATATACTTTCCCTTCATCTCAGCTTATGGGTACGAACATCCTCGAGATCCAAACAAGCGTCTGAGGCTGCAACCAACAGACCTCTCAAGAGTCCCACGGAGTTACCCAAATTGCTATATCGACCCATATGAATGGAGCATATTTTTTATTGTAATGCATTAATATTACAAGTCTGATACACTACCTGGGCCGAGTTCACAAAGCCGGCGTCAGATCCGTTCACGGTTATATTTAGCAGTTTAAAACGACAAACGTGCATCGCTAGCACCAGCGACAACTCCGATTCCACGACGAATCCACGTTGAATCTGTTGAACCCCACAAATGGCGTTGTCGAGTAAGCTGATTAAAACCAACAACGCAAAGCCCCGGATCTTGCTCTTAAATATGCCAAGTGATGAATGTACAATCTCAACAGCAATCCAAATTGACGGCACAAGACCACAAACGCGTACGCTCCTGAAAGGGGTTTATCGAGCCAAGTAGTCGCGTGAGCACACACATACCCCGGCCATTGTCAGCCTCAAACGTTCTTTGATATAACAGACTACAATATCTATGAGTACCTCCTCAATGATCAACATCCCTGCTCCTGAATCGTGGGTTCATTCGTCCGCGGTAGCCAAAAGCTCGAGCACCTCAGGTTCAGCCAGTCTCAAAGCAGAATTTATGGAGTATATGATATAGATAAAAACAGTACCATCGGCATCGTATTGGTAGAATAGTCCCACCGCTTACCACAAAATTGGAATCCGACTCATGCACGTTCGGACCACTGTTACTATTGAGTCTAACTCTAGTTTTAGCAGTGGACCACCCTTTGCTAGTGACCACTGTTTTTTCATCAGAGGTCCCTGGCATTTAAATTCACAACTGAGGCGGATGCGAGTTTTGAACCAATGATGAACTGAACCCATTGTATTGCTGTCTGAGTTAGTTCAAGTTCAGCGAAGTTCGGATAACGCCGATCAGATTGAATTGGGGTCTGGGGTAAGTCGCCACTGCCTACATTAGTGTTTCTCATACCATCATGGTTAACCACCCAACATGCTTTCCTTTTCAACATTTCGCAGTCATTTTTCATTCAAGAATCTTTGACATACACCTCGGGCATGCTCAGTAGTATTTGGCAATTGAATTCCTGTTATTTCCCCTACCGGCCACGTGAAAATCCGTGGTATTGAAGTGTTCTTTGATATCACGCTCCTGCTCATAATTCCAATCTTGTTCCGGTACCACATTCTTCTAGGAGAGTTGTCCATCGACCAAAAGGCGACCAGGTACGATTTAACATTTATTTACCTCTTCACAACCCATCTTAAACCCAAATCCCAGCAGCATGAAACCCAATGCTTATCCGCAACCACCACCTTTCAGCTGGGATCCAGTTGAAATCCGTAAATGCCTTCCTGTATATCCACCTCCTGAACCCCTGGACTACCCTGGACTTCCCTCACCACCTCGTAAACCAAGCTTCTCTGCACCCTTCACGTTAAGCACCCACGTTTTTCCCGCATCATACCTGCGAACAACACGTCAAGCACCGGTTCCTGAACTTCCTCATCATACGCTTGCGAAAGAGCAGAAACGGCAGCGATTGATTGAAATTAGGAAAGAGCTGGACGCGTTGAGGACTTCCAAAGTGACCGACGGCTATCCTTCAGTCCTGTGGAATGTCGTAAATCGGTACTTGAGGAAAGGGCTCAACGAGTCAAACAAGACAGGAGTTACATTGTTCCTCGCTCATGCAAATGGGTTTCCAAAGGAGGTACAAACATCTGAGCTTTGCTTCACGGTTTATGAGTGACTCGCTAATACATTCTTTGAATTGAAGATCTGGGAGCCTTTCCTTGGACATATACTATCGTCCAAAGCTGGTGCATCGATTGACGAAGTTTGGGCCTGGGAGTCAGTTCAACACGGAGATGCTGCTTTAATAAACAGCACATCACTATCTGGAATTTGTGTGTGCAATGGCGATTTATTTTCAGTTGCATCATTGACCCAATAGGTTTTGTTTTATAGTTGACTGGCAGGACAATGCTCGCGATATCGTCAACTTCTTTACACACTTCTTGCCCACACGATCAACTGCTACTCTTTCTGTACACCTTCCTCGGCTTTCTTTAGAGGAAACTAACCAAAGACTGGAGCGAGGGTTCTCAGAACGTCAATTGATTGCCATCGGTCATTCTTATGGTGGATGCACGTCGTGAGTAGTTGATAATTTTCTTTTGTGAATACGATCCCATAGTAACGCTGTAATTTGATAACAGGGCACTTGCGGCTCTGATGCACCCAATCCTGTTCAAATCCCTCATGCTCATAGACCCCGTCATCATTGCGCCAGGTATTCGCAGACCTGTAGCTGGTCACAATGATCTTGCTCTTGGTGCATTAAGCCGACGTGATCAATGGTCCTCTCCGTAAGTACTGATAATATATATATATATATATCTTAACCATTAAACTTAATCGCCTCTTTGCATGCTTTCTGAAACGATCCAACACAGAGAAGAAGCCATTGAAGTGTTTTCCAAAAACCCTTTCTTCAGCGCCTGGGATCCCGCTGTTCTCCAACTCTACATCTCTTATGGTACCTATCCCTCAACCGACGACAAATCCCGACCCAATATTAGGCTTAAAATGCCACCCGTCCAAGAAGCCGTTGTTTTCGCCGAGGTCCACACAGAGCACGAGGTCTACGACCAACTACGAAACCTTGACCCTCGGATTCCGATGCGATGGATTATGCCAGGAAAACCTGGTGCACCTGAGCTAGGTGGCCCTGGAACTGCTGAGAAACGCGTCTGGCTCAGACCCGCAAATTCAACAAATACAAGGATCATAGGCGGGGGTCATCTCGTGCGTGTTCAACCTTTCATTTAAATTGCCGCGTGCTTTGTTAACGTGCGTATTTTGGCTGATCGTGTGCCGTTTAATAGATACCGCAAGAAGCACCTTTGGAGCTTGGTAAGCCCTATTGAAATCCCATGTTGTGCCGGCTAACTTGCTAACAACGTGTGTGATCCCACAGCTGAAGATGTACAATCGTATCTGACCTACCTTTTCGCGACAAACTACGGGGAAATTACACTAACACGGGCGAACTTGTAACAGTAACTTATATCATACCATATTAACATAGAGACATCAAGGTGGCAATAGATCTCAATAGATCCGGATTCTCCGAAATATCCCTCATCTCGGTCGGATTTTGACGATGTGGACAGCAAAGCTTTTTGCTTGACTTTTCTAGGGCCAGATAAATCGCTCATATGCACGCCTTCATCTAGCTTCACCCAACCAAGCCGCAGTCGAGGATCCTATTAATATCCCTTCTAATGCCCAAACGGAGCACAATAGCTCGCAACAAACGTGCATCGATACCACCTTATCCCTTGCCCTTTCTCATCTGTCGGAAATCTACCCGCATTAAAATTGGATTGGACGGCTCGCCCACATTGATACCGACTTTCCCTGTTTCAACCCCAGATTTATACCTGTTTGCAAGTGCTTATCGACATTCCAAAAACACTCTGGTTATGTATTGGTTTGTGTTTTTGGAATGTATATGGGGCACAAGACCAACAAAACTGCTCAGTTCGCCGTTCCAATTTTGGGGTTGATTATTCCAATGCGAGGGCGTACTGGTCGTGTGAGTACATATCAGCCCTGGGCTGGTTCGTGTCGCACGCGCTGTATGTGAGCAAGAGCTTTTTAGAGCGATCCTCCTCCTCTTATGGAACTTCTTCGATTCCTCGCCAAAAAAGAGAAGGTTGGACGGTGTTTGTCGGTCCGTTGACTTTTATTTGAAAATGTCGAGCTTGGGAAGGTCACTGTTGTCGTCGGCTTTATGGTGTGTGGGAGTTGAGACGATAATGACTGGGACATAAGCACATCAAGAGCTGCGTCCCACCAGGTATGTACATCCCGACCCATTGAGATGTTGTAGTGGACAAATTTCACGGAGCACTCTGTACTACGTGCGAACGTTACCCCCGCTGAACCATCGGCGAGTCAACCGTCCCAAGTGTAACAGACCTTTTTATGCACAAAATGGTTTAACGGGAGGAGTATTCGGAGACTCTTGGCAGAAAGGCTTGAAACCTAAGGTTCGACACTAGTTAACTACGGTTATCCGAGTTGTCTGTATTTACTACAAGAGCTGCGAACCGTCACGAGAAATAGTCCTTGTCTCAGTGACTTTAATTAAGTTTAAGACACCGGAGGGAACCTCGAACCGAGGTCATGAGCCGCAAAGTTGGCCGCAGAGCACCCAATGCACAATAAAAAGTTATACTTGTGCTGTCCAGAACTGTCATATTATGTCTACCTCGATGGACTGCGGAATTAGCAGGTTGCTGATGAGAGCCCACTTGTGAACTATTGTTTGAAGCTTGAAGCTTGAAGCACAGTCAGCTAATTAGGGGCGAAAGGCTAGCTCATTACGCAAAATTATGTCTTGGCAACATGCACCTTAATTGTGGGTGTCACTCGTTGTTAAGATAAGATACAGCTAGAACAGGATTTCTACCAAATCTTTCGCTCTGAAGTTTTGGAGTGTAGATAGTGTTTGAGCCCCTTGATGTCAAAATACCCACTGAACAATAAAATCTAACAACTTAACTTCCTTCCGGACCCTCCCTGAGTAGACATTTGGGAACATATGGGGTCGTTCTGAAAGGCGTCAAAGTTGCCGCAACAAAAATGTATACATGTTTCCAGCTCGTCTGCAGCACCTTATTGTTCTGATGTGGGGCGTGTTATGTGCGATACCGTAGTGGACTTCACCATCAATGTGATATATCGTTTCGCTGTTATCATACATGTAATAGGCAGGACACGTGCCAGATGTGGATCGGAGACTGCTGGAGTTGAAGAGAGAAATACACAGAATCGACTGGTTATTCTGAACTCGGACATTTAGAATTAAGATGCTAGTAGGTAGATGTGCAGTGCATGAGACCTATTTGAATTATCCAGATACTCCACGGCCTCGATGCAGGATCGCGACAATTTGGCTTTTAAAAGCAGAGTAGGCGTGCTCCCAGCATCATTGTCACTACTGCACAATGTCCCAAGAGGTGCCAGAAGCCTCTGACAGCTCGATATTCAACAGGATTCTGCAGCGAACTTCTGGAATATTTGGAGACAGACGAAGATCTCTATTCACCCAGGACAACCATTCGAACTTGACCGTGTGTACCACGAACACCGTCCTTCCAATGTACTCTCCTGTGGATCCGGGTCATCAGTCCCCTTTCGGCTTTGGGGATGCAGACGCTTCAACATCTAGTAGCATGGCTCAGACCCCTCAGCTTGCGCATCCGCTTGCTCCTCCCTACACCCACATGACGGGAATACCATTAACCCCTATGTCCCATCCGAACTCGGCAAGACGGGACGCCCATACTCACACAATTCCTGTCCATGGAAGCAAGACATGGGCAACACTGCACCTATACTCGCCTGTGAGCACCCCCAGTTATCGACATTCAAGCCAATCGACCCAGCGCCCAACCCTTCCTCACGTGTATGGAGGGAGACCATTGGAGGGCCTTGTCGAGCTCAATCTCGAAAAGCCGCAAAGGATCCATGAGATTAGACTGTCGGTAAGTTTAGCAAGCCTTTAGCTATCATCTGCCTGTCATAATGCATGCACTTAGATTAAAGGGAAACTCGTCCTTGGTGTGGAGGCCCGAGACCGCCACACCATTATCAACGAGACGTCCACCGTGTGGAACAAATCACTTGGAGACCCTCGATCCCTATGCTGGCCTCGGAATGACGATGCACAGAGAGATTTGCCAAGCTTCTTCGATGATAAACTTTTGGGGTCGTATTCAATTCCATTCTCATTTATGACTCCAACGGACGCAAAAATGGCCTCAAATACGCTACGTGATCTCATGCAGGGAATCACACCATTCCCTTTGACAGGCCATTCTCCAACCACCCCTTCATCCACCTCATCGCCTTGGTCCGCAGATGCAGCGCTCTTTAATCAACAGCCAAGTCTTAGTCAAGAACGTTTCGATGGATTTGGCACTCTGCTGCCCCCGAGCTTCACCGAACATGACATCGCCACTTCGGTTCGATACGAGGTTCACCTTTACATCAATCACGGGCGCTTCCGGCCAGAAACCAAGTACAGTCTGTCTAATCATTCTAAACTCAAAGCTCATCCACTTCTCATGTAGGATCACATCGGGTGTAGTATATGTGCCGACCGTTACACCTCCTTGCTTGCCCCATGGCATATCTCGGATGTACGAAGCAATGTCAGCGGCGCGTCATGACTACCATGGTGCTACAGTTCCGACTCCGAATCCTATCACAGATCCGGCAAGCTGGTTCAAACTACCAGTGACCACTTTGAGGGGGTGTATTGCTAGCACGGGTAAGCGCATCAGTGTTCAGAGCGATGTATGTCTGCCTTCAAATTGGCATCCTGTACTTGATATTTACAACAACACCTTTCACAGCTATACCTTGCTCAGCCGGTACGTCACTCTACAAAAGACTGGAACACCGCCATGGGTAACATTTTTGACAGCGCTCATACACGCGTGGGACGGTTATCCCCTGTTTCCTCTCTGTATCGAGCGATGATGCCCAGCTTTTAGACGAGCTGTGTACACCCTCAATGCCTCACATACGGCTTACACGCATCCTCAGACACCCATCACATTACGATTCAGCGTCGTTTGGTACAGAAGAATTTGACCTCATAGAAGCTCTTACCGCTCTTAACGTCAGCGATTCTTCACCGCACAGTGCAAAGGTTCAGGCAACGATCAGACTGACATCCTTAACACATCGGATTTCGACCGCCGTGTGGTGGAAGCCTTCTAAAGACATTGAACAGCACGCATCCCTCAGACACTTAGCGGGTGAGATTCACCTTCCGCATACATTGCCACCCAGCTCTTCGTGTAGCTTTTTTGGCATACAGGTGCGTTCGGTAAAATTACACACTGCTAAAATGGCACTCAATCATAAGTGATTCCGCCTGTTTAACTGCGCAGTATTATGTCGAAATGCTGGCATTCTCTGATCCATTCTGCAACTTCGAGGTTGATCCAAACCAGGTCCTCGTTTCGCAGGTCGTCGAGGTTGCCTCCACCTTTGCTACGGAGGGACCCGTCCCTATCGCCTTTACCCAACCTCCTCAGACCGGTGTAGGTTACGAGAGGATGCCTAACCCACGGCCTTCTGGATCGCGCGCGTGATCTTGAGTTGTTCATTCGAATTTGATTTCTTCTTGATCCTAAGTATTGTTCCCCTATTTAATATTTAAATAATTATGTATTTATACATTTATGCGACTCCAGGCAGAGATCTGTAAATTTGCTCATACTTGTATTTATTTATTTAATGTTTATTTTTTGTTCTCATTGGTACACTTTTAACGCGTCTTGAGCTTTAAATTATGCTGCCCATATTGCACCTCGCAATATCGAAGGACCAACTCGTATGAATTTGCCGGGTAGGTTATAGAAAGGCGATTGACGTTCAACCGCCCATCTGAAGCGCCCATCAAAAATGTTTAGTTACCTGCTGTTTGCTTTCCATCAAGTCAAGAAAAGCCCTCGACGGCCAAAAAAACACACTTCTAGCTAAGGATTAGTCACAAAGTGTAGATATATTCAATTTCGCTGGTATAGTCTCTATTCCGATACCGCATCCAAGATGTTCGTCGGCATCCCCCGAAGTATGCGTTATTCAACCAAACTCACCGCGCTTGGGTGAAAAGCCGCCAATTTTGGCGTAGTGTAATATTATCTGAGTTCAAAGCATACTAATTAGGCAAAACCAAAGTTAGATAGGATATATCTCACACACTTATAATTAGAAGTTCTCCGAATACGGCTCCACGGCGACAAACGTGCATCGATGAGCAGGCATGGGAGTCGTCTTCATTCCCAACATTCACGCCTTCTCATAGATTCTCATAGATACGTACACTCCATAAATATGAATCATATATGAATCACATCAGTGTGTAAACTAATTCAAATCAAGACTGCAAAGTTCCGGATTCTACACATAGCATATAAAATTATAAACGATCCGCGACATTCAAAAATTGGGGGCACAAGACCACAAACATGCGCAGTCCCCGAATTGGGTCTATTGAGGAAAGTGTCGCGTGAGTACATGCAGAATGAGAAGGGAGAATGAATTGAGGTCGCACGAGCGGTAGTAGACCCATAGTAGACTTGAAACGTTCCTTGGTCCTGCCATTCGGATGGAACATTTGAACAATCAACATTGTCGAATTGTAGCCTTTGGCTGCATGAACGCTAGAGAGCGCGGGATTAGAGGTGCCCAACAATATCTGCTAACAATAAATCGTTTCAGCGGACCCGGTGTGTCAGGGTCTTCCTTGATGGAGGGTTGATAAGACATCCTTCTCTTCTCATGCCGTCGGACACTTGTGCACGGTATCTGGCAGGTCGCTTATCGAACAAGTTACAATTTAATTACTTGGTCTACATCGGGTGTACATACACTTGTCCATCCATCGATTCGCTTTCTATTTACCAGAAATATTGATTGCATAAAGTTAATTCTACAGAGACCATCTTATTTTCTATAATAAAGTTCAAGCCCAAAACCCAGATACAGAATCAATGCAAAGAAAAACGGACGAAAACTGAATCACGAAGACCCACGGGGCTTGCAGCGGTGCTGAATGCCCAACATGGACCCAGGAGTCTGTGCCTGCCTAACAGACGACATTGTAGCGTGATAATCGTTATCCACCCTCTCGTCCTCCACTCTGGTCCTCCTACTCTCACTCAAGCCCGAATGCAATGCAAAATTCGACGGCTCTGTCAAGCCATACGGCGAGATTCCGGGTCCTCCCTTTTTGCTCAACCCTGAATGGCCACCTCTAAAAATCGGCGGTGATGCTTGCATCTGTAAAAGCAGTGATGCAGCATTTTCATCTTCGGGTGTTCTCCCACTTGAAGAAGATGATGAGAAATTGGAAGCCATGGGTGGAGAACGAGATCCTCTATCCGCTGCGGTAGGACCTAAATTCAGAACAGGTGGGATTTGGGACGAGCGGATGGGATCAAAGTGTGTAGAGGAAGGGGGCGAGGGGAGGTATGAGCCAGCAGCAACAATGTTATCTGGAGCTGATGGAGGGAGAAGACGGGGGTCAATCATCACATTGGGAAGCCATGAAGCAATAGGGGGAAGCCTGTTTGAGTCCATACGGCTCTGTTCTGCGTGACCATTCTCTGGACCATGAGTGACTTGATGGTGGCGATGATGGTGGGACGAAATTCGCTCAGATCTGGTATGGGTATCGGGGAGGGAAGTGACATGGGAGGCATGAATCGATTCCTGAGACGGAGGCGTAGGTGGTTGATGCACTAAATCCTCGATGTTGGTGTTCCGCCTAACTTTGGCCGGTCGTTGGGACGGGTCTTCTGGGGGAGGGGCGACACTAAATCCGTCCTTGTCGTCCCATTCTCCCCATTGTTCAGTTTCAGCGCGTTTCCTTTTCTTCTGCTCCTTCTGCACAACACAATTCTGGCACTTTGATGACTCTACGAGCATCGGACCAGACCCAGACGACCCACTGTTACCCTCCAGCACCTCAACCTTCTTCAACAGGTCCTGCAAAAACGCCACTGTCCGGACTAGAATCTCCAACTTGAACTCCTTCTCCTTCTCTTCACGTTTTCCAGACTTCGGCTTCTGTTTGTCTTGCTTGTTTGAACCCTGCTCGTACTCCTCGTCGTCGACTTCCTCGTCAGACGACTGATCCTGCTGTGCAGCTTTCGATTTTTGGCCATAATCGACTGGAACAAGTTGCCTTAGCGTCGCCAGGGCATCATTAATCTTCGTTCGCCGGGCCTTCTCGATGATGGAGTGGTTAAGACGCCTCTGAGCCTCGCGAGCAGATCGTGACAGGGGTCCGGGTTTCCGACCACGTTTCGCAGGTACAACAGGTGGTGCAACAGGAACCTCCTCTGTAGTGGTAGAGGCCCGAGGAGTATACGGCTTTGTTGGTAGAATTTGACGAACAGAGTTTGTTGCAGGGGCCTTTGTTGTTGATGCGTCCTCCGGTGACGTCGGTGGCAAGGGACCACGCTTGGCGCGTCTGGGAGGGTTGACGCTGGCGTTGTAGACTTCTGGTTGACCCTCAGGCATTGGGGAAGATGATAAGTGGTATGCTTTCAATGTTTGGGAAGGGGGGAATGAGGTCAAAGGGAAATGGGGAGGAACGGCTAGAGCTTAAAGAACAATTCAAGTTGTGGCCAAGGACAAGAAGTGTAATATAGCGGCAAGCCAACACTCCGTAGCCTGACAAAGTAGTCATATCGGCCTGTTTTGCCCAAGAAAATCCAAGAAACGTGCAACCGGCACACGACAAAAATACCGAGTGCTGATTGGCTGAGATCCACACACGTTCGCGCAGCCTGACTCTATTCTGACCCTATCGGTTTCAGAAAGCAATCGGGATCCTCCAAATGTGTTGCTCCATACCAAGGGAATCGGTAACCCATGAGCAACCAGGCAAATAAATCTTGTGAGCGTGAGATGCGCTGGAGTATTGGGTGTTGTTGCCAAAATGTTTGGGATATGTACCCATACAAGCCTTCGTGAAGATGAGCAACACAGATGCGACGACATCGTCGGCCCCTGTCCAAAGATCTATACTCAGACATGCTGCATAAGACCCATTTCCTATGTAGAGATGTAATCAGTCAGTAATTATAATGGTTCAAGAAAAATCCCTCAGGAAGCGTGTACCACAATGAGATGTATCCGGCAAATGCCGCCAGTGAGCCGGCATTTTGCGACCCAACTACAGACTGCAAGCAGCAAGTCTGATTGTACATTCCATGAACAAGTCTGAAGTATTAAAATTAGCACCTCGAGCTCAAGATATAATCTCCCAACGCAAAGCTTATGGAGAGGACGACGTCAGCAGTGTGTAACATGATGAATCTAGCAATGGATTCTTGGGCACCTCAACTCTCCAGCCCCACTCTTCTTTAGAAATTCCGCCATTCAGTCCCATATAATTCTAATGGTCTAACCATCAGTTAACCAGCAAATTAAGCCTCTTTTTTCCCCTTATATACATCTGCAAGACTATTTTTGGCGATCAGGACGGCCATTATCTGAGTCGGGCGACAATACTTGCATCGCGAACTTTAAGTAATAACGAGTCATACTACACGGGCTTCATTGAGCATGCTATTAAGTCTGTCGACCTTCGACCGTGGGTTGCATATGTTTCCCTCGCGTTTCAATTGAAAACGCTGTGGAGATGTGGAGTCATCAATCCCCAAGGTCGATGATCACGAATACGTAAGGATTATGTACATACCTTCAAAGATAAAGGCTACCTGTGTCGTTGAGCGGTGGCTTGTGATGTGACTCGTTTAAACTCGTTGGCAGTCCAGTTCTTACAAATAGCTCA
Source organism: Panaeolus papilionaceus (assembly GCA_015501605.1). NCBI lineage: Eukaryota > Fungi > Basidiomycota > Agaricomycetes > Agaricales > Panaeolus > Panaeolus papilionaceus. The sequence goes on along the minus strand of JADNRZ010000020.1, from coordinate 918,479 downwards.
GCGGAAATATGCATCAGAGGGCCTTGTGTGGGTCCCAGAAGAATGGCAAGGCCTCATTTAAATTATTTCCATCATTAATACTCAATTATTCAGATCAGTTCTAGGAGCTTCTATAAGCTTAAATGACTCAAAAATTTATGTGGGTAATAATAGGAACATTGCGGAGCATGAATCCCTTCAAAGTGTGCAGTCTTGGCACAGCACCCCAGTGACTTGCCCTTTGAACACTAACCACCATGATGTCTGGCCCTGGCGAGTGTCCTTTCGCCCATGATATCATGTACGAAATCTTCAAGTTCTTCTTAGATGACACTCCCATGCTCTTCAACCTGCTTTTTGTTCACTCATCCTATCGAGAGTATGTTGAACGCTTGCTGTATCGAAATAGGGCCGACTGGATATACTTCCCATTCCCCCGTGTTCGCAAGGGATTCCTCACTGCCGTCCTGAATAGTCTGCGACTAGCATCTTACGTCAATTCCTATGCAATCATAGAAGCTCCAGACCGCGCCCCCGGAATTGAGATACTGGACGAGCAAGCATATAATAGCGTTATATCGTCGTTCTGGGAAACAGCTTTGATGGCAGTCGACAGGATGGCGAATCTCAAGGCCTTCATTCTACAAATCATACCCTTAGTGGGGGCTGGCGATCTGCTGCCTTCGTCGTCTCTTCTTTCCATTTTGAGCACCAAGCAACTCGTAACCTTCAAATGGAACGCAGAACCATCCCAACTCTTATCTTTCCTCTCTACACAATCTCACATTCAAAACCTTCATATCCGTGTTTTCTCCATGGGACCTCTCGAGAAGTTTGATCGAGTTCTCCAAAAAGCCAAATACCTTCCAAATCTTCGCCGATTCTCAGGCGACAAAGATGCAATTGAGGCGTTCATGCCACGAAATACTGAGCATTGTGTTTCGGCACTAACCTGGGAAGGACAAAGCTCGCTAAATGTGTACCACGCTGGACGCCTCACACATAGATCAAGTTCGAATACACCCAAATTCCCAGAATCAATTGAAATGCTTGAATCACTGGCCATACGGGTTGGTGGTATCCCAGAGGTTGTTCAGACGCAATTTCGCAATATTGGGTGTCTTCAAATTGAATTCGTGGCAATCAACGTAAAGGTATGAGTCCTACTGCAAAAATAAATACATCGATCCTATGCTGACAGCTCAATGAACTTCAGGAAATCATTGACTCTGCCTTCCCTCTCCTCGGATGCATATTATTCACTGGGGTTGAGTCGATACAGTCTATTGACCAATCAACCCTTGTGTCTCTGTCTGCTGCCATCCCTTCATTGAAGGTCGTTTACGCAGGACCACTCAAGGAACCACGTCCCAAGAAGCCAAAATCAAAGCCGACAAAACAAATATTCATCAATCCGAAACCTGCGGGTATCAAGAACTTTACTTCGAAGCCCAAGCATACTTCGACGATGAATTCAGCTCAGGGTCATCGAGCATCTTTACCACAGGGGTTTTGGTCGCAGTTTTCTGCCAGCATGAACCCTGCCTCGTGGATTCCATTTGCTGGAGGCTCTACTTCGTATTCAACGTCGTCTTCCATACATCAAAGCATCCCTGGGTTTACAACGACACTGCCAGGGATCTCCATCCAGAATTTCAATTCTCAAACCCGTAGCTTGACTCGAACCACTTTTAGTCACGAACCAGAAACGCAAGCTCAGGCGAAAATCGACTACCCAAACATTGATGTCCCCTGCGTAAGAGAGAAATACGGGTGCTGGCTGAAGAAGAAAGTGATCGAGGACGGAGTGGAGACGGACCAGGTCGTCATGGAGGTCAAAACCATCAAGCGCTCAATTTTTTCTGGTGACCTTTTGCAAGAGCTTTGGCCGATGCATTGATAATTTTACCTTGCGCAAACCCGTATTCTTTTTCTTGAACATGTACTGCATAATAGATTTTATTTTGGTCACTGAGATGATTGCTTATCGGACACAATTCCTGCATCGAGAACGGTCAAAACCCTGAATTTAAATGGAGTCAAGATACAAAATCACACGCTTCCAGGTTGACCGTGTACCCTCATGTCCGATCCAATCTCCACCAGACGACGTCTTCCAAACGAGCTTATGCTTGAGATATTCAATATTTTGTCAAAAGAACGAGGCACGTTGTTCAACCTACTCTTTCTCCACCCTTCCTACCAATCTATCGTCGAACGCATCCTCTATCGCAGCATGACAGACTGGTTGCATTTAGAGTCGCACACAAGGTTTTTACAGACAGTCAAACACAACCCTAGGCTAGCATCCTACGTGCGTCAATACGCACTCATAGAGGAACTGCTTGGAATCGACGATCCCACCTACAACGCTCAGATTATCACGGTGGTCTGGGACGATGTCGTCGCAGCCGTGTACAACATGTCCAACCTTGAAAACTTCAGGCTTTTAATATATCATTTTCACGACCAAAAAGTTTCACATCCCAAACTCCTGTCAGCTTTACAGTTCAAACGCCTCCAGTTCCTCAGCTGGAACACACCCTGCCCAGGCCTCTTGGCCTTGCTGGAATCTCAACCACACCTCGTAGATCTTGCCATCGCCATAACCCCCTCCGACGACAATATCCAGCCACGCACGGTCATAGCTCTACCCAAGCTTCGTAGGCTTACAGTCAATTGGGCTTCCCTCGATTTCATATTGCGGGGCAATGACAGGATTCGCAGCTTAGACTTGAGACTGCTATATAGTGATACTATTCGTTTGCCCGATAAACCATCGTTCCAGAAACCGGTGCCCAATCTTCTGTCCTTGATCATACACGACTTCTACAGATCGCGAAAGCCCTTCGTTCTAAACACCATTACAACATGTTGTCCGTCGCTTATTTGCCTACAGCTTCCTTTGAAAACAAACTATCTTGAGGTACGCTTCTTATCATTTCTCAAAGTATAGATTTCGTTCCCGTGTACTTATTCAACTCAACACGTCAAAGCAAGCAACCCAGGTTAACTTTTCTCGACTAAAATACCTAATCTTCCACGGGGCTGATTCAAGAACGTCGATTGAAAGCACAAAGCTTATCGCTCTATTTTCAGCATCGACGTCCCTTCAGGCCATTTACACGGGACCTCTTGCGGAAGATATAGACGAAGAATTGGTTTTGAAACTACCACACCTCTCACGGGATGCCCTAGATTACGAAAATACATTTTGCTGCTGGAAAAGAGGGGACACCGCTGGTGATAGTACGAGTACTGAAGCCATTTCGGAGGTGGTTTTGGATGGCTTGGTGTCATTTAATACCTCGAGTTACGAGGACCTCCCGCATATGCTACTGGGCAACTAATGACGCTCACCCTGATAGTTCATTCATTCTCACCTGGCCGTTTTTGTCTGCATTATATTTTCTCTATGGCGAACGGTGACCTGTACTCATGCCTCAAACCTTTGATAAAATGCAATCCGTTCTCGAGTATCTAAAGTAAAATACATGAATTGGATTCTCAGCCGATTGATTGTTGCATTCAGATAAGGTGATGTCCACTTCATGCCTGTTCATTGAATATGGAAGGCGTGGTTATTTTAAGGACTAGAATATAATCGTCACTTTGTTTGTGTACATCATTTCAACTAGTTCTGCTGCATGTAAACAATGAATTCCACACCCATCTCAGAAGGAGTAAGCACCTGCTCTAAAGACGCTCGCAGGTGTCCTTTGTAATCCTCCACAAGTCCCCCCTGCGAATGTTTGTCGACATTAAATACTAATCCCGTCAGCTGGAGTATCACAGTCAGGAAAATTCCTTGCAGCATAGGAAAAGTCGCCCGCCTATCGTCCATCAACAATCGGTCGAAGCGCGTCCACTCTCGGAACTGGGTCGGGTCCACTCGAGTCCCTTCCAACACAACTTCGAATCTCAGCTCAACGTTCTGAATTACGTTTGACCCAGATACAGCTTGTAGTGCATCGCATAACCCTCTGAGCAGGCTCTGATCCCAACCTGGCTCAAGAGCCCAAATAATGGTGATATTTTCAAGGGTTCTCGCAGACGCGACGAAACATTGGCGAAGGTTAAGCAAGCTTGGGTCAAGAACACCGGTTGCTACATCAATCCACGAGTAATTAATCAGTACAGCGACGACGGATTAAAAAACATCTCACGGACCTTGAATAAACAACTCTTCCAGGGAGTCGATGTGATTGAAGATAGCGTTCGGTCCGTTTGGCACATCTGTTGGGACATAGAGCTCAAAATTTAACCGCTTCAAAGCTGGGAAAGCTTTTACGCCAGCTGAGTCTGCTAAATCGCAGAAATAGGTCCAATCAAGAGAGCCCCGCGATTCGATAGATTGCACGTAGTCAAAGGATGGAAGCGGTCGTGCCAGGATAGGAAAATTCATTCTAGGTGGATTTTGATGCCCTATCTTTGTGAGTGAGATGCTTTTCAACTTGGGGCAATATGCGAGTAGTGGAAATGAGGCATGTTTGGAATTGTAGCAATTGAACGACGTCACGTTGAACCCTTTGTGAAGAGCCTCTGGAGGGGCAGGTGTATCCCAGTCTCGATACCCACAATACCCGAGAGCAAGGCTCTCCAGATTTGGGCAGTTCATGATGTCAAGGATAGGTAGGTTGTCTATGCTGCGTATGTACAGCGAGGTGAGTGTTTCGGATGTGATGTAATGATGCAGGATCGATTGGTGCCCAAGTTTATTGAGATTGATGTTTGATACCTCGTCAATTCTACCACCTCGTCCGTCAACCTTTAAGAATTTGACTGCGGGAAGGTGAAGAAATACATCTAACGAGTCTTCGTTGATAACATGTCGGCGGTCAAACTTGAGTTGGCTGCAGTAAGAGAAATTGTTAATAAAGTTGGCTATATCGGGTTGTTCTGCGATGATTGCAGAAAGCCTTTTGGCACGATCAACTGATCTGTCCATGTAAATATCCAAGCTCTTGAACAGATACGGACGACACAGATTGGCAAAGGACCTCGACACCAGACCTAGAGAGATGACGTCCGACCTGTTACAATGTGGTGATTTTAAGTAGCTTGGTTGGTCAATAGAAAGTATAACGGCATTGATAATGAGCTCGAAGATTTCCAAGGGAAAAACAGGATCCTCATCCGCATATTTTGAAGGCCGGATGCTGGACATTGTAATGGGAGATGATCAAGAGCGAATTAGCGGCGGTGTGTACAAATCTCAGAGAAAGGGACGTGGGAAACGCCCGTCTTGAATCAGAAAGTACCGACATTCGAGAGTCCGAGTTTGGCTCAGTCCGAACTCGCAAACTCGGATTCATCCCAAAATAGAATCATGCTAAGTAATCACATGATCACACGCTCTCGCTCTGTAGCGCATCGCACGCAAATGTTACACAATACTTATAAGGTCGAAATGAGTATCTAGATATGTAAAAAATGGTATTTAGAATACGAATCCGCGTTCAGCATCTACTACGTTTGAATCCCAAAAACTGTATTTCAATAACTAATTTGGTGATGAGCTACAACTGTGACAGTGTTACTTTGCTTGCACATGTCACTAATTAGCGTTGCGTTCATCTTGTTGAGTTGAACTATTACACACTCTCATCGCAACCAATGCATGGCCCTTGAGGAATTCCTAAAGCTCTCGAAAATGTTGCCAGACCATGCAGGCAGTACTCTTGTTGTCAAATTATATCATTTTCTCCGATTTATGCCACAGTTCAACAAAGATATACTACTAGCTCAACCTGCTTCCTGGGTGCCGTCTCAGCCTCCCCAGTTCCTACCCAAGTCCATCCTCATTCTCATGTCCAATTTTCTTGATGAAATTACCAATACAGTTCAAAGTCTCTCGGACTATTTGAAAGGAAGCATCTGGCACCTTGAGGACAACATAAAAACCATGGATGGTTAGTTTAATGAGGAGGGATCTGACCTTAGCTTCGGTACTCGAGTATGTATCTGTCTGACTGTCTACCGCAAATATTTTCCAATGCTACACTTATTATATAATTTATATCCACTGGTGCCTATCTACCCATACGTTGACACATGTATACATGGGAATTGTAGTGCAAACCAGAAGCATCAAAAGCTTTCTTTCAACATACCATCTTAGAAAAGAAGTAAATGCAGTTGGAAATCCCTCGCATTGATTTAAAAAGTAGTGTGAATGGGTGAAGGTGTGACGATGTGAGGCTCAAAAGTAGATCTATTTTGGGAAGTAGTCCGAGTTGTTGAAGTTCGGACTCCGAAAATGTTCGGACTCTCGAATATCGGTACGCTCTCTCTTGAATGATCCTGGACGCAGGACAGGATCAGCTTTTTGTGTCACGTGAGCGTGCCAGCACTTCACAATCATCGCGCGTCTCGTCTCTCTACCTTTACTATCACCTCTCCGTATGCCCGAGCATCGTTTCGGTGCTCTATTCTTTCATTTATTTATTCTTATTTTAACCTACCACACTGTCAATGTCTATTCAAGCTGGAACCCATTCTCACTCTGGATACTCACTGCTCACATCAACTCTTCCAGCTCTGCCAGCACACACGTGTTCTCAATGTCTTACTGCTATCGCTGGGGCTCATCTCATCTTCTACGCGTGCTCGTCTTTAATTTACCTGTGGTCAACTTCTTGCTGGTCTCGCACTCGCTTACCCAGATTCTGGTTTACTTCATGGTATCCAATGGATACGTCACTGCATGCAACGCGCACAAACTCGGCAACAACCAACCTTATTAACACCAATGTTAATCTCGTCAAATGTCTTCCTCCCGCGGAAGCCCTACACTAACATCTACATCCTTCTTTCAGCCTTTACATCTTTACGATGACCCCTTTACATCACTATGATGACCCGTCACATCTTCACGATGACCTTACATCTTTATGATGACCTTTACATCTATATGATGATACCTTACATCTTTATGATGACTTCTATGTCCTTGTGACAACCACACACACCTATACACCACTACAATATTCCCCTCGCATTCCTATAATGCATCTCCATCAACCATATACTCCCCCCCCCTATCACACTTCCTATGTTATGGTTCCTATAATGGACCGCTCACTGCTCCTGGATATTCCTATACCATGTCACTACCTACACTCAATTTATCCAACCTTTACAGTGACTTACGAAAGTATTGCACAGCCCTTCCTTCTTGTGTATCTCTACAACCACTGGACCAATTGCCATGATTTAACTTGTATTCTGTAGCGTAGCTTCTTAGCTATTAATTCACATTTACACAAATTTGAAATCTTTTTAAATTTACATATGAGACATAAAATGGCAAGGAGGGCACTTTTCATCTATGGAAAGGAGCTATCTAAAAAATCTGAAAATATTCATGGATATAGTCCTACTAAATGTAAGCAAGTTACAAGTTAGATCTCATTAATTGCTTGTCTGGAAGATGAGATATCGAGGCAAAAAGTAGCTAGATTTTGATCATTTTGATGGATTTTGCTGATTTTAGGCTACTTTTTGCCTCGATATCTCATCTTCCAGACAAGCAATTAATGAGATCTAACTTGTAACTTGCTTACATTTAGTAGGACTATATCCATGAATATTTTCAGATTTTTTAGATAGCTCCTTTCCATAGATGAAAAGTGCCCTCCTTGCCATTTTATGTCTCATATGTAAATTTAAAAAGATTTCAAATTTGTGTAAATGTGAATTAATAGCTAAGAAGCTACGCTACAGAATACAAGTTAAATCATGGCAATTGGTCCAGTGGTTGTAGAGATACACAAGAAGGAAGGGCTGTGCAATACTTTCGTAAGTCACTGTACCTGACTTTCATGTGTGCCTCGTATGCTGCAATTCATTTACCCTCCATGTTTAACATTATTCATTCATCAAGCTTAATCTGATATCCCACCGTTTTGGATATGTATGTTCTTTCATCACCTCCACTTCGCATTCACACGCTTGCATCTTAGGGAGAGGCGACTTCAACCGCCATTGGGGGTGAGCCGTTGTCCTTCGGCGGCTGGGCGGTTGCACTCGCATTTGGGGTGCATCCGTCCTCGTCCATCGGCTCTCGCCCCGGCGAAGGGGTTGACTCTTTGGTCACCCCTTCTGCCTCTCCCACATTCATACCTACCTCCCTCAACTGGCAAGCGGAGTGGAAAACAAAATGAATGATCCTGGACGCAGGACAGGATCAGCTTTTTGTGTCACGTGAGCGTGCCAGCACTTCACAATCATCGCGCGTCTCGTCTCTCTACCTTTACTATCACCTCTCCGTATGCCCGAGCATCGTTTCGGTGCTCTATTCTTTCATTTATTTATTCTTATTTTTATCCCACCCACCATCTCCCTCGTCTATAAGTGCTAGAAGCTATTCATCCGTGTACTTCTGATTTATCAACTCCAACGCATCAAAGACTTATTCAGATAAGGTAATGGCAGCTTTGCCACTTTATCGTTATCCCTTCAATACTCCCTCCTCGTTGTCGTTGTCATTGTCGGTTGTGTCTCCAATGGCACTTGTCAATATCACGACTGCATAGTGAAACGACAAGTAATTCTTATCCCATTTTCCGCCGTGCGTATTACATTATCTAAACAGATCTGTCTGTCCTTCAGGTGTTTTCTATTGCTTGATAATGTTATCCAATTTCCGCGCGGCAATTTTCCTGTACTAACACGTTACACGATATTTAAAAGGTTGTCCTTGATCTGACAAGGCTGCATTTAATTTTATTTATTTATTTACAACTCTCACCCTTTATTGTATTTCATTTTATTTTCTACCATAGCCAAGTTTTGATGGACGGTAGGTTAGAGAGCCGACTGGACTTGGTCTTGGGGGTGCATCCGTCCTCGTCCATCGGCTCTCGCCCCGGCGAAGGGGTTGACTCTTTGGTCACCCCTTCTGCCTCTCCCACATTCATACCTACCTCCCTCAACTGGCAAGCGGAGTGGAAAACAAAAACCATCTTTTCTGGTGAATGTGGGGTATTTGGTGTGGGTGTCCATACAGGCTGCGAAGCTGAGCAACTGGTCAACCTGGTCAATGCCAAGTCATGCTAGCTCCTCTCTTATGGGCTTGCCGGATATTTTAACTACGTTGAAGCGACCACTCTTCAAAGCAAATGCTCCCTTACCTTCAAATCCTGAACGTGGAGAACAATTATGGTGGGTATTTTCTTTTTACGTTCTCAGTGCTGCAAAGCCTTGACGATAAACATCGATTTTCATCCAACCCTTAGCACCCGACCAAAGCTGGCTTTCAAACGCTCCAATACGTGGTCATCACCGACATCCCTTCACCTGAAATCACCGATGTATGGAATATACAAGCCCTGTTTGCGTCTATACCATCAGTCGAAGCGATTTACGTTGGACCAATCGAGTCGCCAATGTACCCGTATAACAATCTGTTCCAGGTTTCCATTCGAAAAGCGAAGACTGCTCTCGCCGGGGTTAGCAAGTCTAAGCATTTCCCCAGAAACAGAGGTGCAACAGAAAACGAGGAAGAGCAAGCGGTTGAGGACGAAGGTTTCGTTCCCTTCCCATATTCGATGCTGTTCGACGACCTTTCGCATGCCTACTCCGAAGGTCGATCGAATCCTCCGGACATTGATTAAACTGTGAAAACCGAGGTTAAAGTGCCAGTGTCCCATCTATGCATACTACCCAAGTCCATACCATACAGATAGATAAAACAGAACATGTACAATAACACTCAACAAATTATACAATCCTCTTTAAAACTGAGGTTATACATCGTCTTATCCACCACTTTCTCAATCTTCTTCCAATCAGATCGCCGTTGGATGAATTCGTAGATATCCTGCGTTGTGTGAAGAGCGTCAGAAGGAGCCATGCCAGATCCTAAAAGATTGGAGGCTTCGAGACATTCCGACGTACCTCTGGTCTGTAAGCCCCTCCATATCTCGTCACGTCTCTCACAATCTGCGCCAAGTCCTTCGCATCCTCGACGATATAAACGTGGCCCAACATTTTCAGATTCGCGAATTCAGAAGTGATAGCTGGGACCTTCGGACATCCCTTTGTAAACAGACCATCGAGGAAAGAACGACGAAATAAACGCACTTTGAGACTCGTCACAAACGCATTATACACATTCAAATCAGCAATAACCTGAAACCCTCCACTCAACGATATAATCTGTCGTTTAATGTGTTTTTGTAGAATTCTACAATACCGCTCCACGATCAGCTTCAAAGGCTCGAAATAAATCGTGACAACACTCACGCAATCAACCGCAACCCAACCTCCTGGTAAAACACCTCGAGCACTTCTTTACTCGTGCTTCCCTTCAGCAGCTTGCAATGCGTTTCGAGACACTTGATGGACTGGAGACATCCCTTCGTAGGTCCGAGTTCAAGAGGCGCATCCTCGGGTGGGTAATATTCGCGAGCTTTCGTCAATGTCAGAATAATATGTTCGACCTGTTCGAGCGGGAAGGCGCAGAAGTAAATGAAAGGGACGACTAGGGTAAGAGCGCGGATAAATAAAGTTCATACCTGACTCATCAGCACATCCGTACCCGCATTCAAACCAGCAGCGACACAATCGTCCAACGAATTTTCGAATCGCTTCTTCTCTCTCACAACCGCGTTCAAAAAGTCGGTTTTATCGATATGATGCGCCTATTCAGAGAAAAACTCCGAAGATCAATCTCTCGTCGCTCAGGGTAATTGGAAGGGCAAGCTCACCAACTCCTTATCGAAATACACTTGCACCATGCTCTGGATCGTATCTCCGATATGTACAAGTTCGAAAAACTGAACGAGAGGAGCAACATCAGCATTCTCCGCATGATCAGCAGGCTTATAGTTCTTCATCCTCTCTGTCGCCCTATTAAACACTATGTTAGCATCAGAACAACAGATCCATTCTGCGAAAAAACACTAACTGATAAAAGCCCTTCGCAACATGCCTTTCCCCAAGCGCTTGCAACAGCAGGATAAAAATCTCCTCGATCGTATCTCGGACCCTATGTCCGTAATGGCCCGGATACCCAGCAAACGTCTCGACCCTCTTCAACGACTCGCGGTCAGCGTGAATGAGTTCTAACGCGACATCAAGCGAAAGCAAGAGATCGAGCTGCTCTGGGCCGGGTTTTTCAGAAGAAAGCGTCGAAGCGTGCGTCTGGGGTTGTGTGGCTGGTTTAATCTCCACTGCTACGTTGTCAGGAATGGTGTTAGAAGGTATAAGGAGCATGAACGAAGCAACACACCATTCTCACCCCCAGCTGCTGTGCTACCCTTTCTCTCTTCATCGTCCTCGTCCTCAATCTCAAAAAGCATACCCCCATCCTCCATCTTCCTCGAATACGCTCCAGCACCACTATCACGGCCCATATTCCCGCTCCCTGCCCATCTCTGAGGATTCAACATCTGAATTCCTTGCACAGCTGCTGAACCTCCCGTCATCAACACTCCACCTACGGCGCCTACTGTTCGAGGAACAATGGTTACGGGTAACAGGAGCAGATTGGTGAATGATGTCAGAACGTTCTTTTTGACGAGCGCGGGGTTGTGAGATGCTAAAAAGTTGGCTTGAGCGGCTGTAGAGGACGCGTTTCCCTGGATATGATACAATATTCAGAACAGTACCAATGAAAATGACAAGTGAGAGCGTACCCCACGATCCCATCCTTTGCATATCCCATCAAACGCATGCTTGACGCTCTCCACCTCTTCATCTAGGTATTCATCCATATTCGTCTCAAACATCTGGTATCTGTTAGTCAACGTCATCAGCCACTAAATTATCTCGCAATAATCATACTCACATTACGTCCTCTGCACTGGACCGCTTTACGTCTGCATCTTCTCGCTGCTTTGCCACCTCCATCATCGCATCCACCATTCTCCATGCTTCCCTGAATGACGCAGCTGTCGACTTGAGGAATATGTCGTTGGATAGCTCGCGTGCGCGGCTGAGTACAGTTGAAATGTATTCACCAACCTACTTGTTGGGCAGATGTTCAGCATAGAGCATAGTAGGGAGTATGTGAGGCATAAAAGGTCGTACGCACCACTTCATTCGCTAGCCTCTCACAAAATAGCAGCAACACCTGGGAAGGAGGTGGAAATACGCGTACTGCGCGTGCGCCATGCTCATGAATGGCGCTGAGAATATCCTCAATGAACAAATCCATAGCACCAAAATCAAGGGTGCCTTGCTTCCTACAAAACATCAATAATTGTCCCATAAAACATCCAAAAGAAAACACACGTAAAATTATCCAAAGCTCTCCACTTATCCATCTGATAAAATATTTCCCTCTTCTCCGCCCACACTTTACCCATCTCCCAATCACCCGCACTCCGATCCCAGACCTGCCAACTCGCTTCTGCTGCCTCTCTCATCCCCGCTTCGTCGCCATTCCCATCCGCAACATCAAACGCTGCCAGTAGGTTGGAGTCAAACCGGTCCATAACAGTCCGTAGGGAGAGATAGTGGTTCTCCCATTGTCTTACAGGCTTGATGGAGGATGAGAGGAAGTAGGAGAGTAGACGCAAGACAAGAGCCCCTTGGTGTAATGAAGGAGAGATTTGGGATGCGATATCCGAGAGGACGACGTGTGGTGGCGACGACAATAGAGCTGTCAGAGGCTTCAGCAACGCATGTGCCTTCATGTACTTGGCCTTGTACGACTCCTTCATCACTGTGTTAAACGGAAAGTCAACCTGCAATCTCGGTGTAGGTCCAAACCCATTGGCATTCCCATTCCTCATCCCACCACCATTGACAAAGTCCCCAAATCCATCATTAACATTCTCTGCACTCGTGAAGTCCCCAAACTCGTCCTCCACGTTGATCATCGGTGGAGCAGCTGCCCTGCTCGCTGCCATCTCTTTACTAGATTTCTGGTCCAATCCATCCAACAATTTCTTCAATTCAGGTACCTGGTCAAGCCTGAGCGCAAGCCATCTGTCTTTCCAGATTGAATCATCGCGTGTAAAGCCGGAAAGAGCCCGACTTGACCGTGCATAAGCTGGGATATCAGGTACGGGGAGGTTGGCGAGGACAAGGAGGTGAAGATCAGAGGGAAGACGACCGACAAACTGAGCGTGATGCGTGTGTGCCTGAAGCTGAGAATATGACTTCCCTCCTTGTGGTTGTGCGTGGAGCTTGACAGGCTCTAGCGCTCTGAACTTGTCCATCGAGGACAGAGGACCGGGAGAAGATGATCGTGGTTTGCGAGAAAGCTCTGTGCTGACCAAACAAATCACAAGCGGCTGTTTCTTGCCGCTCTCCCACTCATTTTCTTATTATCGTTGAAATAATAATTCATTTAATATCAGAGCGCTTAATGTAGGCTATTCAATGGATTCAATACTAAAGAAACCAACTCTCTTCCTGTATTAATCACTTCTCATGAACCGTCATCGTGCTTTCAACTTTTACTGACCCCGAACATCCCGAAGTATCTGAATAAGGTCCCCATAGGTTGCCGCATTGTACGACACAAACCCCTCCATAATCACCTCCGGAACCGTACCCCGATTTTCAGTGTTCCTCGTACAATATCCTGTTTTCCAACAGCAATATTTGCGCACGAAATCCAACACATTACCTTTCCTCCTTTCCAGGGAACACATAAACGTATCGTTTCGTCCACCGAGCGGTCCACTATAAATCCTCTCGAGAGGAGTCGTGGCTCTAAAAAGGACACCAAGGTCGGTCGTGTGTAGGTCTTCGTGTGTGAGTCCTCCATCGATAATCAGATGCCACAAAAAAGGGAAAGAAACAAAACAAGCGTGCTGCAAGAATTATAACAGAGTCAAAACCCGTTAGCACTATTTTTATTCAAGCACACAAATTTTCATAAGTACCTGGATATGACTGAATTTAGAAGAAATTTGAAGGTAGACGAGGTTCGGGCAACTTGTAGGAAGTGTCATCAGAATGGAATATTTGAGGGGAAGGTATCCGTCATACATAGCAAGCGATGTAAGATATCGATTGCACGGCATCAACCGCAGAAACAAGGGCAAGTCTGGCGAGCAAACCGTTTCAGGGGTGGAAATTCTCCATACCAAGTCCTGAATGTTGCGATTCCATGGAGTAATAATTTGTAGAACGCCGAAATCACCTGCGAATCTGCGGAGCCTAGGTAGGACAACCTCCAAAGTCGGTATTACTGGCTGATAATATTGACGTCCTCAAGATACGGGAACGAACCTAAAATGTTCAAGGTAGGGGTGTGCCAGCTAAACGATCGAAGGTGCCTGGCTTTCAAGATAGAAAAAAGGTTCGAAATAACAGACGCCGGTGGTTCAACCATCTGGAGTGAAAGGATAAAATGCTGGAGATTGCACATGTTGTCAACGGCGACCAAGACGTTGCCCCAGAGAGGCGGCTTCCTAATTGTCTCTTCATCGTCAGAATAATTTGGAATCGCTACGAAGATCCCAAAACGATCAACATAAGATGCGAGTCTGGCACTGTTCTTAACTGTCTCTATGAACTGGTTCTGTGAATCCAGGTGCATCCAATCTGTCATACTGCGAGAGAGGATACGTTCGATGCTGGATCGATGGAGGGTGACGGAAGAGCAACTTAAATAGTATATCTCAAGTATAAGCTCGTTGAGAGTCCTGATGAATCAGGGTCTGCGGGTGTCGACATTATGGTAAAAGGGCAAGTGCAGTAAATACAAAAAGTGTCGTGGAATCGTGGAATCGACATGTATTCGTAGTTCAATTAGGACCGAGCCGTGTCACAAGTGTCATCCTCAAGGTCTGCGATGTTGAGCTGAGCGAATCAGGCAGGACATTCGAAGCACTGTTTTTTATTTTACAAACATATGTAACAAAAGGTGTCAATGTATCAAATGGAAGATTCTTTGTACAATTCACAGGGCACAAAGTCGTGTCGTAATCCTTAGAGCACGTCGTCACAAGCGGGATTGTATCAACCTTCGAGGGACTGCAGATCCGAAAGAGATAATGTTGAGCGAAAGGTTGAACATAGCCTGAGAGAGGTAAGAAGCAACATACCTTGTTGTAAACAATGTCAAGAGTGTAAGGGTCGGGTACAGGGTTAGGTACGTCTGGCGTAAGAGTACAGGCATAACCATCGGTATTCTCGCGAAGTTTTCTGAAAGCGGAGTCTCTTCCGATAAACGGGAAACACCAATAACCTCAACAACCTCAACATCACCCTCTGTATCGGCAATGGTGACGGATCCCTCCATTCCAGTAGCTTGCTCTATGCGAGGATACATGTAGAGGGTGAAGGACCCCATAGGTTCAATTCTGTGGTTGATCAAGTCGGCTGGAGGAATTTCGGTTTGCCTGTCCCCGGCCTTGTAGAACTTGCCCCAGATGAGGTCAATGTGGCTGATCTTCATCGTGCGTATGCCGGACCTGTTATTGATAGTGAGCTCGGCCCCCTCGTGATAATTTTTATTGGTCGAAGTCATATTCAGAGAGAAGGGAGCTTTGGTAGTCGCTGAATTTGCAAGTGGTAGTGCCAAGAGAAGGAGAAGCGTAAGCTTAAGATGACCGGGTGACAGTGGACACCTTTAATACTTATTGTAACAACTCCTCTCCCAAAACGCGCAACGCTCTTTCCATTTTTCCAACCGAAAGACGTCACAAACGAATGCATCTAGCCCTACTTTGTCTTATCGATACGATATCGTATTCACTCCTCCCTGTCGAATATTCGTTTGAGCCTCGAGCTTTTCGGCTGAGATCAGCTACCCCTATGATATTCACAGCATTGTCTGATCAGACTAAATTCGATCCTCAAGCATGGTCGGACAGGAGTCTCGAGAGTTGATAAAAACTGAATTAAAACAGAGATGACCATAAACCGTTCAAGTCTTCTTAAGAGGTAATGGTCTGGGAAACGATATCTGTTGACAAGACGAATGTTGAGGACGCCCGGCTACCTCTTGCATAGTAGATCGGCTGTCAGAATGTCCGGTACAGTCATCAGTAAGCACGCCCATAGACCACACCTCTTCGAATTCGGAGCATCGCAGTGGCATCCGGATGGGAGCCATAACCGGTGATCTGCCTAGTAAGGCCAGGGGCTGGGTCCAAGCGGGGTCGGGCAGTATCCTAAGCCAGGGTCGAAGGGAAACACTCCCATTTCTCTGCGACCTTGTAGCGCGCAGTAAGATTTCGCTGAAGTGAAACTTGCAAATAAATGAATTTCGTCCTAGATGTATACTATAGTGAGTCCATCAATGTTGAAAATTTTGGTCTGTGGAGCAAATCGAGCAGATAGCCCACACAAACAGGTCTGACAGGGACTGTGAGCGTTGATGTGAGGGTGCGAACGCTATGAGCAATGAGCATCGAGCAAGGGCGAAGCAAGAACCAGATTTTGTCGTTTGCCGCACAGTTTTGTCACAAATCGCTGAGTTGAATATTTTAATCGCCGAAAGACGATGTTGGTCATTGACACAGTGCCGCCCTTGTACACTCCTTTCATCACTTCACGTCTCTCAACATGGTTCCTCACCCTAGGCTACCCGAGGAGCTACTTAGCATGATCATTGATATCATAGGCGCCACCACAGACTCGGACGAAAAATTTACAAGACAACAACTCGCGTCGCTTCGGGCAACTGCACTCGCATCCAAGCGTATGCAATCCATCTGCAGAGTCTACATCTTCTCCATCGTCGAGGTCGGGTTCCATGGAGCTAAAGAGCGCAAACTCATGCGCCTCGTAGGCATCATGGAGCGCAACCCAGACCTCAAATTGCGCGTTCGCGTCTTGAAACTCCATGCCAGTGGCTCCAAGATGTCCGCCAGTGACTTCGAGCGGTGCAGGCAGATCCTGCTTGGGTTTTCCTATCTTCGTCGATTAAACAGCCGTGAGGGTATAGATACTCCACAACCGGACTCCAGAATCCACGCCCTACGAAACGAACTCGTCGCAAAATATATTTCAAAGGGCAGTTTGCGTTCTCTAAGCCTTGCTAACCACGACCCCCTACGGTTATCGGACGTCTTTTCTTGCCCTAAATTGCAAAGCTTAGAGCTATTGGAAACAGGTCTACTACCTTGCGAGGCAACCAATTACAGGACACATAATCTTGCCTTCCTTAGCTGCAATTACATGCCAGAGCTTCCGTTGTCGACACTTCACCATTTCCCAAATCTTCAGAGACTAGACCTCCAAGGATTTCATGGTAGCTCGCCACCCGAACATACTTTCACAGGCAGTCCCCGGCTACCTCCTTTTTGTCTTCGCTCCATCTCCCTCAAAAGTCTTTCAGATGAATTTCTTCTGTCGGTGCTGAACTACTTTGTGGAGCATGCTAAGGTAGCTCACCGTAAACCATTTATGGCATTGGAAAAGATCCACGTTGCGGTTGACTCAGACGACGAGATAGAGGTCGTAAGAGATTTATTGGAGCATGTCCCATCGCTTCAGGATCTTTATTTCGAAGGTTAGTGTTGAATTTATTTATTGACGAGGTTTTCAAATATAACAAAGGTGTCTACAGCGCCCTCGAACCTTTCGTCGTATGCTCTTCTCGCTTTGGACAATGATATTCGATTTCAAACAACATGTCGCACGCTGGCATCTCTCTCATTGGAACTTGACGCTTTTTCGGAGGACGACGATGCCTACGCGACATTATTCGAAGATATTCATGCATTCTTTGAATCCATCTCGGGAAATAACGTCCTTGAAAGGCTGGCTCTTTCAGTAAATACTGACGTGGATCATGCCATGGTTCACCCAGTGCCATCATCCGAACCCTGGTTGCAATTCTTCAAGATTCTCGCCTCTGACATTAATTTCCCCAAGCTTAATATGGTGATTTTGGATTATGTCTGCATGTGCTTCAGGCAGAGCTGAGAGAAGGTGAACGAGAGGAACTGCGTAATGAGTTGGACAACTTCTTTTTGAACGTCGAGGGGGAGCTCGCACATAAACCGAATTTCGAACTCGGAAACTGTATAGGTCTCCTCTATGTTTTTTAGATTGGTTGCATTCAAGGCTTTGGTAGCTTCGATTAATTGATTCATTACCTTTAATTATGGTGGAGGGTATGGAACTAGACACAAGCCTGCAGGAGCACAAACACTAGATACGAATGACAATAACATCTTTATATTATAACACCCTTTTGGGTTCGTGTGTGTTCCCTGAGCTGATTAAGTACTAGAATAATTGCACAACGTTTATGGAATGTTCCTATTAATAGTCCGATTTCTAGGCCGCAGCGCAGCACATCATCGACTCTGTCATAGCCACACACCAATCACCTCATGTCGTCGGTGTTCAATGTTCATTTCCAACTAGAGCACGTCATTCACCCTGCTCATCTCGTGGCCTGGTCCACTTGCGCAGCTCATCAGCAACAAGGAAGTGGGATGATGAAGCAGCACCCTCCATTCTATTAGGATCAATGTCAGCGTCAACCGCCTCGTGTCTGACAAGTTCAATTATCAACGTACCGGACATGGTACACACCCGCCCCGCAGTCTCTTCACACCATGCGCCTCCTCCGAGTCAACACCACCTTGCGGCGTTTGTGACTTTGTGGCCATCATCATACTCTGTGGTGCGGGTTGTTGTTCCACCCTCGCTAACCTCGAATGGGCCCGTTCTGGGTAGGTTATAGCCTGGCCTTGGGGATGGAAGTATTGAGAATTCGTAACGGCCATGGTGTTGCTGAAACAAAGGTGATGGTGGTCGTAAGGAAAGAATGAATGGACAGGGGTTTTATGATACCCATGGTGGTACCGAGTGACCCTCGTGATGTCATCATGGAGGGAGGCTCATAACCCTAACCTTATGGCCGGAGCCAAAATCCCCATGATGCTGTGCTTATCGAATCCTGAAAAAGGGGCCGAATCTGTCATCTTATCTCCTCCACCATCCCTTTCAACTACAACAACCACAACACCGACAATGTCCAGCGAATTCTCTCTCAGGCTTCAACACGGTAAATAAATCATCTCCTTAACATCTCATGGACTACATTATTAATACGAGGTTACAGGAATTGCAGGCGGCTTTGCGCCTCCTACACCAAACGCAATTCATACCGTGACGCACGCTAATGATCAACTACACATCATGTCAGCGCTACGCGAAGACGGTACATCCAATCTAAACGAGCTTGCTCCCAAGTGCATCGACCCAAAGAAAGACGATACGACTGCACTCGTTGATGAACTCAAATCAATCCTCAAGGAGCTCCCAACTGAACAGCCACCCGGCAGTGAGGACATCTACGGCCTCGATACCAGCATCGCATTTGGGAGTGACGATTTCGAATGGATGAACGGTGCCCCACAAGGATGTGGAGGTGGTGAGAGCTTTGTGAAGGCATCCGACGAGGAGAAGGTCAAGTTCAAGAGGGCTGTTGATATCGTGAATCTCATCGTTAAGAAGACCGAGTAATCCGCTTATAGCGAAGAAATAATACCCCCTATATGTGGTCTATATATAGCTTCACGTGGTGGCGAACATATATTAATTCATGCGATTTGTTGCTGTATTCGATAACAGTCAACGCGTATTAGTATAAAGCCGACTGCAAATCTACCAAACCCGTAACGGACGTATGGACGAGTTTTATGCTTAAGACTCAAACTATCTCGGCTTTATTGCTGGGAAATGGATCATGGAACGAATGCGAATGCCGATGTTCCACCAATGTAATCGGGCAGACAATAAATGTGTATGAATTAAAGGGGTCTACGATGTATGGATGAGACAAACACCAACCAAGCGCTGGTCGATTCATGGATATCATGCTTTTTACATTGACTCTATCGAAAATCAAGTACAGCGTCGAGGAATGGCAGAGGGAGAAAATCCTGCTTTACTAGCTAAGCTCTAGGAGTTTCCTTATTGAGGGAGAACAACACCACTTTGGCACCTTGAAGAACGAGAATATAATCCCAGATACTAGTCTAGAGACAAGGCGGTGATTGATGCTGTGATGCACGAGCGGGTATCATACAAGGACTTCAATTGAATATATTCGTATCTTGATCGTGTGCATCGCGATATCGTGATATTCACGAAATCAAGAGGTAAGCCGACGATAGCATTTTATCAATGCAGAAAGCTCTTTGTTCGGACAAACCCTACCAGAATATAAGCGCGATAATGCGGGGAACACGCTTGAACGCGCGAACGCGGAGAAAAACGGAGAAAGGGTTTGCGAGACATCTCCTATCGCTGAGTAGAATGGACCGTCGATAATACCCCACAGCAATGGAGGTTGTAAGTAACCACTTCCTTCGGATCTATACCGCATTCAGATACTTCGTGTTTCCGGAAAACAGTCGTATCAATTATTCTGATGCACCCGCACAATATGATGTCGGCATCATATTTTCAACGTTCCCTGTATGGCCTCTCAACGTTCAAGACCGACTAACCTGCTAGATTTGAGCGAGGAAACTGGATAACGCTAGATATCCCTGGTCCCAATACAAACGTAGAACTGTAAAAGAACTAATATATTCATTGTGTATGGATTGGGAACGACGTAAGGGTACTTGGGCACCGACAACAGCATCAAGCTCCACTCGCCTATGCATTCACACCACTGATGATGATACCGAGGAAACATCAGATGCAATTCATTCATTAAGAGTGTGTGCTTCTACAACGGAGAAAAGAAGAAAACTCACAATAGAATAGATGTTGTTTCTCCGCAGAAATTTCAGAATCGTAGTCCCGAAACAAAATCGTATTTCCGTGCGCTCTGCTCGCGTACCGACTTTGGCGTTCGCGTACTTCGACTACGGGGGAATGTCATACGCTCCATTTAATTTCCCCGAGAAAACTCGTCTACGCATAGTCTTGCTGTCAAAGAGCATAAAGGGGGAGGAAGACGGGGAAATCTGAATCGGAGGCTTTTGGGCGTCTATTTTTAGCTTGGCTTCGCTGGTCATCACGGATCTCAACCCCGCTTCTTCAACTATATCTGTTTCATTTTACAGACACCATCGATCAGCTGCTGTAGAGTTATGTTGGATATACCCCGGTAATTCTCAGCTGATAAGTGTGCTACGTCGACCCTGTATCTACCAGCGAAGCTGTGAGGTTACCGGCGCCCCACGACAGATATTTACTCCCGTAACGCTAGGCTGAGGAAAGCTTGTGAGCATCCACGACTTGTGTACATACCTGCCAATTCAAGCTCGTACCTTGGATATCTTGGATTTATGTCATGTCTAAATTCCCCTAAAATTCAACCCCAGATTGAGCTCAAATATCCCCAACGGGGTTTATAACGATAACTAAACACTCAGGGTGTGGAGATGTTGAGCTGTCTTGGCACATGAGATGAACTATGAATAGAACGCTGAATATGGATCGTGACGAGGAGCTACAACAAAGTCCCACGCAAAAAATACGGACCACAAGAGCTCCTCACCAGAATAAAGTTGGAATCAAATCTACTCCACTCCACTCCACTTCACAACGGGCGTCTTTCGACAGAAAATAAGCTAACTGGACCGACAACAAAACGCGCTTCATTAGCTCTGTATTAACGCTCGAAGGATATTGTCCACCGTCGCGTTCACTTCGGGTGCATTCGAGGAAGCTCTCCGGCTTAATTACCCTGCGAGCTCTGACCCTTATGTAGCTATCCCGAGGCAATCAAGTGTCAACGCGTCACGTCCACCCTTTGGCGCCAAGGCGATTGTGAGCGTGATGCCTCCTATAATCTATTTTTAAACCTGCTAGACCTGCCCTGCCACGAGTGATGCATTCGAGGTACCTTACATTATATTGTTCCCTATCTCGCTGGACGACATCTCGGAACATGTTAGAAATTTGACTCAAATCGATTTTACAACAAACTACACCGGACATTATCCGTGAACTTTTCAAGTATAAAAGCGAGAGGGGTCAGCGCTTTCAAAAAGTTCTTCATCAGTTCTACAACTGTAATACCGGTCGTACTCAGGTTCAACGGTCCTCTTCTTCTCCACCATGTTCCCAAAAGCTGCTCTCGTCACCCTTTCCATGCTCGCCATGGCTCTCGGCCAACAGGTCGGAACCGTCACAGCTGAAACCCACCCCACCCTCTCCTGGGCCAAGTGTACCAAGAGTGGAGGCTGCGCTACTCAATCTCAGGGACGCATCGTTCTCGACTCCAACTGGCGCTGGCTCCACGACAAGAACGGCTACACCAACTGCTACACCGGTAACTCGTTCAACACCACCATCTGCCCCGATGGCAAGACCTGTGCTGCCAACTGCGCCCTCGACGGTGCCGATTACCCGGGAACCTACGGTATCACCGCCAGCGGCAACGCACTCACCCTCAAATTCGTTACTCAGAACACCAGTGGCAGCAATGTCGGCTCCCGTGTCTACTTGATGGCCTCCGACACTTCCTACGAGATGTTCAAGCTTATGAACCAGGAATTCACCTTCGACGTCGATGTTTCCAACCTCGGATGCGGTCTCAACGGTGCCGTCTACTTCTCTCAGATGGACGCCGATGGTGGTATGTCCAAGTACTCTGGTAACAAGGCTGGTGCCAAGTACGGAACCGGATACTGCGACTCTCAGTGCCCTCGTGATATCAAGTTCATCAACGGAGAGGTGCGTATTCTTCAATAAAAGTGTGGATGAAGCAACATCAAATTCATTTTGTTATACCTAGGCCAATGTCGTCGGCTGGTCAGGCGCTGGCGATGCCAACTCTGGTCATGGAAACTACGGTACCTGCTGTAACGAGATGGATATCTGGGAGGCCAACAACAACGCTGCCGCCTTCACCCCTCACCCTTGCAATCCCGGGGGACAGACCCGCTGCTCAGGTGCTGCTTGCGGTGGTGATGACCGCTACGCCACCGTCTGTGATCCCGACGGTTGCGATTTCAACTCCTACCGCATGGGCGATAAATCCTTCTACGGTGCCGGCAAGAAGGTTGACACTACCAAGAAATTCACCATCGTCACCCAATTCATCAGCAGCGATGGCACCGCCAATGGTAACCTCAAAGAAATCCGTCGTCTCTACGTCCAAAACGGCGTCGTCATCCAGAACTCCAAGGTCAACGTTCCAGGACTCGACCCAAGCATGGACTCGATCACCGACCAGTACTGCGATACCCAAAAGACCCTATTCGGCGACACCAAGCAGTTCCAGGCCAAGGGTGGTCTCCGTGGTATGGGAGCGGGTTTGAAGGCAGGAATGGTCCTGGTTCTGTCCATCTGGGACGACCATGCTGTCAACATGCTCTGGCTCGACTCGACCTTCCCCGCTGACGCCGACCCCAGCGCGCCTGGTGTCGCTCGTGGTACCTGCCCCACCACCTCTGGCAAGCCCGAGGATATCGAGAAGAACGCACCCAACTCGTCTGTCACTTACTCGAACATCAAGGTCGGTGACATCGGCAGCACATACGGCTCCGGCAGCACCCCCAGCGGTACCGGTGGAGGAGGAACCCCAACCACCACCAGCAGCGCTCCTAGTGCTACTCAAACCAAGTACGGCCAATGGTGAGTATTTCTTTCATCTCATCCACTCTGAAGGAGCTGTTCTAACAAATCTTTCATACTAGCGGTGGCCAAGGCTGGACTGGTCCAACCAGGTGCGCCTCCGGCAGCTCTTGTGTGGTCTCCAACCCCTTTTACAGCCAATGTCTATAAGCGATACTCCAACATATCCATTACATCTTAAAGTTCTTTTTAAAACATACTTCTCGAGTTTCATATCATTATGTATTTTTCAATACTGTGAAATTAGAATTTCCTTTTTCTCTTCTAACTTTTGACGACCAAAGTCTTAGAACCGATTGCCTCGATCTTGAGCCAATCTATCTACCGATTAGCAAATTTGAATGACAGAATCGATCCTGGTTGGGTCTTGCCTGCAGGGACAGATAAATGGGATGAGTAAACATTGCCCCAAGGGCCATCGAAGGGTTGGAAGTTGATGGTCTCATGTTGGTCAGAGTTGTTTTGGTCCGCGGACTCCTTACCGTTTACACAAATGCCAGTTCCAACGAGCGAGTTTTTCTTCGCGCTTGACCTCCACGGTACTCCCTTCGTCTGCCTATGAGCCACATATCACCGGTCATTTCCACTGAAGCATCACGGGTGCTCTGGGCCTTTCGTGCGGCAACCTGTGAGGATCATTGTATTATAACTCCTTCCCAAAAGTCGCTTCATTAACTATGGTACCATTCTACGGTCATCAGTCACACCCTTATTCCTTCAGATTCTGGAGTATCTGAACGACCTACCAACTGAGATTAAGCTTTTTTCAGGGTGCGAATTTCTGCACATTTCACGGTACGACGGTAGGCTGACATTGTGGGCACCAGTCCAAGAAAACCTGCTACCTATCTGTATGCATGGTCGAGGTATTTTGGTTTGATTGCCCAGGTGTAAGCATCGCGCACAGCGCCAATTCTGTCGCAGCTTGTAAGCCTTATATCCAACAAAAGCCCAACTCACGCGCTTATATTTCACCAGGACCACGCTTACTCTCAACGAGTTGAGTAATTATCGCGCGTCCTGGAAGCTATGTATGGCCACGTTCATTGCGAGGGGAATCTGTTCACAGCTGGCAATTTCATGCATGGAGGCCATTCTCATGATTCGTGGTATGAACCGTCGTCTCATTCTTGTGCTTTCTGGATCTCAGGAACTTATATCCCCCCAGTCTATGCATTATACCGTTGCGATGCTACCATAGGGCGAATACTCGGATCTATTTTCTTCATTGGAACCCTTTGCGAGATTACCGGCTCGTGGTTGGTCATATCCAATGTTGAGCCCTTGTATGAACCCTCCAAGCTCAAACAGCTATCCGCCTCTGGTGAAGTGTGCGCCGTCAATCAATTCAACCCCAACCTGATCCTGTGTGGGTGAGTATGCTTTCACGTATGCTTGTATTTTCTTTCTAAAAACTTCTTAGGCTAGGTTGTGCTCTGGTTCATGGGACTGCCTTATTTGCCACCCTCGGAAAAGTGTGCATGAACAGAAGGTCAAACTGGTCTCGATCACCCATTATATCGGTTGTTGTAAGGGATGGCGTCGCTGTCTTCGTTGTGCTAGCTGGTGCGTTGCGCTCATTTTTTTGTGCAGTCTGCTAAAATATTGTAACTATAGCAATCATGTCGACGGTGATAAGCGCAGAAATCATCGAGGCACGAGGACCATTGGTCTGGAACGTCAGTTTTGCGTATGTCTAAAACCAACCTGTGAGGCTTGTAGCAGATTTCATTCATTTTTCCTTTTAGATGGTTCATTGGGTTGCTGTCCATTGGCGTACGTAGATTATTTTTTCTCTGCTGCATTGGTAACTGTGACTGACTGGCTTGAATACGCACAGGGATGTCGGCTCGTCCTCAACATATACAAATTAGGAGCTAATCGACCATTGACTTCTTCGAATGCGGAAATTCATGTAAGGAGCTACTCCAGCATGTCGTCGGTCATAGAGTTGGACACCATCTTTTCGGACTCCTGAGGGACAGCCCTGGTGCCTTGGACTCCACACAAAGTTTAAAGTTGGAATAGTCTTGAATTGACGTTCGTACTTCGTATTGCGGTATTTATTTCATATATATAGGTTTTACTTTGGGTTTCTTCGGAATTGTATTTTAAAATAGGAAATTTCTGAGCAGCTCTTTTCTTGAAGTCAAAATTCTTCTCGGTGTTCTACCGGAACGACTAGCTGTCTCATTTTTCGATCCTTCTCATGATGTGCGGTTGGAATTGGTAGTCATGAGCCCTACCTTACTACGATCGGATTGGTCGACACTTTGCTTGAAGCAGAAAGTCTTGACTCCGCTGTTGAGTAACGAATCAATGAGTACATCCCGAATTTGCATGCAACTTTAACTTATAATGTGAATCCAATTTAAACAGCCGTTAACCTGGACAACTCGGCCAGTCTCAATGGAAATGACAGCAATACAAAAACCTGTTCTACTAGAGAAAATCCTTCTGAGCACTGGGAAATACATCGACAGCCCTTACATGCCCCTGTATCAGAATGGTATGGTCGCCGTCCTCCAATCATGTTGCCACTTCACACGCTGTTACTTTTGTTGAATTCAAACTATTCAATCGACTTCTGAGTGTCCACAATCGGTCGCCCCAACTGGGTGTTATAATGCTTTAAGCCCCATTCTTCACAACCACATTACCTTACTTACTAGCCTCCTATCTCATCAAGGCCTCAGCGAGAATTTAGCCTCTGTGTTTTTAATTCTCTCAAACTCAGACATGAGTGGAGCGACAAGTCCAACTGAGGTACCTTGGGTACTTTGGGGGTTCCATGCAGCGACATGTGGGTTGTCCCTACCCTGGTTTCTACTCCCTGTTTCCTAACCATTTTTCGTGAATCAGTCTCGGCTCTCGTCCTCCAGCTTCTTGAATATCTCAACGATCTGCCTGCTGAGATTGAGTTTTTCACCAAGTGAGCTCTCATTTCTTCATTCCCTGATACTGAGCCAATTTGTTATATTAGCACCCCGAAGAGACCTGCCACGTATCTTTATGCCTGGTCTAGGTACTTTGGACTAGTAGCCCAGGTGTAAGCATCATCTGTGCCAGCTTTAGTGCTTACTTGAATCTCTTTCCTAGCAAAATCTCGCTTACCCTGTTCTTTAAATAGGTCAACTCTCGTTCTAAACGAGTTGGGAAATCGGCGGGCTTCATGGAAACTGTGCATGGCCACGTTCATTGCCAAAGGAGTTTGCGCACAGCTCATGATATCTTGCGTCGAGGCTATCCTCATGATTCGTGGTATGCGCTAAGCGTCGTATCACTATTGCCAGTGATGATAACTGATGAGCGTTCCCCACACACAGTACATGCTCTTTACAGCTGCAATCGTGGGGTGGGACGCATTCTTACGTCGATATTTCTAGTCGGAACTTTGTGCGAGATCGTTGGCTCTGCCCTGATGATTCGGTCTACTCAACCTCTGCATGACCTGTCAAGTCTCCACCAATTGTCGGCAACGGGGGAGGTTTGTGGGACCACTAAAATGCGCGCAGGTCCCATGTTAGTCTTCGCGTCAGTCAGATTCTCTGGATAACTTTACGACTTGCGTACATTGACGGAATTTTTTTCAGGCTCGGTACCGCCCTCGTGCAAGGGACAGTTGTGATATCCACAGTTCGGAAAATATTCTTAAACAGGAGGTCAAGATGGCATCGAACACCCCTCGTGAGTCTGATGGTACGGGACGGCATTGCTATCTTTATTATGCTAGCTGGTACGTTATCAGTCAAGCAGCGCCTATCTGATGTCGCCTTCTGACTCATTTTTACGACAGCGATGATATCGACAGTTATCAGTATGGAAGTTGTCAAGGGACAAGGTCCCTTGTGGTGGAATGTCTCGTCTGCGTACGATTGTCCTCATTTCTTACACTGCCAATGTCGGTCTAAAATCCCTTCCCATAGATGGTTCATTGGGCTGCTTTCGATCGGCGTGAGTGGCTCCTTACTCTTGCTTATTTGCAAGAATTAATGAATATCTTCACCGTATCTAGGGATGTAGATTGATTCTCAATATGCGCAAATTGACCATTACGCGGTCCTCATCAGCCTCGGAGAGCACCTCATTGAATGACGACTCGACCACCATAGAATTTGATACCATTTTCTCAGATAGGTAACAACACGCGTACCGTCAGTATCTTACACTCAATTACATAATGATAATACCCTTTCAAAACTTGAATTGAGTTTGGGTTTAGTTTCTCTGACTACGAGCTTACCCATATCCAACCTTGTTGAC
The DNA here is from genome assembly GCA_015501605.1 of Panaeolus papilionaceus. Classification (NCBI taxonomy): domain Eukaryota; kingdom Fungi; phylum Basidiomycota; class Agaricomycetes; order Agaricales; genus Panaeolus; species Panaeolus papilionaceus. The sequence goes on along the minus strand of JADNRZ010000020.1, from coordinate 890,765 downwards.
CGTTTCGGCGTGATCTTGGGTGCAACGTGTCCCATTCCGTCTCAGTCTACTGACCCATAAAGTGTTATTTTCGAACAGTAGGAGTTCCAATTCTCGGGAGTGGCACCACAATCCTATAAACAGAATACTGTACCATTCAGAACAGTTCGACGGGGGGTCTGACTGCTGACACCTTGGTCCAAATTTTTTTTTCGACCATTAAGTGTCTGACTGCTGACCAATTTTTACCAATGACTGGGCCGCATCGCAGGCCCTGGGCGAATACCTCGGGAGCCCCTAACTTTAGTGCTGACCTCGACCGAACAACAGTGATCTGAACCCCGACGCAATGATCTGAGAGTGCAGGGTTAAGTTTTTTAGGCTTGTCGTCATAGGGGATCGGTGAATTAGCAATGTAAATTTTGTAAATAGAGGAGTGCAACGGTCGACAAAAAGCCCCTTTTCGATAGTTACGAGGCCTTTTGAAAGCATTTTGGGAGTTCATATCGTTAGAACTGTACATTAATGGGAATTACAGAATAATTATCCATTTTTGTCAAAAAATGGGTCAAAAATTCAAACCTGACCGATTTTTCTTACATATATGGTCATTTCGACCCCAACCGACCTGACTGCTGACACTGGCCGAATTTGGACCCGACGGAGGGGCTGCTGACCTGCTGACCGTCGAACTGTTCTGAATGGTACAGTAGCAGTCATTGTGCGTGCTGAGGGAGAGATTTCATTTCATGGTCATGTCAAGTATTTTGGATGTATTGCTGAGACTCGGTGGAAATTGCAATGTTGATTCTATTTGAGGCGAATGTGTAATTAATTAACTACTATTGATTCGATGATTACTATGTTAGCAAGACCATAATCTTCACCAGGTATAAACACCCTTGGATATAACGCTATGGTCGACGTCGGAAGGACATTATGGATGTTAAGGTTTAATCGATATACGAGGTGAAGCAGACTGAATTCAGGGTGGTGATATTCTTGGTCTGCTCCAAAGGATGCTCCCTCGAGATGGGGGTGCGATAGGCGGGCTCCTTCATGGCAATCTTGCGAAGGTGAAGCGTCAAGCGAGGGGCCTGTTGCAACGCTTATCAGCAAAAATGTCACCTCACTGTCATGAAGTTAGGACTTACAACAAGAGAAAGAGAGAGAATGAAGCAACTAGTGATGGTCGGTAATACCTTTGTTAGTAAAGGGGCGTACGAGTATTTACAAAGATTTACTTACGCAAATATCAGCTCGGACAAGTCAATGCCCGTGCCAGTCACTCTAAAGTTCTCATAAAGAGCAACAGACACAATCATAACTACAAAATTGTATCAGTTATCACAAACCCTGCACTGAAGCAGACGAGAAAGAAATACTCACTGAGTATGGCGAGGAACATGCATATACCCTCTTTGAGCATCATCCCAGCGAGGCAAGACTTCCTCCACAGATTCTCCGAAATCAACTTGTACAGTGTCATTCCAAAAAAGCTGGACTGAGAAATTGCGACACCCAAGCTTAAGGGAATATCAGTTTCCCGCAAGAGCTTCTGCAAAATATGACGACGTACCCGACCAAAATCAGGTCAACTCGCTGGGCTGGTGCAGGGTTACATTGTGTGGTCGCTTTGAGCAGTTGGGAGATAACCTTAGACTGTCCCGTGATCTGAAGGAGGAGACAAATGATATGGAATCCAAATAGGAGGTAAATAATGAAGCGCTTATCATGGTATAAAGCCATGACTTAAAAGGAACGAACATGAGGAAAAATATCGCGTGATGGGTGATAGATACTAACCTCGCAGCAATAGTCCCGTTTCAACCAACGCTGCTGCTGTTATAATCATCGCGCAACGGTAAACGTACACAGCGATACAAAACTTGAGTGTCGGAGATCCGGTAAAAATTTGCATTGATAATGCATAATGAGTTCTAGAAGCGCATGAGAGGCATGGACACAAAAGCCGGAGGTAAACCCACATATGCAGGACAAGCAGGACATATCTCGACAGAAAATAATGGAGCTTCACTCTGTTGAATTTACCCCTAAACATGTCGCAACTTGAGTCAGCTCTCCATCACCTACGAAGAAGCCTACATACCATGACCACATGCACTCAACCTCATCTGGCAGGAAATATAACCAGTCCAAGATTTGGATGACCATGATGGAAGCTAGTGTTGGCAAGGTGCACCAATAAGGATTCGCGGACGGTTGAAAACAGTCAGCTCCGGAGGACTCAAGGCGGTCATACAAACAAACTAGAACTCACTCGTCGCCCACGAAACGCCTTGCAAGGTCATGGCCATATCATAGGGCATATCCTGTAGAACTACCATCTTCGATCTTCTGTTTCTGCCCCAACAACTTCAACAAATGAGGCGCGGGGAGGGTTCCAAGGCCCCTGTGGATTTCTACAGCGCACGACGACCAGGATGATGAGAGGAAGAGACAGAGCGCAGCAAGATGGCGGGGATTGGTCACATAATATGTATGGTGTAATTAAATGGGGTGAATTGCTCCTGGCGGCGACCGGTGCCACAGATGTGATGTGTCAGGGTCCTTTCGCGCTGATTCAGGTTGGAATGCAAGCACTGAATGCCAATTCAGTTTCGTGCCGAGTTGCGTTCGGAGAAAGAAGCCTTTGAACCACGTCAACTATGACTCTCGTACCAAGTTGGGCAGACAATCTGCCAAAAACTGCTCCACATTTCATGGGCGTCAACGGCAAGCAATACATGTCCAACAAGCTTGAAAAAGTTAAGTTACAGTCGAGGATACCACCACACAAGCAACTGGCAGTTCGTCTTGATACATACTTCGTTTCCAGTTAATTCCATACGTTCAATGAAGATGACCCTGATGTTCGGCAAACTCGTGTCAGGTTTGCTTTTTAGCCGCTTCTTCAGACTTCGCTCATTTTTTGGTGCTGCAGGGGTGACCGTCTGTAAGAAAAAAACAAATCATCAATTCAATGATGTGACATGGATTCGCACCTGTGAACAGATCACTGACTCCTAAATCACTTAATAGACAGCTTGTCACTGTATGACTTCCTACGAGCTCTCTGCGATGGTGCAACGGACTGAGATATTTGGAGAGCAGGTGCTATAGGTGAGCAACTCAAGAGCCAGAATTTTGGGCGCGGACAGCGGCGGGCTAGTCATAACCCTATCTCCCCATGCGTCGGTCCCCAACCCTGCAGCTTGGTGCGAACCGAACCAAGCGGGCAGCTTTCCTTTTTAGACCTAGGCTCTCCCGACCCTCCGGTTGCTGTCGACCACACCGACGTTTCAGGAACGCATGTAAGATATGCCTCATCGGCGGTGTTGTGCGTTTCTACCTGGTTTGGACTTCCAGATACGCAGATCGGTCTCAGAAATTCAGTCAAATTCACCTATCGCAAACACCAACGACGTACCACTACGCTCTGTCCTGAAGAACCCGTCATGAAATGATGTTTTAATATTTATTACTGATCGGTGCCTCATCAATGCATAGTCAGGGTATTGAGGGCAGCGCCCCCAGCCAAAAGTACATGGTTTGGAAGTTAAAATTCAACGTACATGTGGGTTGCCAGCGGCCACATTTTCAGATCGTCACAAATTCTTTCCACTTCCACCACAACCCTTCCATATCTCTTCGCAAAACAAATCTTGCTTTGCTCATCACCCTCTTCCTCTTCACCCCTAACCGGGACAAAGCTTTGAAACTGCGCCTTTACACTAACAATATCACCATCCGCCGATGGCTTCGCGGAGAGGTATGATCCGATATTGATTTCACGCAGTGACGCACAAGCAGTGAAGTAGCCGCCTACTAAATTGTCGAACAGGATCTGAGTCTCATCTGCCATCTTGAGAGGGTCTTCAGGTTGAAGGCACCGCCTCGACGGACGGAAACTGATGTACAGTTGCTCGAGTCTAGACGTGAGAGGTGAGAAAATTGTTGGTGAATATAGTCCCTTCATAAAGTTGAACATGTACTAGAGACAATCGATTTAGTCTTGCTTCCCAACCAAGCAATTGAAAGCTGAAGTAGATGCTTACTGCAGGAAAATGTAAAACCTTTAGACGTTGACATTGGTTTGAAATGAAGCGTAAGACATTGATAGTGGCTTCATCTCCCCAACTGTGAAGGTGGATAAATTCGATCGAATTCCACTCAGAAATGGTGGCTGCCAAAGCAATGTCCTCTAATGAGTATCTGACATGGAAATCTTGTATTGTGACGCTCGTTATCCCCCGTCCTGGTAAAACCTTGTTGATTGTCTCTAACGATCCTTCGACATGCCGAAGGTTAGAGAATAAGCTGGGATCTGCAAGGCGTACAGGTCGCCATCCAAACGTGTCAACTTGCACATCTTGAGTGCATAGTGCAAGTGATTGGATGTCGGGTTGGGAGATGAGAAACTCTGCAACGGGAGTCACATTCGCGTAACTACGGAATGAAGAAGGCCCAGCGACATGCCAGACAAATGATCGAAGCTTAGCATCGCTCAGAGCCGAAAGGATTAAACGATACATCTCCATTGGCCTGCTTGCGTTCCGGTTCTTCTCGTAAAAAGTGAAGTGTTGGATGTTTTTCATCTGTGAGAGTGCATTGAGCTGGGTAGACAGTGGTACCACAGCGCCGTCGAAGCGCCGAAAGCTTATGTTCCTCCCATTATGGTGATTGTTGTTCGATCCGTGTAGGTAGACGTAATAGTCGGAATCTATAACGAGCGCGTAGCGCTGGACGTACGACGCAAGGTGCTTATTATGGAGAACCGTTTCGAGGAACAGGTCATGGGATCGAGTGCACGCAGTGCGGGTCATGCTGCGATACAGAACACGCTCTATTGCTGTCTTCAGATAAGGAGACAGGAAGAGTAGGCTGTAAAGCGTTTCTTTGTCTGAATCCGGACAAATATGTGAAACTACTTCAAGAATTACATCAGATGGGACTGGAGATTGTGACATAGCTGACAGTATTGGCGTTTAGGTGAGGGATTATTGGGAATAGTAGGCAGAACAAGCCATTGACGACCATTGCTTTATATGTATCAAGTCCTATTACTAGTATTAGCATCACGAGATGACTCACTACGTGGGTCTTTATTGAATGCAGTAGCATTGTTATCGATAGTCTCTGGTTTTGATAGCTTCTGCTCAAGTGCCACTCAGCCTGACAAAAATAGCCTATCCAGCCTTTGTTACTCAACAATGCAACAATAGCCTTTTTGGTATCCTTTCACAAGTCCGCTAGCTTTCAGGTGGTTTCGACACAAATAACATATTTAATTTAGTACTTTGACACATATACCCAAGTAAATTCCCAGCCGTTGGACCTTGAAATTCAACTAATCTACACTGGTACCTAAGGCCTTTGATAGCTATTCGTGTATCTCCCAAAGAAGCACACAAACTCGACCAGCCGAAGACTTGGACACGCGTCGAAGTAAGCGTGGGCAATCAGCTGTTCTTCTTCAAGGGACGTTGGAACAAAGTCATCACCATCATACTGAGGTAAGATGTAAATGGAGACCTCTTCTAAGTGGCGTTGACGAGATACCCATGACAGGGGTAAGGTCTCCGGTAAAAGATATTCCATAGCTAGCTATAACACGAGGTTAATCGTTAGTAATATTTTAGGATAGAAGGTAGGATCCCTACTCACGCATCGAAGCTGCAAAACCTTCAACAAGGGGCAGTGTTGAACCACAAATTCTACGAATTGATCATGACCAAGAAGGCAGCGTTCACATTCGCCTGGGTAGTCCAATAGCCGGACAGTTTCCAGACCTTTCCAGACGTCCATCAAGTCTTGCTCTTCAAGTTGGGCAGCAACTATGAGGTGATCCGCCTCAACCTCATGTCCGCCAGACTCTATTACGAGCGTTTTGATTTCTTGGTGTCTGGGCATAATCCTACGAACAGTATTCCAGGAGCCCCTGAGATAGGTCAAGTTCGGACACCACTGACCCGCACCGTGTCCCAGCGTCCACTCTTCTATGGTGTCCCGCTCCATATGGTCTTCAGATTCATCTCTTATCAGAGACAAGTGAGTGATTCCTGGCTGAGTGCGTAGGTACTCAATGACACCAGTGTGACCAAAGTCATTAAACGGGTCTAGGTCCATATATGTATCCCAAGAAAACGATGTTAATTTGATGGTTGAGCTCTGTGTAAGAGTCTTGAGGACCATTTCCTGCATTTCACCCACATTAACCAATGTCAAGTCGTGGCCTGTCAGTGAACGTTGATACATGGCTTCCACCCCATCGTCTTCGAATGGATAATTCAGAACATTTTCCATATAGTTGAACGTCTTTAAATTGGGCATGCATACCAGCGCTAAGTGCATAAATATTAGTTGACATCCAGAGCTTTATAGTGGCTGACCGGAATTTGTACTGACCTCCAACAACCCGTTCTGCCTCTTCCCGCTTCGGAAAGTCAAACACTTCAATCTTATACTCCTGAACATGAGATCCCAGCTGTTGGTTCCCTGTGATGGTTTTAATAAACCCATTGCAAGCATCGTCGCCCACGATATTCCCCTCTATGTGCGCGCAAATTCTACCAAGGACGTTTTGATAAAGTAGTCTTCGAATGTGACCTGTGAGATGGGGAGAAAGAAACAAAAGGCTATAAAGCGTGCCCTTATCACCAGCAAGATGCGCATGCCTAGCAATTTCGAGTACGATGTCGTCGTTGAGGCTTGGTATATTGGAAAGTGCAGACATGACGTAAGGTTGGGCGAAAAAGTGAGTTGTTGGCTTGTTGATTTGAAGGGCCGGGCGGAGGTTGCGTATTTAAAGGTTTAGTGCTTAGCGCTGGTGGCGATATCGCCAACAATGCAAATAAAGGGCGATGGTGGCCCGTTCCAATTATGGTAATCACGACAACGCTGGAGTTGCAGACAGCAACACGCGCTTGATCTTAATCCGGCGACGGCAATGTCGATCACAATGGGATGATATTAAGTCATACGCCTTTCTTGAATGGAAATATACACCTGAAAGGGATTCCCAAAGCTGTATGCCATTCGTCTTTGTACTTATGACGACCTTTGTGGCTGTAACTAGACCATGTCCTCTATTATTGGCAAATGCGACTGGAGAATTGGCCACTCTGTGCAGACAGCAACCTCAGACCAAGAGCAACGCGGAAACACAAAGGCAATGCTTGAGATCTCCCGTTGCTCCAAAGAAACGAGCCCCCAGTCGTAGAGAAATGACCAAATGCTCGTGGACGATGGGGCCTCCCTATAGCTTCAGGCAAGAAACAACGAGTCTGGTATATGCTGGTATATGGTCGTCATAACAACTTGAGCGATGCCGTGAAAAAAACCTCACAGTGCGTCATGAATAAACTGCTGCAGTATTCGGAGTAGATGTTCCACTGAGGGATATTGAGTCACGATGAACGAGACAAGACATAGATGACCATGGAAACCAAAGCGAGATCGGGACGCTCACCAGCTGAATACAGAGGTTCATGATCACTATCGATAGTAAGTAAGTATCAGTGTAGCTCAAGCTAGTTCAAGTGTCTGCGTATGCATAGCCCTGCTCGCTGTACCCGAGACTAGTATCAGAAATGATATGGGGATAGAGAGACAAGTCAAAAGCAAACCGTACAAGGCATTGTCAAAGCACCGACCGTCAACCACTCCTACATGGCCAGCGAACGACATCAGACTCACCGACCAGCGTTAGGGACCAAGATACCAGGACTATGACCCACATCCAGCTGACTGCACATAAATAGGTACAAAAGCACCGCTGGTGTGAGAGTGGGGTAAAGATAGGTTAAATTCTAAATTCAGACCCCTGCGGCCTTTCAAGTTCGCGCTGGCGAGGCCTCGGTGGTAGTACCTGGTCATATCAAGATAAAATTGATTCAGTTAGGGTTATAAATGTGAGCTTTGGGTGCTGTGAGCACCTTAGAGGTTCCCGAGGGTTCACTACGAAAATTTATGTCGCTCCGAAGTCTGAATCGTGACCCGATAATGCCTTTGTCACATCGTTGTCATCGTTCGACGCACAGTGCGCCTTCTATAAGATAGGATCTGGAATGAAGCAGGAAAAAGATGACCTTATATGCTATACACAGGGTTTAACCATCTTCGAGAGGATGTTTGGTTCAAGCCGCACTCGTTGAGGCGAACACACCTGAGAGGTGCACGTGACTTTGAACTCTGACCAGGCTGAGTCCCAGTGCTGAATGCAAGCCCCAACTAAACAATCGTCCAGTCTAGGTCGCGCAATGATGAGGAAGACCACAATGACATCGCCCAGTAACCCTTTCCTGAGAATCCTAATGTCCACCTATTCTTCCCCAGTTACATCATGATCTTCTGCACGCCTATTTTAATTAGAGTGATCTGATGGATTCTTCACCCTGTGATTCTGTGTCTGGGAAGAAACAAAGAAATGAAGCAATGACAGCACGATGCATAGACATATATACCAAGGTTCGTAATGGAAGTGAAAGTCCTGAAATATAGGTACTTATCGTGTCCTAATATTTCCACTAGCAGTGTATTTCGTTAACCCGAAACCGCGAAGGCAATCAGTTAATTGAAGCCCCTAATAATATAGTACTGGCGAGTACTTGTACCTGTATAAATGCCTCGGTGCCTTTCCAAAAAAAGACAGAAGGAATAGGCAGCTTTAGCGACGCTTACAGTCTCAAAATGGGAGCCCCAAACTGTAAGATGGTATATACTGTAACTAGCCCTAGTGCCGTCGTCCGACGACCCAGGCATGAAACGAGCATGAGTTTTAAAGGTCGACTTGGATTTCTTGTTGAAGAACACAATTTAGACATATTTTTCGTATGAAATTGCGAGTTTCAAGTCCTCGATGAATGACTTGGGTCGAGTCCACTCAATCCAGCGTCGACACATCATCAGCGCGTTCTCAATTTAGACGCTGACAACAGTTGATGATGGGATCACGACAGCGAGTCATCGGCACCTTTGGCATCTGGTAGGGCCCTATGCAACCTAAAACATCTCGAATGTGGCAATTCCTGTATACAGACATACCTCCTATTTCACTTTCTTCTTACCTTCGTGTAACACAACGTGGGCATCAACGATCCATGTGTGCTCAACGCATCACTTGGGGGCGCCCCACAACAACTGATGATGTCAATTAATTCCATGATGAATCAGCGGCGTCTATTTTCAGACACAAGAAAGATACGTGCCGTAGGAGAAGCTCGGGCTCCACTCAACGCGTGATACTTTTGCAGCGCTTGATGCGAAGTTTTTTTGGGTGCGGGGAATACTTTGCAGATTCAGAACGAGTTTTCTGGTCCCTTTCTTTTCTGGGGTATCAGCACGCTAAACCCAACATAAGCCAGTGATGGTGGGATTCAAGCTGATATTTACAGTCCACACACGTATCGCCATATCATACGACACCAAAATACCGTCGTTTGTGTATTTCAAAATGAACTGTTAACAAGTGGTATCATATTGTTAATAAATGTTTGTGAATATTCAGCTGTGTAAGGGTATTATATGAGAACTCTTACAAAAAGTGCCATGGAAAACCGAAAACGCTCAGAAAAGATGACCTCCAGAGCTCTGACGCGCGACGCGTTTACCTCGGATTCACCAGTGGAGGCTCTCCGGGTTAACTACACAGGATTTATTGGAGCTCTCATTCGAATAACGTTACTAGTTTCCAAAATTAACAACGGTCATATTGAATAGAAGTTTCTTGCTGGACTGTGAGATACGCAGATGAGTGATCGGAGCGCGGGCAATTTTTAAACAAAAACCACCGGACATTTTCCGCACTCGCGATGCCACGAAAACATGATGTTTCGCGTAACACTCAACAACTCTACTGCCCGAATAGAGACAACAGTTGTCCTCTCTGCTCATCTACTCCTCATCTTATGACGCGAATGAACGATTTTCAACCTACTACAAGAACCGGACATTCTCCGAGGGGCAGTTTACGAGTATAAAGACAGCCATACTCAGCGCTTCAAAAGTTCCTCATCAGTTCTAACAACTGTACCACAGGTCGTACTCAGGTTCAACGGTCCTCTTCTTCACCATGTTCCCAAAAGCTGCTCTCGTCACCCTTTCCATGCTCGCCATGGCTCTCGGCCAACAGGTCGGAACCGTCACAGCTGAAACCCACCCCACCCTCTCCTGGGCCAAGTGTACCAAGAGTGGAGGCTGCGCTACTCAATCTCAGGGACGCATCGTTCTCGACTCCAACTGGCGCTGGCTCCACGACAAGAACGGCTACACCAACTGCTACACCGGTAACTCGTTCAACACCACCATCTGCCCCGATGGTAAGACCTGTGCTGCCAACTGCGCCCTCGACGGTGCCGATTACCCGGGAACCTACGGTATCACCGCCAGCGGCAACGCACTCACCCTCAAATTCGTTACTCAGAACACCAGTGGCAGCAATGTCGGCTCCCGTGTCTACTTGATGGCCTCCGACACTTCCTACGAGATGTTCAAGCTCATGAACCAGGAGTTCACCTTCGACGTCGATGTTTCCAACCTCGGATGCGGTCTCAACGGTGCTGTCTACTTCTCTCAGATGGACGCTGATGGTGGTATGTCCAAGTACTCTGGTAACAAGGCTGGTGCCAAGTACGGAACCGGATACTGTGATTCTCAGTGCCCTCGTGACATCAAGTTCATCAACGGAGAGGTGTGTATCCTTCAATAAACGTTTTGATGAAGCAACATCAAACTCATTTTGTTATACCTAGGCCAATGTCGTCGGCTGGTCAGGCGCTGACGGCGATGCCAACTCTGGTCACGGAAACTACGGTACCTGCTGTAACGAGATGGATATCTGGGAGGCCAACAACAACGCTGCCGCCTTCACCCCTCACCCTTGCAGCCCCGGAGGACAGACTCGCTGTGAAGGTGCTGCCTGTGGTGGTGATGACCGCTACGCCACCGTCTGCGATCCCGACGGTTGCGATTTCAACTCCTACCGCATGGGTGATACCTCCTTCTACGGCGCCGGCAAGAAGGTCGACACTACCAAGAAATTCACCATCGTCACCCAATTCATCAGCAGCGACGGTACCGCCAATGGTGACCTCAAAGAAATCCGTCGTCTCTACGTGCAAAACGGCGTCGTCATCCAGAACTCCAAGGTCAACGTTCCAGGACTCGACCCAAGCATGGACTCGATCACCGACCAGTACTGCGATACCCAAAAGACCCTATTCGGCGACACCAAGCAGTTCCAGGCCAAGGGCGGTCTCCGCGGTATGGGAGCGGGTTTGAAGGCAGGAATGGTCCTGGTTCTGTCTATCTGGGACGACCATGCTGTCAACATGCTCTGGCTCGACTCGACCTTCCCCGCTGACGCCGACCCCAGCGCACCTGGTGTTGCTCGTGGTACTTGTGCCCCTGACTCTGGAAAGCCCGAGGATATTGAGAAGAACGCACCCAACTCGTCGGTCACCTACTCGAACATCAAGGTCGGTGACATCGGCAGCACATACGGTGCTAGCAGCACCCCCAGCGGTACCGGTGGAGGAGGAGGAACCCCAACCTCAACTGGAAGCGCTCCTGGTGCTACTCAGACTAAGTACGGTCAATGGTGAGTCTAAAATCAAGTACAATATCGCAATTCATTATGCTCACTTATCTGCCCTCTTTCTCTAGTGGTGGCCAAGGCTGGACTGGTCCCACCCAGTGCGCTTCAGGCAGCAGTTGCCAGTCCTCTAACCCCTACTACAGCCAGTGCCTCTAAACGATTAACTAGATATTCCCAGAACACGGGCGTATCGTAGATTAATTCTTTCCTTGTCGTTCGTAGCATTACTTATGTATCCTTTAAATTCGGGCCAATAGATCGCACTTTTCCTCATCTCAACCACCCTTGTCCGTCGAGGATTTGATCTCAGATACTCCTAATACAAGTACCTCTACCGTTCGTGGAGCACATCCATTCACTTGCACGAAATTCTTCATCCAATTTTTACTAAAGGTGCTTCGAACTTCCTTACTCTTGATTCACGAGATCTAACCAGATAGTTAGGTAGGTAAGGATGGGAGAGGGAGGAAAGGGAACAGCGACAGTGGTTGGAGCTGTCCCTTCCCTGGGCGAGAGACGAGAAGCGAGGACGGCTGAAAGTGGGCGCTTGAGCACAAGGGTGTGAACGGATGTGTCCACTCTACTTATTCCTCAGATCTCATTCACCTTAGGCTTTACATAGTCGCATTCGCATTCACACCATCAACCAGATCCTAAACCACACATCAACATATCTAACGTCCAAGTCGTCAAAATCGAAAAAAGTAAATAATATTTCACATCACATCATATCATCATCCACACAGCAAGTCAAGTCGTTCGAAAACAAAAAGTGCAATAATCACAACTTTAACCGAACCCCCTCAACGCAGACTCAACACCCCCTCCTTCGTCCTCCCCTCCCCCGCCTCCATCCCCGTACTCATCCCCATCCCCATCTTCTTCTTCTTCGCATTCTGGCTCGCTACATCCCACAGCCTCCAAAACTTGAGGTTCTCATCTGCCGCTACAGTGCACAGCGTCTCTCCCCTGTCAGTGGGCGTCAGCACACAATTCGAATAACCGAGAGAGAAAGAAAGACTCACGAAGGCCCAACCACACTCCCCAACACCCTACACTCATGCGCATCCCTAATCTCCCCCACCCGCTCCATCCCCGGGTAAGAATGTATCATCACACTATTCGTCGGATACCCATGCGTCGTCACAATCTCTTTCGTGTGTTTCGCAAAATGTATGCTAGAGATTTGCGCGGGCGTGGACAGGGAGTGCAGCCGCGCACCGGTGGTGCTGTTCCAGATGTGAATGGTGGCGTCGTTTGTCCCTCCACCTGTGGCGAGGAGAGAGGGGGACCATGGGCACCATGCGAGAGCCTATATGCGAATATATGCGCGTTATTCAATCAAATCATAATAAACGAGGAGGAGATCACCCACCTTCACAGCCGCCGTATGATTCCTCTTCGTCCACCTCGCACTCCCCCTACTCTCCCCCTCCTGTCCCGTCCCATCCCCCACCCTCCCATCCCAAATATTAACAACATTATCATTCCCTCCACTCGCCAACACCTCCCCATCCGCGCGCCACTTCAACCCACACACCGCGCCCCCATGCCCCACCAGCTCCATCACCTTATGCCTTCCCACCCTCACATCATGGTGCCATATGCTCCCGTCCTCGCACCCGCTGCTCACGATATGCGCGAACCACGACAGGGCCCCGACCTGGGCACTGTGCCCGCTCATGGTGCGGAGCTTCTGCCCGGACTCGGTATCCCACAACTCGACGTCGCCGTTACCGAGTCCGAGCGCGATGAAGGCTCCGTCATTGCTAAACTCCAAACTCGAGACGTACGTCCCTTCAGGGCACGCGCCGAGGTTCTGCACGGTTCCGGTATCGGCGTTCCACAGGTATACGACATTCGCCAGGGCGACGCCGACGACATTTAACGACGACCAGCTCACGAGGTTGAGATAAAAGTCATCTGGGATGCCTTCAGCATCGAGGACGCGATCAGGCTGACTAGGCAGTTTACGCGTCTTGGTTAGTGCGACACCGTTGGAAGAAGCCAGAGCACCGGGTCGGGTCGCATACAGCGGCTTGGCATACTCCCTCGCCGCATTAAGGGTCGCATCACTTCCTCCTGTGCCCCCAAGGAGGATATTGGATGAGGAGGAAGAAGGCATGGGCGGCTGCTCCGCATAGCCCAGGATGCGGCGGTTGCCTAGTGGTACACCCGTGGCTTCAGCGAGGCGGGCGGTGTGTCCAGGCGATGAGGGCGGGTTGATGGACATTTGGTGCAGGGTGTTGGAGAGCGCTGCGATGTCGGTGTTGGAGTCGCGGGTGGTGATGAATCTGTCGCGGGAGGATGTGGATCGGTTCTGTTATCGTATCGTATTAGATCAATGTTTGGTTAGAGTAGAGGTTGAGAGAGAAGACTCACAATTCCAGGATTACTCCTACTCCTCTTCAAATCCCTCTGTCCTTTCTCTCCTTGCGCTTGTGCTGTCTGTGTTGCAGGCGGAATATAATCCCTCGTCACAACTTCAAGTCGACTCTCTACGCCTCCCTTTCTGATAACTCCCGATTTAGCCTGGCGCGATAACGACTCGCTGGGCGTGTTAGACGTAGACGTGGCGCGTCTGATAGGGGACGAAGGACGCGAGCGAGAAGCGATGAACGGATTAAGGGAGGTGTCGTGGCCGGGTGTCGCCGCTCCTGCTGTGGCGGTGGTCTTGCTGGTGTTGGTAGTCGACTTTTTCCTTTGCAGTCCTCCTTTACTCGGCACTCGTGCTGCGTTTGAGGTTAAGCTCCCTACTGCGGTGGTAGTACTGCGTGCTTTCGTCGGCGACCCACTGATACTGATATTCGTGCTCGCAGGCGTGACGGCAGAAGTGGAGATCTGAGAGGGCTTTGAGAGGCTCTTTGCGCGATTTCGTGTGGCTGCTGGAGTTTTGGGGGTGCAGTACATGGTCTGTGTGAGACCTGTGCTGCGAGGTTGAGGTTAGGTGGAGCAAGACTGGTGTTGAACTTGAAGGTGAGTTGAAGTTCAACGGGTTGAGCAGAGTTGAGTTTGACATGGCACGCGGTGAGCACAAGGTTTGTTTATTGCGTCACGTGGTCGTGAAGGGTCCGTGTGGGAAGTTTACAGAGCTTTTTTTTTATGCGAGATTTTTTTTATCGCCTTTCTCTTTCCCCCTGCCCGCCTGCCTCGTTGTTGTGGATGTTTGACGGTGAAGGTGAGGTTGACCCTAGCTCGTCGATGATGGAATAAGGTAAGCCTCCTCCCTTCCCTTTATTTCAATTTATTCTACACACCGTCACTCTTATGATGATAAAGAGCGAGACGCTCGAAACCCAGCTCGTCGAGGAGGGAGTAACGCCCCACTAAACCTATGAGAAGATTTCATTATCTGATTCCCTTTCCTTTTTTTCTATTTTTTCCTCTTGATTTCTTGCAGTCGTCGTTTGAATGAACCCTTGACTCACATCTTTTCTTCAGGTTCATCCTCGTGCTCGAGCTCATTCATGGAACTATGTATTCTACCCTAAGTACTCTAAACACCATTGTATTCTCTATCTCTTACAGATGCAATCCTAAAAAAACAAATTTTCTCGTCATACACTTCGTGGTCTCGGCCACCCGTCGGCCTTCCATCCCACGCGTCAAAGTCTTACATGTACGTATCTGCCATGATTATTGCCTGGCGTTCAAGTTTCCCTCTACTAGGACTCGGAGCGTACACTCTAGCGTTCCCTTTGCTTTTCTGTCTTTGAGCTTAACCCCACACGACGTGTTCATGGCGATATGGTATACAGACTTGTGCACTTGTTTTATCATTAGTTACACGGAGTTCGAAACACGAGGGAAACGATCTACATAATGATAGGGGCCGAAAGTGTGCCTCACTCTACTTCGGAGTAGGAGTATTGCTGATAAGATATGCATCGCCAGGAGTGATAACGCACAGAGCCAACGCACCCACGAGTAGAGTATAGCTTATCTTGATAGAATTGATTCTTACATCCAAGGACTATACAATTCCAGTTGAACGGAAGTAAGTAACACGATTAAAAGGTCCAAGTCGACCCTACGGACATTCGCACAAAGAGCAACACATACCCTCTCCACCTCCGTCCTCTCCATCCTATGCAACTCATCATTCACCAACCACCCCATCCTCGCCACCCCGCCTTGAACGCGTCAATGCGATAGCTGATCTGGTCGATCTTGTGCCCGACCGTATTGGCGAGGAACGCGCGCACCCACCAGGCCTTCCGGGTTCGCTATCACAAACCGCGAAGAAAGTCAATATACCCAGCGCTACAATGCTCACGATGCGCGTTCCTAAAAGTCCGAGGGTAGAATCGACGAATACTTCACCGACGATGCTCAGTTCGCGTTTGGTCCTGTTAAGGTTATATATATGTTGTGTTATAATATAAGTTGATTAGGATTCGATGGGAATGACATGATATGATGATATGTTGACTCGAACGAACGTAACGACGAATGGATGAGTAATCAGACTCCGAAACTCTTGAACGATTTTCAAAACTTCCCCATGTCATCTTGGAGCGAGCGGAGTTTGTTGGAGAGTTGTTGGGCTTTGCCAGAGGCCTGGTTAGTGTCGAGCTTGTCGCCGAAGGAATCCTTGCACTGTACGTTACAGTGAGTGACGATGATATCCGCGGTAGGTAGGGGAGTCCACCGACGATTACTGTTATTCCATCCCTTCAAAAAAGGGGAAACCGTCAAGGAGGGTGGGTGCGGCTGAAAAGGGATACAGATTCGTCCAAGTTCTAAGTCATCGTATATGTCTGAGTATCAGTGAATACAGGTTGATAGTCTTATGTTTTATGCGGCTTCATCACGAGCTGCCGCTCAAGAGATATTATCAAGGCTCGTCCTCTCTCACCTTCAATAACATATAGTGCAAACTATGAGTGAACACGGAGTGATCAATGCGATATCTATATTCCTGTAATGCAAGGTACAAGGATATACCTAAGGGCATATACATGTCTACGAACAGCGATAGGCGGTTTAAGCACCGATGGTGCCAGGAGAGCAGTTAACACCGACGAGTTGGTCCTGGAAGTTCTCAGGGCCAAGTCGACCAAATTCACAATAGATGCATCACAACTATAGCCTTGAACTCAAATGACACCAAAAAGTAAAAAAAAAATGCAAAGTCTTTATTCCTGAGGGGTACACTACTCTAAGAGTGATCATAAAACCTAAGCACCGACGGTGGCAGGTGTGCAGTTGATACCAACGAGTTGGTTCTGGAAGTTCTTCTCGCAACAGACGGGAGAAGATGCGCTGTAATACCAAGAACATTAGCACGAGTGCATCAAAAGAGAAGAGATAAACGACTGACCAGTTGGCACCAGTTCCAGCACCGATAGCGGTGATAGGGTTGCACTGAGCACCGACTTGACCAGTAAGGCCTTGGGCAGCAACGCCAACAAGGGAAAGGATTTGGGCACCGTTGGTGCTTGATGGAGCCTGAAGTTGACCACAGCACTGGACAGGGCCGGCGTTACAGCTGTACTGGATGCCGTCGGAGGTAGTGGTGTAGGAACCAGCGGAGACAGCGATGGCACCGAGGGCGAGGATGGCGAAGACCTTGGAGAACATGGTGATTTCGTTAATTAGGTGGGTTGGTTTTGTTGGTTGAACTGGGTGTTTGTTCGACTGATGAATGAGAATGAAAAGCAAAGGCTTTTATATCCCTCGATTTTCCCTGCTACGGAAGGCGACGTAAGGCTGAATCCCTGCCGTTTCGTCATAGAACTGGCTGTTGTCGCGCCCGTGCAGGGAGACTGACTTAGAAATGACTACTTTTGGTTTAGTATATTATGTATGACGTCGAAAAAAAAAAAGAAAAAGACGAAAACGTACAAGAGGGCTTCGATCTGTTAATTAGTCTTTATCATTTATTAAAAACGCACTAAATTTGACACCAGCGCTTGAGGGTTGATCTTTATTCGGTACATAGTACCCTGACGGGACACAATCGTCGCACTCAATTCGGAGAACGTCGTGACTTCCTAAAAATTTCTTGATGTCACTGTTAAAGCAAACAGAGCTCTGGCTCATATGTTCTTGTCACCATAATGCACAGATTGCCCAAAAATTGTCATTCCTATACATTCCGACCAGCTTCGAAGCTGTTGTTGCACATCGGCGAGGGTTGAAAGCCAACCCTGAAGTTGTTTTTTTTTGCATGTCAAGGCAGCCGTTGCTTTACGTTATGGAGCGGACCTGTAACCGAACAACTCAAAAGAAGGCTTTCCCGAAATTGAAAATGAATCTGGCAATCAGGGTAATCAATGAATTAATGACACCTTAGACTAGGGAAAACATTTCGAAGGCGTTAGAAGCAAATACCAACGTACGTTAGAGTAAGGCAGTTGTTTTTTTTTTTTTTTCATCGTCCAAAAAGGCTACAGGCAGGTAGGGAGCAAACGTATAAAAGCCCTTGCTTTTCATTCTCATTCATCAGTCGAACAAACACCCAGTTCAACCAACAAAACCAACCCACCTAATTAACGAAATCACCATGTTCTCCAAGGTCTTCGCCATCCTCGCCCTCGGTGCCATCGCTGTCTCCGCTGGTTCCTACACCACTACCTCCGACGGCATCCAGTACAGCTGTAACGCCGGCCCTGTCCAGTGCTGTGGTCAACTTCAGGCTCCATCAAGCACCAACGGTGCCCAAATCCTTTCCCTTGTTGGCGTTGCTGCCCAAGGCCTTACTGGTCAAGTCGGTGCTCAGTGCAACCCTATCACCGCTATCGGTGCTGGAACTGGTGCCAACTGGTCAGTCGTTTATCTCTTCTCTTTTGATGCACTCGTGCTAATGTTCTTGGTATTGCAGTGCATCTTCTCCTGTCTGTTGCGAGAAGAACTTCCAGAACCAACTCGTCGGTGTCAACTGCACACCTGCCACCGTCGGTGCTTAGGTTTTATCATCACTCTTAGAGTAGCGTACCCCTCAGGAATATACACTTGCTTTTCTCTTGGATCCTTAGTATGGTTTGAGCACATGTCCATAGGATGTATTCATCATCAATTTGCTTGACTTACTCCTCTAGTCTGTGTGTTGTATCGTTCGGGTTTCTAAGATTTCGACCTTTACGCTGCAAGATATGCTACACACTTGAGAGAGATGGGACTGGTCTAGTGCTATTGTAAACATTCGCTCCAGATTTTCGGCGTACTACTGCCAGGACGAATTCGAAGCGAGGAGCGTGCCTCATTACCAGAAACCTGTAATTTACGCTTTGGGCTTTGTTAACGATGCGACAATTTATATTGTTTAATGGCCCCAGAAGCAACGATTCAAATGAGGTATGCAATCCAAAGACGAAGGCGAAATCGAGAACAAGTTGAATTGTGAAGTAAACAGCGGTCCAACTGGGTCCTTGAAACGAAGGCGGGGATGACAAAATATGAAATGTTGGACCATAATGTTATGAACGCACTCCATTATTCGAACATGATCTACACCTCCCATTCGAACCCCTGATCTAGCTTCACGGAACAACCATTCACGATTCACGAGCACGAAAAATCTGTGATAAAGAAGCAGAATTAACAACGACGATCGCCCATACAGGCAGATTCCCGATTTCCCTTCAGTACTCACCCAGAACTCGCAGGCCATCGTGGCAAATTATAGCTTCGTGCCACCAACCCGTGATCTTGAAGGCCCCGATTCGGCCAATAGCGACTTGTATATCTGTTCCGCCACACCAGTTGGGTTTATCAGAGGCACCTTTAAAGAAATAAATATTAGAATCGTCGTTGTAGGATACTGCTGTCGCTTAACCGTCTAACGTACCAGATGACCTCCTCCTTGGACCCTCGTGAATGATGCAAGGTTCTGGATACCTCCTGCCGCTTCGTTCACGACAACATCTTTAACCTCAGCAGGACTGGAAACCGAGATAAAATCAATACGTCAAAGTGAACTACTTAGTAAGCGCGACGTTAAAACTCACAGAGAGTCGTCCTCGGCGCCATACATGATGTGTGTCGGGAACTGCTTGACCACGTGTTTCAAATTTGCGTACAGGCGGAATAGCCCAATGCTATCACGGTAGCAAGCCTACGTGTCAATGATCTGTAAGAATTTATGTGCATTGAAAGGGCAGAATACATACCGCTTCCTGTATTCTAGGGCATGCAAGCGTTACTCCCTCCTTGTCGGGATATTCCATTGTCGGTAGAGTTACCAGGCCATGTTCCTGCACCGATGGAGGTTTACTGAAGCCAGCTGTAAAGAGTATGAAGTTAAACACTGACTCACCACAAACAGCTTCTTCGTCCTTGGATCCCATGTCTTCCATGTACCGCGAGAAGTGAGAACCTTGTATGCTTCCTCTCTGGATGGCCAGATATCTCGACGGTTCACGGCCCCTTTAGCAAGCATCTCACCGACGTCTTTGCCGTACTTAAGCGGCATGGTCATTGGCTCACATAGCACAAGGGCGTGCCATGTAATCTTCGGATAAAACCCGAGGGCGAGGCATCTATGCAACAGGTCAGACGGGACTACGCTAGGGCGAGTCGTCGACCTACAATGATACAGCACCCATTGAATGTCCAATACCAACCAGCTTGTGGTCGGAGAAGTTCACCCCTTCAACGCCCGTCCCAAGGCCGTTCAAGAACAGGTGAATGCTCCTGCTATACTCCTCCCATGCGACTATCACCACGGTCAACAACGTCAGCATATTCTCATGCAGGCAGTAGTCCAACACTCACAGACTTGATTAGGTCCTACATTCAATGCTTCCGCGTTAAGCCTTGTGGATTCTCCGTGGTTTGGACAGTCAATGGCCCAGATTTCCCTGATCTTCACCTGTCCTCCACCGCGAGTGTTTGCAGCATACAAGTCATCAATGACAGGCTCCCATAATTCTTTGTGAAATCCCGTCCCATGCGCAAATATGAGCGTCAAGGCGTCCTTGTCGTTCAGATATGGCGAGTCTTCAATCCAATAACGTTTCACAGCAACTACATAGGGGTATGTAGGCCTTGGGTCGAATACGAAGGTTTTGGCGGAGAAGCCGGATGTCGACGACATGGTGGTGGCGAGATGCAAGGGACGTCGTGAAAGACCTGGAACTTTTGTGATGTTGATAGAGATAGAAGTCCATTATATGGTCTAACATTAATATTATCGGCGTAACTCGTGGGTTGGATTGCGCCGGTCCCATTTTCACATGATGGTTGTCTTCAAGGTACAAAGCCGTCATTTCAACCCCAAAAGGTAAGGCCATCTTTCCCACACGTACAACCCGGTTGGGTGGCGTTTTATCAAGTATTTCTCAAGCCTGGAGCTCCTCGAGGGTTGAATGATCAGATCATCATAGACCAGTTGATTGGACGCAACTAAGCCTAATTAATAGCTTAATCTTAGTTTATTTTCTGTGTCTCGCATGTGCAACTTCAAGAGCTTCACTTCCAGTGTATCTGGTCGTAACGTAGGATCTATTCCTTGACAGGATACGACTGACCAGTGACCATGCGATATATCTGGGGGAGGTCACAACGGACTTGCAGTACACTTGGTCTGAGATAATAATACAGTTACTAAATGTTGTCACTCTCTAGATTCTCAAAGCTTCGCAGCACTGGCATTATCAAGTCGTGATGTTCTGGGGTCAAATGAGATAGCAGAATGTCGTAGATTTGTTCCGCTATTTTTTTTTGGGTTGGATTGGGGAACCTTGAGGACAGTTTAATCGGACCATAGACTTTTCGTTATGAGCAACTTTGGAAATCGACGCACCAGGTGCCCTCCTAGCTCAACCTTAGTCGACAAAGCAAGATTTTCGATGCCTCCTGCTGCTTTGTATACGAGCGCTTCTTTGATATTAATTGGACTAGGGAAAAAATGAAAAGGAACATGGGTATATCAAAATGTTCATACTGGGAAGGGTGGAATACGGACCGATAATTATAATCATCTTCCCGACCCGAGATCAAATGATTGGCTCCCATATCTCCTTGTGAAGTCCGGTTCCGTGAGCAAAGAACAAAGTCAATGCATCATTGTCGTTCAAATGGGGGTGACCCTTCTATCCAGTAGCGTTTTACGACATAAAAATAGGGGAAAATGGGCCTTGGGTCAAAGACGAAAGTTTTCCTTCAGAGTCCCGATGCTTTTGACATCGTAGTGGGAGGGAATGAAGCGACGTTTATGAGGCCTTTCCAAAAATGCTATTTATACATCCAGATACGAGTTGATCGCTCTCATAATACCAGTCCAGGCACACACGTCTAGGTCGAATGTCGTCAGTCATCTGACGTAGTGATTGTTTTTAGCATCGAATCGGTATATTCGTTGTTGAGTTCTGTAAATCAAGCCTTGGGCTTTGTTAAAGATGCGGCAATATATATTGGCTCTAGACGAACGACTTGAATGAGGGATGCAGTCCAAATACAAAGGCAAAATTAAGAAAAAGCTCAAACGTGAAGTGAACGGCGTCTAACTGGGCCTTTGAAACTGTCGAGGAAGGCGAGAATACAATATTTTTGATCATTTGTACGATGTTAAGACCAGGATGACGACCTCCCATACATACAGATTCCTATTACACCCCTCCTATTCTCTCGTAGTCAGACTTATGCTCCCCTCCGGTACTCATCTTTAGAACTCGCTAGCCACGGTGGCGACTCATAGCTTTGTGCGACCAACCCGCGATCTTGAAGGCCCCGATTCGGCCAAAAGCGACTTGTATATCTGTTCCGCCACTCCAGTTGGGTTCATCAGAGGCACCTTTAAAGATATGACAGTTAGAATTATCGTAGGACGCTGCGTCGCGCAATCGTCTAACGCACTAGATGACCTCCTCCCTGGACCCGTGTGAATGATGCAAGGTTCTGGATGCCTCCTGCCGATTCGTTCACGACGGCGTCTTTAACCTCAGCAGGACTAGGTCGCGCAATAAAAATCAATATTTGCAAATAGACCGCATGGTAAGGGTGATTTCGAAACTCACAGATAATCGTCTACAGCGCCATACATGATGTGTGTCGGGAACTGCTTAACTACGTGTTTCAAGCCTGCGTACACGCGGAATGACCCAGCACTGCCGCGATAGCAAGCCTACGCGTCGAGAATCAGTAAAGGTTCATGAGTGTTGAAAGAGTAGAAAACATACCGCTTCCTGCACTTTAGAACATGCAAGCGTCACTCCCTCCTTGTCGGGATATTCCATGGTTGGCAGAGCTACCAGACCATATTTCTGTGCCGGTGGGTGTTTACTTTAGTCAGCTGTATAGTGCATGAAGGCAAAATAAAACTCACCACAAATAGCTTTCTAGTCCTTGGGTCCCATGTCTTCCACGTACCACGAGACGTGAAAACCTGGTATGCTTCCTCTCTAGATGGCCAGATATCTCGACGGTTCGCTGCCCCGTTAGCGAGCATGTCGCCCACACCTTTGGCGTACTTAGGTGGCATGATCATTGGCTCACATAGCACAAGGGCGTGCCATGTAATCTTCGGATAAAACCCGAGGGCGAGACATCTATGCAACAGGTTTACATGGGACGACACCAGGATGAGTCGTGGACCTACAATGATACAGCACCCATTGAAAGTCCAACACCAACTAGCTTGTGGTCAGAGAAGTTAACACCTTCGACACCGGTCCCAAGACCGTTCAAAAACAGGTGAATGCTCCTGCTATACTCCTCCCATGCGACTATCACCACGGTCAACGACGTCAGCATATTCTCATACAGGCAATAGTCTAACACTCACAGACTTGATTAGGTCCTACATTCAATGCTTCCGCGTTAAGCCTTGTGGATTCTCCGTGGTTTGGACAGTCGATGGTCCAGATTTCCCTAATCTTCACATGTCCTCCACCGCGAGCGCTCGCAGTGTACAAGTCGTCAATGACAGGTTCCCATAGTTCTTTGTGAAATCCCGTCCCATGCGCAAATATGAGCGTCAAGGCGTCCTTGTCGTTCAGATATGGTGAGTCTTCAATCCAATAACGTTTCACAGCAACTACATAGGGGTACGTAGGTCTTGGGTCGAATACGAAGGTTTTGGTGGATGTCATGGTGGTGGTGAGATGCTATTGACGTCGTGAAAGACTATAGCCTTTTGTGATTTTGATATTGTGAACAGTGGTGTATGGGTAGGATAAAATGATAAGTGATATTTGCCTTCCTGTATCTAGGCTTATACATGTACTGGAAGAACTATGTAGCATGATTTATAACTACATTATCAAGAGCCTCGGGGATGAGCCAAAGATATCTGATCTATGAATGAAACAACTAAGCGCCGCGCTAAGGCGCGTCAGTGGGAATCTCGTCAACAGTTGATAAAGATAGAAGCCCACGAAGCCCACTACGATTGTCTAATATTATGGAAGAACCTGGAGTCCTGGACGAAGTCCACTTTCACCTTCTTGATCACGCGGGTCGGGCAGCTTACACGATTTCCTTAGCCTAAGCCAGTTCTATCCTTCACTTCTTACTCCATATTCTCTCTCATCGCTAGTAATTTCTCGTCGCTCGTAGCTCGTCATATTCATAATCATTTAGTTTGTATCTGTTAATTTTATTTTTACCCACCCACCCCCCTGACAACCCTTCACTTATTCACGCCTCGACCAGATTTCTTAGGTGGGGAGAGAGCAATAAACGAGGGGGTTCAGCCGTCCTCGCCTCTCGTCTCTCGTCCAAGGAAGGGACAGCTCCAACCACTGTCGCTGTTCCGTTCTCCCTCTCCCATTCCTGCCTACCTAACTATCCGGTTAGATCTCGTGAATCAAGGTCGGTGTAACTCGTAGGTTGGATTGCGTCGGTGCCGTTTTCCATGATGGTTGTCTGCAAGGTACAAAACTGTCAACTCCAAAAGGTGATGTCATCTTTCCCACGTTTACACCCGGCCGATTGAGCGTTGTCGGAAACAAATTTAGATTCCTTCTGGACTCAAATTTATCCTTCGAAACCAAGGTGCTCTCCGCCGACATTCCCTATGGTGTAGTCGGCGGAAGCGTGGTATCGAGTCTCGATGCAATTCTCAAAATTCAGAGCGACGAAGAACCCAGTACTCCCAGGTGTGTCTCTACCTAACTGCTAACAGCAGTTCCCCGCCAAGTTGCGCTTTGGTCGCTTCAATCTGCCTCGAGGGTTGAATGATCGGATTGACGTTCTTGCGTCTTTCCGTTCGCTCGTCATCCAGAGGAGGTAGTAGCCTAGAGGCTACAGCTTGGGGGTGGAAAGAGGGCGATGGCCCGAAGACCACTGCCCCACTTCCCAGGTCAAGAGCCAATGGTCGGATGAGGATGCGCCCCACCGTGACCAATGGCTCTCTACCCCTAGGCTACCACTCGAACCTGCACAGATGAGAGAGGGTACAATGGTTAACTTATATCTCATCACACCAAACCAAAATACCCTCATATCTAAGGGTGTGATTTGGTTGAGACTTTTTCAAGCAGAGAGAAGAGATGAACTCAGATGGTATTAGCCGTGAATCTTCTTACCAGGTTAGAAGGAGAGGGTGGGTGGGAAAAGAAATTAAAAGGATAAAGATATAGAGAGCCGAGCGAGAGACGCTGAACCGGCGAGAAAGCGAGGCGGTAAAGATAATACAGATACGGAGTGGAATGGATGGCGAGTGTTGCGGCTCGCTCACGTGACCAAGAAGAGCGATCTGTGCGAGCACAGATCTTCTCAAAAATCAGTTGATTGGACGCAAGTAAACCTAAGTAATAACTTAATCTTAGTTTGTTTTCTGTGTCTCGCATGTGCAACGTCAAAATTTTCGCTTCCAGTGTATCTGGTCGTAACCTAAGATCTTTTCCTTGACAAGATATGACTGGCCATGCTATATGCTGAAAGATCTCACAATAGTTTTGCAGTACACTTCGTCTGAGATAACAGATACAGTTACAAAATGACTTGCTTCTCTAGACCCTCAAAGCTTCGGAGAACCGGCCTTATGAAGTTGTGATCTTCTGTGCGTCCAATGAGATAGCAGTATCTTGTGGATTTGTTCCGCTATCTTTTTTGGGTTAGATTGGGGGACCTTGAGGACATTTTGTTTAGACCATAGACTTGGCTTGTATGAGGAAAGTAAGTAAACATACCAGATGCCCTCCTCCCTCAACCCTAGTCGATGACGCGAGATTTTCGATACCTCCTGCGGCCTTGTATACCAGCCCTTCTTTGACATTAACGGTACTAAGAACGAATGAAACCGGTCATGAGTTCAACATAATATTCTTACGAGGAAGGGTGAAATACTGACAGATAATTATAATCGTCTTCCCCACCCGAGATCAAGTGAGTAGGAAATTGTTCAGCCACATGCTTCAAGGCTGTGTGTAAACGAAATAGCCCAATTGAATCCCGATAGCAAGCCTGGATACGTGCAGGGAGGACTTATGTATCAATTTAAGCAGAGAATTTAAGAACGACAGTTCACATACGGCCTCCTGCAATTTCGAGCATGCAAGCGTCACGCCTTCCTTGTCTGGATAATCTTCGTTAGGCAGAGATACCAGGCCGTGTTCCTACGACCCTGATTATTTTAACTCTAAGAGGTACCTAACGAAACACGCACCACGAAAAGCCGTCGCACCCTTGGGTCCCATGTGCGCCATATCCTTCCCCTATCGGTGAAAGTTCTGTATGCTTCCTCTCTGGAGGGCCAAATGTCTCGACGCTTCATTGCGCCATCTCCAAGTACTTCAATGAAATCTTTACCAGACTCCAAAGGCATAATCATAGGCTCGCATAGCACCAGTGCCTCCCACTTAATCTTTGGGTAGAATCCCTGTGCAAGGCCACTATAGGTATCAAATATCAAGTCATGCTCCCGAAGGTTGTAATCGAGACTCACATTGCTGTAGCACCCATCGAGTGACCTATACCGACAAGTTTATGTTCGGAGAAGTTGACGCTCTCAACACCCGTTCCAAGCCCATTCAGGAACATATGAATACTCCTACTATAGTCCTCCCATGGAACTACCATAATTGAGGTCCCCGTGTCTCAGCGAATGCTTTTACAATGTTGTAGCCCTAGCACATACAGATTACGTTGGGTATCAGCATAAGCGCCTCCCTATTCAGTGCTGCTGACTCCCCATGGTTCGGTGCGTCAATCGTCCAAATCTCCCTGATTTTAACTTGTGCTCCACCAATGTCATTTGCGGCGCGTAAGTCATCAATAATTGGCTCCCATAGCTCCTTGTGAAGGCTAGTTCCGTGCGCAAAAAATAAAGTTAAAGCAGCCTTGTCGCTCAAGTATGGTGACCCTTCAACCCAGTAGCGTTTTACGACAGAAACATAGGGGAATGTAGGCCTTGGATCAAATACGAACGTCTTCGTTGAGAAGCCTGATGCTGACGACATAGTGGAGGGAGGAATGGGATGATGTTATATGTGGTCCTTTCGACGATGCCATTTATATAGCCAGATACGTTGTGATCGTTCTAATAATATCGGTATATACTCGAGGTCGAATGTCGGTGATGGTCGTACAGGATCATAATTGTCTTTGTAATCGAGCTCGCCTGTTGAAAGCGGTCGGAAAAAGAAACTGGGACGTAAGCATTATTCAAGGTTAGTATGATTGAGTGGTTTCCAGACAGCGATTTAGGTGAAGTATGGTCTGTCCTATAATGTTTCAAACCACACACTAACTCAAGGCTTTAAAGGGCATTTGAATTTTAAATAGCACATTTAAATATACCAACAGTGCAAATTTTAACCCAAACCTGCACTGAGAGGCTCTATCACTTCACAGCTTCGCAAAAGGTATGGATGGTCGTTTGACTTACCAATCCACGCCAGCCTAAGCGCTCAAAGCTTCGAAGAACTTCCAGCTGGAGGTTGTGACCGTCGATGGGCCGAATCGGACAACAGCATCTTGTAGATTTGTTCTGCCGTTCCTTTGGGGTTGCATAGGGTGACCTAAAGATAATTCATTCAAAAGAGGGGATTTTCATGAACAAGCCGCTCGACGCACCATATGCCCTCCTCCCTCAACCCTAATCGATGACGCAAGCTTCGCAATACCTCCTGATGCATCGTATACGATTGCTTCTTTGACTTCTGTGGGACTAAATTAAATGAAACCATATCAATGACGGCTCTAATAAGTCACGGAGAGGTAGAAATACAGACAGGTAATCATCTTCCGCACCGGATATCAAATGAACCATACACTGCAGAGTTATATGCTTCAAGAGTGCATGTAATCGAAATAACCCTATCGAGTCACGATAACAAGCCTAGGGGTGGGCCTAGAGTAACTAACAATTCGGGAAAAGTAAAATGAGGCTTACTTACCGCCTCCTGGATTCTAGGGCATGCAAGCGTTACACCCTCCTTATGTGGATAGTCTTTGGTAGGCAGAGATACCAGACCACGCTCCTACAACTCTAATCAGCTAAATTATCATCAACCAGTAGCGGTGAAGCACGTACCACAAAAAGCGCTCGCACCCTTGGTTCCCACCTTCGCCACGCCCGGCCAGCGATAAAGACGTTGTGTGCTTCTTCTCTGGATGACCAAATATCCCGACGCTTTAACGCTCCATCAGCAAGGAGGTCGCTTACATTTTTACCAGAGTCCAGAGGCAAGATCATGGGCTCGCATAACACTAGTGTATGCCACTTGATCTTTGGATAAAATCCTTCCACAAGGGCTCTACAAGAGCAATTAAGCCACACCTCATATGGCTGATGAAGGGACTCACATTGATGTAGCACCCATCGAGTGACCGATACCGACAAGTTTATGCTTGGAGAAGTCAAT
The DNA here is from genome assembly GCA_015501605.1 of Panaeolus papilionaceus. NCBI lineage: Eukaryota > Fungi > Basidiomycota > Agaricomycetes > Agaricales > Panaeolus > Panaeolus papilionaceus. The sequence continues at coordinate 862,436 of JADNRZ010000020.1, read as the reverse complement.
GCCCTCGACACCAGTCCCAAGCCCATTCAGGAACAGATGTACGCTCCTGCTATAGTCCTCCCATGGAACTGCAAAAGGACAAATTAGAACCTCAGTATATCTTTCAACAAAGGGAAGCTGGACCACTTACACGCAACATTAGGTCCTAGTTTGAACGCCTCGTAATTCAACGCTGCTGATTCGCCGTGGTTGGGTGCATCAATCGTCCAAATCTCCCTGATCTTCACTCGTCCTCCACCGCGGGCGTTCGCTTTGTGTAAGTCGTCGATAATTGGCTCCCATATCTCCTTGTGAAGACTTGTTCCATGCGCAAAGAACAACGTCAAAGCATCATTGTCATTCAAATAGGGCGAACCTTCTATCCAGTACCGTTTGACGACAGAAACATAGGGAAAGGTAGGCCTTGGATCAAAGACGAAAGTTTTCGTTGAGAATCCCGACGCCTTTGACATTGTGGTGGGAGAATATGAAGCGACGTTTGTGAGGCCTTACTAACAATGACATGTATACAGCCAGATACGAACTGATCGCTCTAATAATATCGATATGGGTGCAGGTACATATCTAGGTTCAATTTCGGCGGTCGTTTGACGTGATGGTTGTTTTTAGGAATGAAGTCCAGGTGGACCACAAACAGAGGGCAAACAAAAATCCTGGGAATTAGCACCTGTCACACTCAGGGGCTATGGGCGAGTGTGCGCGCCTGGGGGCCGTGCGTCGATATTGGCTTAAAAAGTGCTCGAAAGTTCTATCAAATTCGACAGTGTGCTGGGAGCCGGATCGAAAGAAACCGTTGCAGTGCATTGACTGGGGCAGCGCACCAAATATGGATGTGGAAGACAATGAACAATGGACGGTTATGTTAGGTCCAAGTCATTTTATTATAACACTAACGCCTGGCCCATCATATGATCGTGGACACATTTCCTGGAGCCTCAACGCGTCCTTTAATTCAATGTAACCTTTCTTTTCTTCACCAATATGCTATCTCTTCTCATAGTGTCAAAAGCCAAAGACAAACCACTGAATCTTCTCTAGAAACATGCCGACCTCGAGCCCAGTACCCCTCGAACTCATTGTTTCGCTCGGATGAGAGATCGACACAACCTCGCCAGCATGCTGTGCGCTTGTCAGTCGGAAAATCAGTCAACGAAAACAATGTCAATTTGAAATAAATGAGGTCTTACTAAGCATGTATTCTTCGAAAGGCTGTTTGCAGGCTTTCTGGGGGCCAGACATGCTGCAATTAATCAAAAGCGACACAAAATCCATTCCTTGAAACAAGAAATATTCGACACCTTCCAGACGTCCTACCAGTTCATAATTTAGACAGCATACTTTCAGAACGCTAAGGTATCATCTTGCCAAATTTCAGAGTTATCGGGACCGCAATTGTTCATATATGAAGCTTGTGTCAAGGAGTGGTGGTGTGCCAAGGACCATTAAATCACTGTACAATAAGGAAAACTGGAATTTGTACTAGAACGAGTGTCACGGTATATCAATGAACTGAGATAATCGACATCATGGAACAGAGAATAGTATTAGTGATAAACGATCCCAAAATCGAGACATATGAACCGTCCGAGGAACTTTGATCGCACACTCCCAGCTGCAGTCCTTTAGTTCGGGCAAACACCACCGGAAGAATAAGAGCTGAGTGCGTTCGAACCGCCATCCCCATTTACGGCATTGTGGCAGACGCCAGTTGCGATCGAGTTGACACCTGCAACGCAGCCCCTAATAGTAAAAGAAAGCACCGATCATCATGCATTAGCACATAATGTGCGACAAAAATTGAGATAGATGAAAGGCGTTAACATACTGGAAGGTCGTAGCACCGGCACAGGCCTGGCGAGAGTAAATCGTCATTTGCTGGAGGCCCCCGCCGTTAGTGGTCATCTTGAACGACTGGAAGCCTCTTTCGTAAGCGCAGGTGTTGTCCCAGACGTTTCGTTCCCAGACATCACCGGTGCAGTCGCGGCCAGAGAACAACTGGACGACGTAGGCCTGGGAGACGCTGGTGAAAGCGGCTGCGGCGACGAAGAGGGTGAGGGTGTTGAATTGCATTGTTGTGATATTGGCTTGGTTGTGGTAGCTTGTATACTAGGAGATTGGTTTGAGGTTTGTAGCCTTCGTGTTCACGTTTATATACGCACGACCAGCAGTGTTGGGGGGCTTAATCCCGGGATAATTTGACTCATGATGTATCATTGTGCATCGCGGTTTGAGGCAGAGTATCGACCCTGGATAGGGTATTCATATTCCCAATACATTGGGAGGCGTTGATACCTCGGATGAGCGGTGTTGTGGGCGGCTTTTGGGGCCCTAGGCCAATTCAACCGGCAATACATCACATTAATCCACAGTGTATTGTGCCATACAAGCATACAGCGTTTATTAATATTCACAATATAATAGGCAGCGTGGTACGACGTCGCCGTCGAGGGCAATGTTTCAGCCTCACATTCAAGACGACTATGATGATTGATGTTCGGTCCTAAAATATATTCGAACTACTGAATGGTCCATTCGAGTTTAGTAAAGCTGATCGCGATTCGAAGATGCAGTTGATCTTCGTTCCGATAACTGTCGGAGGGTTGCCTGACAAATGTATATTGCTTCGAATTCGCGTTGATCACTACTGAAACGACCCTCTACTGTAGTAAATCGTGGTATATATTCGTATGACACTATTCATAACATCAGCCGTTCGTTATTTCAACCGTGCGTTCCCATTTGCGACGACGCGCTGCGCATTTCTGTTTTTGTTTCATTGTGTGATGTGGTCTCATTGTCACGCGTTACGCAGTACAGTCCGAGTCAACGATACAGACACCCTAAATGCTGAGGGTAAAGAATAGGAAATGGGGTATTGGGCAACCACACTGGAAGCTCAATAGGTGGTGGTGCAGCGATAGTGAAAGTAAAAGACAGTGCCTATGCCAGCCAGAAGTTGGAGAAGCCGAGACCCTGAATGCCGATATCATCATTGTGGTGCCGGGCCGAACAACTTCGAGAATTTAACAGCAGTTGCTTCTCATCCGAAGTGCGAGTAAAAATATAACTCAAAAAGATCTTTAATTATCTGCAACGCATGCGCAGGGTCACCATCATGATCATCTAAGGTGAGAAAACGACGCACCCAATCCAAACTCTACCGAGCGGTGAACGAGCGTTAACAGGCGCAGATATTTCTTTTAAAATTCGTTTGAAAATCAATCACATCCATTTTGGAGGGTTCAACAGGCTCGTTGATCTACCATGAGTTATGACCTTTTCCTCAAGTTGTTCATGTCGCACAGGCCCTTAGGATGGTGATCTTCAAGTTATTCCAGTGCTCTATACGTGCTCGTTAACCATTGTATGAAGCTTGATAATGACTAGCATTCTCTCGGCAATCGCTTGGTACATGCTTGGTACATGCTTGGTAGTATCTAGAGTGATCCTCGGTGATGCTCGTTAATGCTCGGTAAAATCCATTTGCCCCTCGAATGCCCATGCCACTGATATTAAAGTCCGGCTTGATCTTTGAAGATTTGAATGGTACAGGATAATTGAAACGGGGGCTAATGTGTTAAGCTGAAATATGCATATACCACACTACAGTAGAGGGTTATTTCAGTAGTGATCAACGCGAATTCGAAGCAATATACATACATATGTCAGGCAACCCTCCGACAGTCATCGGAAAGAAGACCAACTTCATCTTGGAATCGCGACCAGCTTTACTAAACTCGAGTGGACCATTCAATAGTTCGAATATATTTTAGGACATCGACCATCATAATCATGAGAGGATCAGTGCTCGCCACAGATTCGCCTTCTTGGTCACGTGGGCGCGCAGATCTATGTGCCAGTGCCGCTCCTTCCCCTCACTCTCTCTCCTTGTATCCACCATGTACCGTATTCTAGCGCGAGCTGCTCTCCGGCGGCAGCTGGCGCCTATTTTCTCTTATTTTCTCGTTTTTACGCTCCATTAACTCATCTACTATGTCTGATCATTGTTTTAACACTGAACACACAACATTCAATCCCCCAACCAAACCACCGATTCAAACCCACTTCTTAACACCTTTTTCCCCTTCTCTCCATCATATTTCCCCTCAGAGTTGCGGGAAACTCTACTTTTACTTCTACTCATCACATCCACATTCCCATATTTCTGTATTCTTCTCTCATCGCGCTCGGACACTCCTTACTCATGCTCATCTTCACCGCTCCACCAACCCTTCCTCTTTATTCCACCTATTCAAGTCCTTATTCAATCCCTACATTACCTCTCTCCCATCCCTGCTCTATATTGATGCTCATAACTTACCCCCACTGTCCCATCACACCAATACAACCCACTAACTCATACTCCCCTCGTAAGTATGACTATGATGTCCATCCACTCATATACATATATTTTACTAAGAGCCTTACGTGCTCTCTACTAGGAGTCTACGTACTCACTACCAGCCTTATGTGCTCCTTAGGCCTGTCCTCTTATTACGAGCCCGCAAGCTCACTATTACGAGTCTACGAAATCACCACGAGCCCACAAGGCTGGCACAAGCTCGTTACTTGGAGCCTGATGCGCTCCTCATCACCAGTTTACATGCTCGTTACGAGCCTTATTTGCTCCCTATTTACGAGTCTACATACTCGTTATGAGCCCTATGTACTCCTCTTAGGCCTATCCTCACGGGGCTACATGGTCGCTATGAGACCTATGTGCTCCTTATTACGAGTCTAAGCACTCTTACGAGCTTACATGCTCACAACGGGTTTATGCACCCCTCCACCCTGTACCCTACTACAAGCCTATGTGCTCACCCAATTCAACCATTTTTCATTTCCATCCACCTTTATCCGGTTAGCACCTTTTTTTCGACTCATGTCAAGTCGACTTGGAGCTATGGCTCATTACGTGTCGCAATCTACCATTCGTGCAGCACCATGCACGTCTCCTTTACTTCCACCATGATTTCATTCCAAGACTCTCACCTCTTGCTGCTATCCAACTGATAGTCCCACTAGTCTCCCTCTCACGACTCATTTACAGCTTTACACTAATGAGACCGGAGGCGTAAGCGGTCCTTCAGCACCTATTTCGACACTCACTCTTGTTTGTGCGCTAACACATTCTAATCTATGATCTAGTACACTACCTTGTGAAAGGGTATGCCTATGCCCTGGCCTCCTTTGTAGTATACAAGTGATATTATAACTACCAGAGAAAATATCTACAACAGCATGAGGAAAGATTTGAGATTGACATATGAAACAAAGAAACAAAAGATGGAAGAAGAATTTTTGAATAAATGAATGAAAAGAAGTGATACGAAAATTTAGAGTGTGGTAGGTAGTGCGGGCGTGATAGCATATGTGAGCGCGTCGCTGAAACAATCCAAAAACGCGAAAAGCGAGGTAGATGGGCGCGCCGCTCATCAACGCTCAGTGGTGCAGAACAATGGAAGCAGAGGCTAGTGCATTAACCTGAACGATGCATATAGTGATCAACATTCAGTACACCGCTATCTCAAACTTGATGCGAATTCGAAGCAAAATACCTTTGTCAGGTAACATTCCGACAGTCATCGGAAAGAAGATCAACTGCGTCTTCGAATCGCGCTCAGCTTTACTAAACTCGAATGGACCATTGAATAGTTCGAATATCTTGTCAAGAGGGTTCAGATCCAGCGATCGCGTACATGGTGAACCCACGGGTGGGACCTGTGGGGGTACCCCCACACCCCCAAAAGCAGTATAGCGCGACCGCGGCATGATGGCGGCAAGCCTTTGCCATCAGGAGGTCGGCTCCGTGCTATTTCTCTGGATCCTGTACAATATGCGACCAGTAGCCACAATCTTTAGTCTTACTATATTACCTGCTCTTTTGCGTTGTCGAAGTTGTGATTTATGAATTCAATGAGCATCATTTACGCATATCCCGATCCCTGACAAGCCGCAATTTAGGCTGTAACTCATTGATTCCAACGGCTCGACGCATTGAATTGAATTCAATCCAAACAATCTTTCTCTTTACAAACATATATATTCACAGAATTTCCCTCAAATTTATATCTAGGAGGATTATCGCCTCGTAAAACCGACCAGTGCACTTCAAAAGATTTGCTTTCACTGATGAATATGAGGCCGAATCCGACAAGATTCCACTCTCCCCATTACTTATACATTTTTGGCTTGTCATATGGGGCCTTTAGGTTATTGTTTTCTCCAAGATATGAGAGACATTTGGAGTCCTCAGCATTCAGTTTCACGAGGACCGGACTCTTATCCTCCTTGCACATAATGATCCAATCACTGTGCCGACGGCGAGCCGGACATGAGAAATCAAAGCATCCCTGAATCATGGTTTGATTCCTACCTACGCGATCACTGGATCTGACACCTCTTGTACATATATTGTATTGCACAATACACTGTGGATTAAGGTGACGTATTGCGGGTTGAATTGGCCTAGGGCCCCAAAAGCCGCCCACAACACCGCTCATCCGAGGTATCAACGCCTCCCAATGTATTGGGAATATGAATACCCTATCCAGGGTCGATACTCTGCCTCAAACCGCGATGCACAATGATACATCATGAGTCAAATTATCCCGGGATTAAGCCCCCCAACACTGCTGGTCGTGCGTATATAAACGTGAACACGAAGGCTACAAACCTCAAACCAATCTCCTAGTATACAAGCTACCACAACCAAGCCAATATCACAACAATGCAATTCAACACCCTCACCCTCTTCGTCGCCGCAGCCGCTTTCACCAGCGTCTCCCAGGCCTACGTCGTCCAGTTGTTCTCTGGCCGCGACTGCACCGGTGATGTCTGGGAACGAAACGTCTGGGACAACACCTGCGCTTACGAAAGAGGCTTCCAGTCGTTCAAGATGACCACTAACGGCGGGGGCCTCCAGCAAATGACGATTTACTCTCGCCAGGCCTGTGCCGGTGCTACGACCTTCCAGTACGTTCACGCCTTTTATATATCTCAATTTTTGTCGCACATTATGTGCTAATGCATGATGATCGGTGCTTTCTTTTACTATTAGGGGCTGCGTTGCAGGTGTCAACTCGATCGCAACTGGCGTCTGCCACAATGCCGTAAATGGGGATGGCGGTTCGAACGCACTCAGTTCTTATTCTTCCGGTGGCGTTTGCCCGAACTAAATGACTGCAGCTGGGAGTGTGCGACCAAAGTTCCTCGGACGGTTCATATCTCTAGATTTTGGGATCGTTTATCACTAGTACCATTCCCTGTTCCACGACGTCGATTATCTCAGTTCATTGATATACCGTGACACCCACTCTTGTACAAATTCCAGTTTGCCTTATTGTACAGTGATTTACTGGTCCTTGGCACACGACCACTCATTGATACAAGCCTCATATATGAACAATTGCTACCTCGTTACCTCTGACTCCTCTGTTTCGAATGTTATATAAATAATTTCAATCTATACATGACTCTAGTTTTGAGAGCATCCAAATAGACTTTCGAAGTAAGACCTCATTTATTTCAAATAGACATTGTTTTCGTTGACTGATTTTCCGACTGACAAGCGCACAGCATGCTGGCGAGGTTGTGTCGATCTCTCATCCGAGCGAAACAATGAGTTCGAGTGGTACTGGGCTCGAGGTCGGCATGTTTCTAGAGAAGATTCGGTGGTTTGTCTTTGACTTTGACATTATGAGAAGAGACAACATATTGGTAAAGGAACGAAAGATTACATTGAATTAAAGGACGCGATGCGAACGCTCGCGGTGGAGGACGAGTCGAGATCAGGGAGATTTGGACGATTGATGCACCCAACCACGGCGAATCAGCAGCGTTAAATTACGAGGCGTTCAAACTGGGACTTAATGTTGTGTGCAAGCGATAAAGCGTCAGTTTGTAGCAACGTCCACTGAGGTTCTAACTTGTAGTGTTGGATTCAGGCTCGCCCATGGTGACACCAGAGAGATAGGTCATAGTAACTAACGCTCTCCTTGATCCTCCCCCTCCTCTCGACCTCGCCTTCCCGGTCTTTATTCATGCTAGCCCTCCACAGCTCTCCGGACACCCTCTCGCCCTCCCGCACATCTCGACTAAACATCTATAACATCCTATCAATCGTATGAAAATGTGTGTGTCTTGATGAGGCTCTATAGTAATACCATTAGTTCAAGAGGTCGACGCAGGTGAATCGATTACGAGGCTGAAATTATAATTTCCTGTATTATATATGTATCCGACGCGCGTATTACATTCATACTTTCCATGTTAGCACGCTTCGGAGGTTAAGCTAGAGACAGTTCATACGTTCATTTGAGTCTTCAAGCTCGTTTTATTTATTCAGGTGCTTATAACAAATAGAAGTGTTGGTGTTCCGTTATAAAGACCAAAAATCTAGTGTCGCACCTTCTATTGGTACAAACTATATCGCTTATAGTCTAGCTATTTCAGGGCGTCGGGGCTGCTGCGAAACTATGAGAAGTGCCTTGTAAATCTGCTCCGCGAGTCCCTTGGGATTAGATTGAACGATCTGGATGGTAGGAGTCAAGATCTAAGGAAATATTCAGCTGGTAATTGAATGACGCACCAAGTGACCACCAAATCCCTCGACTCTGTGGTAGGAAGCTAGGTTCTGCATGCCTCCAACGGCATTGTCGACCACATCGGCCTTGTATTTCGCGGGTCTAAGGAGCACAATTGATGATAAATGACTATGTAACGGAGAAAACACAAGAGGACTCACAGGTAATCATCGATGGCACCATAGATAAAATGAGTGGGGAATTGCTTGGTGACGTGCTTCAACATGGTGTAGCATCGGTAAGGTCCCTCAACATCACGATAACAGGCCTGGGTTCGGGAAGGTACACATCAATATACTCCATCAAAACGGGGTTTACTTGAGTATGAATCGTTTTGGTACATACTGCTTCTTGTATCTTAGGAGTTGTAAGCGTCACACCCTCCTTGATGTCGGGGTATTCAACGGTAGGGAGTGGCGTCGTTCCGTGCTCCTACAGCAGGGTCACAAAGTAAGCACCATCACTCTCAATAGACTCAAATGGACGAAGCGATGCGTACGACCAGTAGCTTCTGTACTCTCGCGTCCCAGGTCTTCCAAGTTCCACGGGATTTGAAGAATTCCAACGCTGCCTCCTTTGACGGCCAGATATCGCGTCGTTTCATTGCGCTTGTAGCCATACCATCTCCTAGGGGTGCCGCAAATTTATGGTCTGCAGTCATGACTTCGCAGAACACGAGTGCATGGTAGTTGATTCTCGGGTAGTAACTGTTTGAGAGGGTACTGATGACAAATAAAAGCTCAAGGTTAGAATGCAATAACGACGATTTAGCTTGGGCACTGTGCGACTCACAATGCGACAGAACCCATGGAGTGACCCAAAGCAACGAGTTTGTGCTTTGAGAAAGTGACACCATCCAAACCTGTCCCAAGCCCGCTCAAGAATAAATGCACCGCCCTTCCATACTCCTCCCATCCGACTTCACCGTCTCCGTCAATAAAGTGTATATAACGTCTGAGTTGGAAAACTCACAAATAAGATTAGGGCCCTTTTGAAACTCCTTAGCGTTCAAGACAGCAGATTCCCCATGGTTAGGGCTATCAATTGCCCAGATTTCCCTTATCTTGATTTTCCCTCCCTCTCGTACGTTCATTGCGAGCAAGTCGTCGATGGCTGGCTCCCAGAGTTCCTTAGTGAAGCCCGTCCCATGGGTAAGCACCAGGGTTATTGCGTCCTCGTCATTTAGATAGGGAGACCCTTCAATCCAGTAGCGTTTCACCGCGGAGACATAAGGGTATGCTGGTCTTGGGTCAAAGACGTAGTTTCTGGTTGAGAGACGTGGTTCTGCAGACATGTCGCGTGCTGCTCTGACTCGATGTGAAGGAGATTGGAGGGAATGTCAAGGACAAGTTGACGTCTTGAGTCCAACCCTTGACTCGGAGTAGAATGAAGCTAGCACAGTCGGAACGAGAGGTGGAACTGATGGATAGCCATTTCACATGGTGGACGTTAGAGTGGACCACGGTAGGACACACATCACCAACATAAGGTGCAGCGTGCGAATTCAAATGACCCTGAGACTCGAGAGAGATACAGCAGCCCCTCGAGTTCTCGCACTCGACATATTCAAGGCTTGTAATCGATAGCTTTACTTTATAAACAGGCTCTGGTACTTATTTGACATGCATCAGAACATAAATTAGGATCTAGCAGAACTTTAGTCCAGTTACTCCATTCCCTGCTCATATATGGCTACATCACAGGTAACGTCTATCGTATCTGAAAGAGTGCGCAATCTAATTAGACAAGCGTTGAGACCTTCTTTGTACTTGTTCAAGCTTTCGAGGTAGTATGCGTTGGATAGGGATTCTGGGTCTCCAATCATGGAGACTGAAATCGATATCTTGACCGTCTGGAGGTGAGGGAAAGCTGTTTGACCGTCAGATGTCATCAACAAGTCGAATCGGGTCCACTGGTTAAACGGTGTGAAGGTCAAGTGATTGTCTCCCTCCCACGATGTTATCTCAAGCTTGACGCTTTGGATGACGTTTTCATGAGAGACCGATTGTAACCCATCACACAGGGAGCTGACCAATGCCTCGTCCTCGTCCTCCTCGAGTTGCCATGAAACTGATAGTTCTCGAAGTGTGCGCGAGGAAGCAGATAAACCTTGCCGCCAATTCATCAAACTTGGTTGTCGACTAAAACCAGACCAAACTAAACCATTTTGAAAGTATTCAGTAACACGCAGGCAACATTGTAGGATAGTAACCTAACTTGTGACCGATAGTCGTATCAATGAACGAATGTGATTGAAGATTACATTCAGTCCAATTGTAATATCCCTCGAATCACTGATTTCAAAAGAAAGGTCCTCTAGGGAAGGGAATGCCTTCACCGCCGCTTCGTCAGCCAGACTGCAAAAATCCGTCCAATCGACACCGCGTTGTGACTTGATGACTTTGACGTGCTTGAAAGACGACAAAGGTTTTGCAAGCGCAGGAAATTTACTCTTCGGGTGATGACCAAAATTCGGTGATTTCGTGATATCAATGCTTTGCAATTTGGGGCAAAATGCGAGGAGGGGGAAGAAGCTCCCGTCGTCACTCTTGCTGCGGGAATAGCGCAGAATGAATGACCTCAAGTTGAATCCTTTGGCAAGCATCTCGAGCTCAGCTGAATCAGGGTGATCGCAGCTTTGATACTCGCAGCTATACAAGCTAAGGAACTCCAACGTCGGGCAATTTATAATTTGGAGAGTAGGGAGGTTTTGCATGTTATGTATATGGAGTGAGGTGAGTGTGTTCGAAGAAATGTAGTGTCGCAGCAAAGTTCGGTGTCCAAGTTTGTCGTTTGACACTGGGATATCCGTTTCTCCAACGCAACGTTTTCTTCGTGACCCTTTGAGCGTCAAAGATTTAATGGCAGGAAGACGAAGGAATCCATCCAATAAGGTATCTTCCGGAGATTGATTCCGCACAGCGGCAGTATAAGACAGATTGTGAACGTAATATCCGATGGCAGGTTTATTTTGGATTAGCTGGGCGAGCCTTTGTACCTTGTCCAACAGTCTGTACGTATGGATCTCGACGTCCCTGAAGAGATAGGGGCGACATATGTCTGCAAAGAACCTGGAGACGATACCAAGGGAGAGAATGTCTGACCTGCTGAGCTGGGAAGCATTGGTAGAACTCAGATGGTCGATGGAATCAATGGCGATTTTGATGATAAGTTCGAAGATTTCCAGCGGAAATACGGCCTCCCCTAGTCCAGGTGACAAAAGCTGTTCATCAGGCATCGTGGAGGAGATGATCAAGTTGTGATTTGAATGGAATGACTGGCAACCCAGAAGAATTACGTGAGAACCGACATAATGAGGATGCAGTGCATGAGCTAATCAGTATGCAGATGCTTTCAGATAAGGTGATGTCCACTTCATGCCTGTTCATTGAGTATGCGAGGCGTGGTTATTTTAAGCACTAGAATATCATCGTCACTTAGTTTGTATACAAAATTTCAACTAGTTCTGCTGCATGTAAACAGTGAATTCCACATCCATCTCGGAAGGAGTAAGCAGCTGCTCTGAAGACGCTCGCAGATGTCCTTTGTAATCCTCCACAAGCCCGTCCTGCGAATGTTGTTTGTCGGCATGAGATACTAATCCCGTCAGCAGGAGTGTCACCGTTATGTAAACTCCGTGTAGCTTAGGAAAAGTCGCCCGCCTATCGTCCATCAACAATCGGTCAAAGCGCGTCCACTCTCGGAACTGGGTCGGGTCCATTCGAGTCCCTTCCACCACAATATCGAATCTCAGCTCAATGTCCTGAATTACGTTTGACCCGGATACAGCTTGTAGTGCATCGCATAACCCTCTGAGCAGGCTCTGATCCCAACCTGGCTCAAGTGTCCAAACGATGGTGATATCTTCAAGGGTTCTTGCAGACGCGACGAAACATTGGCGAAGGTTAAGCAAGCTCGGGTCAAGAACAGCACTTCCTACATCAATGCACAAGTAATTAATCAGTACCGCGACGAAGGATAAAAAACATCTCGCGGACCTTGAATAAGTAACACCTCCAGTGAGTCGATGTGACTGAAGATAGCGTTCGATCCGTTTGGCACATCTCCTGGGACACAGAGCTCAATGTTTAGCCGCTTCAGAGCTGGGAAGGCTTTTACGCCAGCTGAGTCTGCTAAATCGCAGAAATAGGTCCAATCAAGAGACCCTCGCGATTCGATAGATTGTACGTAGTCAAAGGATGGAAGCGGTCGTGCGAGGATAGGAAAATTCGTTCTAGGTGGATTTAGATGCCCTATCCTTGTGAGTGAGATGCTTTTCAACTTGGGGCAATATGCGAGTAGGGGAAACGGGGTATATTGGGAGCCGCCGCAATTGAACGACGTGATATTGAATCCTGTATGAAGAACCTCTGGAGGGGCAGGTTTATCCCAGTCTCGATACCCACAATGCATGAGAGAAAGGCTCTCCAGATTTGGGCAGTTCATGATGTCAAGGATAGGTAGGTTGTCTATGCTGCGTATGCACAGCGAGGTGAGTGTTTCGGATGTGATGTAACGTTGTAGTATCGATTGGTATCCGAGTTTATTGAGATTGATGTTTGATACCTCGTCAATTCTACTATCCAGTCCATCGACCTTTAGGGATGTGACTGCAGGAAGGTGAAGAAATACATCTAGCGAGTCTTCATTGATAGCATGTCGGCGGTTAAATATGAGGTGGTCGCAGTAAGAGAAACTGTGAATAAAGTTGGCTATGTCGGGTCGTTCTGCGATGATGGCAGCAAGCCTTTTGGCATGATCAACTGATCTTTCCATGTAAATATCCAAGCTCCTGAACAGATATGGACGACACAGATTGGCAAAGGACCTCGACACCAGACTCAGAGAGATCACATCCGGACTGTTGCAAGGGGGTGATCTCGAGTAGCTTGGTTGGTCAATAGAAAGTGTAACGGCGGTAATAATGAGTTCGAAGATTTCCAAGGGGAAAACGGGCTCCTTATCCGCATATTTTGAAGGCTGGATGTTGGACATTGTATTGGGAGATGATCAAGAGCAACTTAGCAGCAGTGACGGATCTCAGAACAAGGGACGTGGGAAACGCCCGTCTACCATCTTTTCTATTAGCGAGTGTGTGGTATTTGGTGAGGGTGCTTGTACAGGTGGAACAAGAAAGCTCAATATTAGCGAATATACTCTATATATTAAGCTTTTGTGCAGAATTTTTCTGCGAAGCTGAGCAACTGGTCAACCTGGTCAACGCCAAGTTATGCCAGCTCCAGGCTCCTCTCTTCGGGGCTTTCCGTATATTTAAACTCCACATAAAATTATTTAAGCTCCGATTGAACGTAAATTGGAATTTGGAACTATTGAACCCTTTCGATTGTCGTTAGATCGTAACCACTGCTCGCGTCGTCCTTCCCGTCACTCAAAATGGCGAGCTCATACTGTGTCTTTCCGTACGAGATAATGTCCCAAATATTTAACCTTCTTTCGAAGGACCGAAACAGCCTCTACAAACTTCTCTATCTGAGCCCGTCATACAGGACCAACCTCGAGCGTATGCTGTATCGTAACATGACGTTCTGGCTTGGATATCCTGCCTTTGTCAGATCCCTCGCATCCCTAGTCTCTAACAAACGCCTCGCATCTTACGTCCATCGCTTCGGGATCATCGATAAACAGGATTGGGATAGGCTGGAGCAGGAGAAGACGTTCCCTATCAACAGCCCCATCTGGAACGGGGTTTTATCAGCCATGGCAGGGATGGTCAACCTCAAGGCACTCGTCGTGGACGTCGCTGATAGCAATCCCCCAACCAACAAGATCATCTCCTTGCTCACGTGTAGCGATCGGCAATTACACGAACTATGGTGGTCGGCTGGATACGATAACTCTGGTAGTGGTCCTGCGATTCTCAAATTTTTGGCGTCTCAGAGGGAGCTCCGCGCCCTCAGAACAGATCTATATGACTGCTATCGCGATGAATACGATCTTCCGGTTCCCTGGAACTGCTGCCCAGCGCTTCGGCATCTGAGGTCACCGGCTGATATCATCAAGAAATTCATGCGGGCTTCCAGACCCATCGATAGCCTGCATATCACTCTAGAAGGAGACGAAGAAACTCTACCAGATTTCAGCAACATCAAGGAGATTAGCCTCTGGGATCGTCCTTCGAGATTCGTAAATGCAAAATTCCCCAAGGTGGAATCCTTGAAGCACATGTGGAAGCTGATCTTGGTACGCATTCAGATTCTCGAGTATTCAATGCGTTCAGCGTTAACTTACTTTGCCTTTTGGCCTTACCTACAATAGGAAGAAACCGATCAGCTATCGCGATTCCCTGCTCTTAAGGAGATCATCGCATTTGATGTCAATCCGCAGGTTACCAAGGGTGAACTGGCGAAGATGTTCGCAAAATGCAAGCTGCTAGAAGTCATCTTTGTTGGCCCGCGGACTATCTATCATGATCCCAGGGACGCTGTAGATTTTGCATGCAAGTATGATAGATGGGTGGCTAAGAGAACGGGATCGGCTGAGGAGGAGGCTATCGAAGTGACGATGGACGGGTACACGGTCTTTGATTGTTCAGACGAATTCAAGGCCATTGGGATTGATCATTCCTCCGACAAGGCACTCTGGAAGAGCCGAGCAGATAAGGATGTATTCTATTAGCATTCTAGTTTATGCATGTACCTTCGTCTAAGTGTAAAATACCATTTGATTGCAAATAGGTACCAAACAACTTGGAAATCAAACAATTTGTATGCATTCTGCACAGAAGGTACACAAGGGTCAAAGGGTCCGTAAAGCTAAACATAAAAATACAGTTCCTAAAATTACAAAGCGATAATACAAGAAGTAATACAAAATTTAATATGCTAGCATATATCCATACTGAAGGGTATTGATATAGTCGTCGGCCTGGAAGGTAATAGGTTTCCTAAATGATAGATAATGACGGAAATTCATACTCCCATCTACCTTGATGTATTCATCATCAACGACGTACCCGATGGTACGCGATCGCGAACTCCTTTTTGCGATGGGATGAGTAATTTGAGCTGATCCGAGTCGTGACTCGGGGAGGCAACGATAATACTGGACGCCAACATTGAGAGGGTCTCTGTCATACTTGTCCTCCTCCACAGGATACCCAGGTCGCATGACGTAAACACACTCGAGAGACGAGCACAGAGAAAAAGCCTTGGCAATTGGCCAGTGTCCCGATTTCGAATCGACTGCAAGCTCCCAGAGCGAGGGTAGTTGTCTGAGCAGACGGGGCATGTACGCCTACAATTCATCTTGTTCAGTGACCTTTATAAAGATAAAAGTTAATCCTAGCGTACCTGAGAATTCTCGGCATGCAAAATACGAAGGTGTTGGACATTCGGGAAGAAGCCATCGAGCAACGTATGCTCGAAGGACATTAGATAGGATACGCACAACGCGCTGACCATTTTCAGTGCCTCAGCCAACGGTTCGTCGATCTCCCCTACAGGCATCTCCATCTCAGGATACCACCCCAGCTCTTGAACATGCCGCCCAGGCATGATCTTTCTAACAGCAGTCGAATCACCCTCCAGACGAATGAGCCCGGGACACCATTCTTCACCTATGGAAGCCCCAGTGGGCACTCCATCCAAGTTGATCTTGAGTGCTTTTAAATTCTTCCAGTGATTCTGTCCTAGGAAGTCCACAATCGCTCGCGTGTTCTTCAAGCCTTGGCCGTACCACGTGAACGCCTGAAGGTCGAGTTTAGCGAAGGATGGAAGGAATTTGGCCAGTGGGATATTGGTCCACTCCATATCGATGATGAGTTCCTTGAGGTTCGTCATGCCTTCGAAGCAAGTGGCCATATCGTCCCATAATGGATTACTTTCTCGGACCTTCCATTCCGATGAAGAAAGGCGATAGTCGATGATAGCGAATCGGTGGATGTAGGACGCAAGTCTTTGGTTGTTGATAATAGTGTGGAGGAAGAGTTCTTGTGAGTATGAGCCAAGCCAATGTGTCATACTGCGGTACAGGATTCGCTCGGCGGTGGGTCGAAAAGCGCGGTTGAGGCGTACGAGTTTAGCGAGTGTAAAACGATCATTGGCAAGTAGCTCAAAGATGGTGAACATGAGCTCGGCGGGTAGGCTAGACTGCGAGTAGGCATACATGGTGGGCTGAGTAAGGCGAAAATTGGTGTGGACATGGTACCAGAACCCTCCCTTAAATATATAAATCCTCCTTCCTCTTGCTCCCGACGATTACTCCACACACATAGTCATCCTCGACACCCCATGAGCTTTCTTTCTGACCAGATGAGCTCATCCCCGGGAATGAGACTATCCCCGATCGCCGACACACTCTGTTATGGAAGGTCCGAAGGGGACGATAATCCATTGCCCGACTGTGATAATAATAGGTCTCATAGTTGCTTCTAACGGCGAGCGAATAAAACTAGAGATGCCTTTATAAATCGACACCATGGGTCATGCCACTCCCAGTCTCGAGCAGGTGCCATGGCTACCTCGTGGCTGCATTGTTCTTCGATGAAATGTCAACAGAAATGGTATGGACTGCTCAATTTTCGAAGCCGAAACGATTCCTATTGTAGCCAAAAATAGCCCACTCTCTCACCCTTTCACGATGAACTGGCTATTAAGTGATCAAAAGAGGGAGCACAAGCGAGCACATTCGGAGATAATAGGATCGACATCACTGAAAACCCTAGGAACAGCGTGTAAAAGGTTCAGGATATACATACAATTAATAATCATTATGTACTAGCACCCAGAAAGTTAAAATTAGAACACAACAAAGTCGTATACGCAGAAATGTGGTGTTACGTTCCGTTATGTCATTGGAGTATAGTTCCGGTGGCCAAGATCTTTAAATACTAAGGAATACAATGTACCGTGTTTACTTCTCTGAAGGTACCGTTCCAGTCCTCCAAAACGTGTTTATTCGTCATCAAGACAATCTTGGATAAGTGTCTTTGCGGCGGTCGAACGAGGGATAATTCGGCACTGGAAGGGAACAGGGTAACTACGTACATGGATGTGTATCATGTCAACGACATGAATCAAGTTTCAATAGCGTGAACGACGCACGTTAGGAGCCCAGACGTGAATTCAGCTTTTTGTTTGATCGGTTTTCCTGCGTCGTCCAGCGGTGGTAGCACATCATAAACAGCGAGTGTTGATGCGATGATCATAAACAGAGCGTTGTCGCTCATATGTCTCCCGGGGCAGATTCTAGAGTGGGAGTCGAGAACGGTATCGGTAAATACGCGACTTTCCATTAAATAGAAGCGACGTCGTACCTTCGACCGTAACCAAAAGCTGCGGTGTTAGGGTCTCGCACCGTCGGATCGAGTTGGCCATTCTTGAGGTAGCGCTCTGGAATGTACTCGTCTGGGTCGGAGAAAACCCTTGGATCGTGGAGGATTGCCCTGCAGTGTGATGAGTCGGTTTAACGGCTGCGCTGGTGATTGAGAACTAGTGGTGTGAATCACCATCCATTTCCAATTACAACTGTTCCCTTCGGAATAAAATAACCATTATAAACGTCATCCTCTGTCGCCATATGACCGACAGCTGCAACTCTTTCAGCATATAAATGTGAACAAGGAGTTTGTGTGTACGCACCGAGGGGAAGAACGAGTTGCCATCTCATAGATTCCTTAACCATCGCATTGACGTAAGGAAGAGAGAGTCTATCAGAAAACTCGGGAAGTCGACCAGGACCGACGACGGCATCCAGTTCCATCTGAGCTTTCTTCATGACTTCGGGATACAGGGCCATGGCCAGGAAAAACGTTTGGACAGTTGAAACAGTCTATCGTTGATGTCAGAATAGCAATTTTTTATGCGTTGAATCTCATACAGTATCGGCACCAGCTACGAAATGTTTAGGTAGGTGTAAGACTGAAAATTTGACATCGCGAGTTGCCAAGGCACACACCTGCATATGCCTGAGCTGCTATGTGTCTCGCTATGGTCTCTTCCTCGGCGCGTGACGGATGGCCAATGTCCGGAAGTCGCTCAATAGAATACGACGCGACTGAAGGCAGAGCTGTGCCGGCTTTCTAAGGGTTCGACGCGTCAGCGAGGGGATCATTCTGAACACAAGAAAAGCGTACCACTTGCTCCTTCACGTACTCGAAAGGCTTAACCTCAACATCCTGATTAATTTGCCGCCAATCAGCTGCCTTTTTCTTGAATGATGCGCCAGGGAACCACGACGGAACATATTTCAACGCTGGGATGAAGTCCACCAGAAATGCACCTGGTACACCCGCCTCTGCTAATCCGTAGAGAGCCTTCTCAAGTTGGGTGACATATGGATCTGTGGTGTCTTTGATTGTGATGCCATATGCTATGCGCATGATCGTGGAGCCAAAGGTACTAACACGGTAGAAGAACGGTAAATATTGACATAGGCCACAGTATTGAGCAACGGTCTTACTGTCGAATGTGGAGGAGGAAGTTGTCAGGGGTAACCAAGAGACGCTTCAAGAAGGCGCGTGTTTCTTGTAGCTGAATTGGTCTGTACTTAGGTGTCATGCCAGCGTGAAAGTGATTGTGGAAGTCACGGCGATGTCGTCTCCACCATGAACCGTAGGGCAGTAGGCCCATATTGTAATCCCAACCCATCCTACATAAAATCAAATAAAATGTTCCAAAAATAAGATAATAAAAATAACGACGTACAACTCCATCACCATGGGCATTCTCATCCTGTCCGAATAATTCGATGAACGTTTTTCGAAGAGATCCGTTGTTCTTTCCAACGAGCCAAGAACAAGGAATCGCTGCCCTAGGACCTCGTAATACACCATATCGCCTATAAAATGTTGATGAGTAGCTTGTCATTTGAGAGCACATTCTTGACTGACTTACCATAGGTATCACACCAGTCTCTGTAGGTCAACCATGGCTTATCAATGGGCATGTCAAAGAGATTTCCAATGATAGGATAGCCCTTCGGCCCTGGAGGAAGTGGTAGGCCATGTGGATTCCGACGATGGCGAGTAGCTATGCGCTTAATGATGGTGCAGATGAGTAACGTCCCAGCAAGGGCGTGAAGAGGGTGGCGAAGGATTTGGGAGAACACAAGCATTTTGGGAGTTCGAAAGAGTCCCTACCCAGAACTGGGGCAGATGAACAACTTGCTCGGGGTAGGGTTGCCCGCTAGCTTTATGAATTCCTCGGCTCGAGAATGCATAGCCTAAAGGGACCAGTAAGCTGGCGTTGACGTGCAGGCTAGGTGAACTGAATCAACCCTTGTTGGTATGTACAGACTGCTTGACTGGATTTTATCAAAGGCACGTCGGTGTATGAGAAATGGAAAGTATCAGTTGACCACATGCACAGGTTACTCAACAAAAAGTCGGACTGACAGTTATATAGTTCCATTTTATCCCTCTCTGAACACGCAGAGACTCCATGTTCATGAGTCAGTGTCGCGTCTGAGAAGTGTTGGGGGTCATCAACCATTGATGTGCTGCAGGCCTACTAGGTGAAATCTCGAGAACTTGCACGATTTTCTGTATCCCCAAGTAACGAGCCTTGGCAATCCAACTTCCGAGCTTTGAAATCGAAGTCGACTTAGAGCCGACCTACCCGAAGGACTGAAAGGGAAGGCAAGTGGTAGGAACATTGAGAAGATGACAGTTGTGAACAAAGAAAACCGTGAGCAAAAATCCAATCGGTCCTGATTACACTGCTATCGACCATCGCTTGGCGTTGTCGGATGGTCCGACATCATGGTCGAGACTCTATCTTAACGAAATGCTTGTCTCGAATGAGAGAGTACGAGTGTCAAAGGGGTAACATGCGTATCTTGAGCTTAGTAGCTGGAGCAGAGTATAAACGACCAAGGTGCATTGGAATCACGGTCCAAATGATCCGACTCGGATGAGGTTTCTGAGTTCCCATCTTGCGTCTTTTCGTTGCGGGACCGGAGGGTATGTAGGTAGTGGTAGTTGGGGAGTGGGAGAGGTGACGGATGGGAACCGAAACCCAACCCAGTGCGAGAGCCGAGGTTTGTGGACGGATGCGCCCCCAGAACCACGGCTCTCTCTACCTACATATCTCGGCTGGTCTTCGAACGTGGAGACAATGGTGGTCAAAGAAAAATATATGCATTGTGGTAGTTATGAAAGGGGGAAGTGGAAGGGTGGGCAAAGAAATTAATTAGAGAGAGGAACCACGAGTGCTGGCAGTAGCAAGTGCGTCGTGGTGGAAGTACGGTACTAAGAATGTGAGGGTAAGTTGGGTAACGGACGAGTGAGGTGGTCGCGCACACGTGACCAAGAAGACAGATCTGTGCGAGCACAGATCTTGAACTTCCCAATTCAATTTACTTGTACTGAAAGTATCTCTTACTAGGATTGATATGTAGTCACAGTAGCATTTACCATATCATCTACTGGGGCTCGACTCATACATTGTTGGTGATTGATTTATTCAGCAGAGTCTGAGGAGTATTGCGAATGGTAAGGAAAGACAAAACCCTGGGTCCGATACCGGTTCAGCACTCAGGGTCGTTGTCTTTTGCGAAGAGGACAATCATCCTGGATTTCAGTCCCCAGCGAGTCGTCCACGGTGCATGGATTATCTATTAACACCGCCTGTCTTTCTCAACATGCTGTGGAGCATCAAACCTCTTTGCAGTATTTGACCTACTCTGACCAATTTTAGCGCCCACAGCTCTTGGCAATACTCAGAGTTCGACAACGATAAACTCAATCGATACGCACACAACAATAAATAGTCTCAAGAAATGGCTGAGAGTACTGTATTACATTTCGAAGTATTGACTAGTATAACTGTCCCTGAACCGAGGTATTAAATATGTACATAAGGGAGTCTAATGTCCATAAATGATGAATAAACGGGATGTCTGCTACCAACCCCACCCCCTACTTATTCTGTCCAGGTGGGACATCAGCAACCTGCACCAGCGAAGCCTCCAAACTCTCATCAGGTCGCATCGTGAAACGGTATCCACTATCCACATGATGATTATACTGATGCACAAGCCGCGGCGTCGAAGCTCCAGGTACCTCTTGCAACGCGCCTCCAGCCGATCCCTGCAACGCCAGCATTGTCCGCGCATGCTCGTAATCTCTCGTGATCGGCGTTGGACTGGGCAAGTTAAATTGGTCAACCGTTCCAGCCGACTCGGGAATTGTCAAAAATAGCTGGTTTTGATGAGAAGTATACGCAGCCACCGAGGCCGAGGGTTCGGGAGAGTCGTCCGCGTCAGATGGTAAAGAGGTGAAGAGAGGGGCTGTGACACTCGCATCGGAGTTGGAAGGTGAGTGGTTAGGTCGTAAAGCAAAGCGCCTACTGGATTTAGAGGGGGGCACATAGGGGGTGTCAATCTCGGGGTCACGGAATGAAGCATCTACGCCGCGCATAGTTTGTCTCCGCCAGCGTTTCGCAAGTTCCTTTCGACGAGTGTAGAAGTATACGATATAGCACAAAAGACCAATAAGCACCAAACCCCCAATTACACCGCCGACGATGGGACCAACAGGGACACGTTTGTGTGCTACACCATTTGTTGGAACAGTGGCATTTGCGACTAGTAGATAATCCAAGACGAGGGGAGTCGTACTCGTGTTTCCTTCATGCGTCACAACGATGGTATGAGGTCCTGGTTGTAGATCAGGTGTGGTGAAGAACACCTGGTTTCTACGGCTGGAAGATTTCGCGTCGGGTAAACCACCGAGACGAAACATGTGAGGCGAGCCTCCATCAATGTTGTAAGTCGCCGTTGTGGGCTCATGGGGAAGCTCCTTGGGTATAAAGCCATACCACGATAACGATTTTCCTGAAAATCATAGTCATTAGACAAGCTCATCACAAGCGGAGTAAAGGTTGTCTCACCAATGAAATCCACTGATACACTTGCGCCTGACTCGCTTGTCATATTCGCAAAATCACCAAGCACACCGAATTTACCAGTATACTTGACGGCTTCATCATCATTGTTAATCCTAACCACCTTCTCAGAAATGTCCACATTCGACGACGGCTGATAGGATAGCGAGTCAAAATAGAAGTTAGACCCTTGCGAAATGGTGTTAAGTGTAAACGTATGATCCGTGTCAGACAAATCATGGGCAGAGCAGAGTAACCATGCATCTTCGATAAAGCCATCTCCTACGGCGCCGTTTTTGACAGGTTTCTGATCTACAAAGCACTCCCAACGAGGATCCTGCACACCATTCACTTTCTTGATATGGATGCTTCCAACCGCGTTTATTGCTGTCCCTACAGCATAGAGGCGACATCTGAGGATATGGAGATCACCGATATGACGAAAGATCTCACCTGAGAACTTGAAGGTAAACGAGGTATTCGTGTTAGTGGTTTGCAGAGTTCCAAGATGCACAGCTGAGCTTGTTGACGTCTGTTGTGTCCATGACGGTCCGTATTGAATATCAGAAGCAGTATTGTCCAGAAAAACAAGCCTAGGAGAGGGCATTGGTAGCAAGATCCTGAAGCCAACAGCAAGACGAGATCGTAGTAAGAGACCAAGATGCAGACACTATTGAGGAGCCTCACATCGAGCGGGGTAAAAACGGCCAAGGGAAGTAGTCAGTATATCTTATTTTATCCTCCGGCTTACCAAGAGACATAAAACGCGAAAGATCAGTTGAGTCATGATTCATGAACACCGCCTACCGAATATGACTGACCCGTGGAGTGCGGAGTCCGCCTTAGTTGGTCAAGTGATACTCAGACAGCTGTCCCAGAAAATGTTTTGAAATCTTAACTAGAATGTAATCCAAGTTAGACTACTGCCGTTATCGAAGTCTGTCGACTTGGTGGTAAATACACACAAGAGACAAGCGTCGGTGGCATCACAACTGCACCATCAAGCGTTGTTTAAATACATTTGCACTCCGCCGGAATATTCCGTGGATTTTCTCCATTGGTTCGCGTTCATTGAACGCGTACGCGACGCGACAGGACGCGACGTGTTCACCATCTTGGCCTGGCTGGCGTGCTCAATTCTCTCCTACTATAGCAAGGCCTCAGCAGTAAGTACATATCAACTTATCAAGATCAAATTTATCGACGTTTTTCGAGCCATATCCAACGCAATAAAAGATGCCTCCAAAAACCGCAAAGAGACCTGTTGCAGCCACGGCAACAAACCAGAGATCAATGGAAAAACACGACTGCCCACCTTTCCAAACGACGTTATTCTTAGAATTTTTTCCCATCACAAGCTCCTGTTCCTGTCGCGTTCGTTACTGCGCTACCGAAGCAGATCAAAATTCGCCACAAACAAAAGCAACATCGGCTTTCTAGAAACTGTCAACAAAAACGAGAGACTCGCATCTTGTGTTTAATGCTACCTTCTGGCAATGGAACCCAGCTTTGGGGATGTGCTATCCGACCTGGATTTAGACGAGGAAGAAGACAAGCGTTATCCTCCAATATCAGTGCCCTTGTGGACGAGTATCATCTCTGGCCTAGAAAAAATGACGAACCTCAGAAGCTCCACCTTGTACATTGATGATCGCTGGCACTCTACCGTTCCCCCGACCGAGGCCATTCCTAAAGTTCTAAACGTCCTACGTTCCAAGGACCTGAAAATCTTCAAATGGCAAACTTGCGACGACCCAGATGTCCATTTCCTCGAAATTGGGGTTCTGGACTTCGTATCCAGCCAATATAACCTACGCAGTAAAGACAACGGCGAGTGAAAAGCGACTGCGGAATGATCTCTGAAAAGCTGTCAAAGGGAGGTGATATGATGGGCTTGGCTCTGGTACTAGACTTGGCGTCATTAGAAAACCGCATGACGTCATGACCATCCTGTCCAGACTCTTCCATCTCTTGATTAGACCGGTGACCGTCCCTCTGTGAGGGACCCTCGGTGACCGTCCCTCTGTGAGGGACCCTCGACAGAGGGACCGGTACAACTGAGTTTAAAAATGGGGGGTAGCTCTTATGATCGCCATCAGTCGTAGAAAGAGTAAAAGAACATCCGGATTTGGGGGGGTAGGATATATAAAGTAGATACCATCAAAACTTGTAATTTTTTGTAGATAAAAATAGATTTAACGATAACTGACGACGTCGAGAATTAGCATCTCTGAAGGAGTTTGAGGACTGTAGCAGATGCTCGTGAGTCGTAGTTCTCTGAACATCACGCAAAAGTGAATAAAGTGAAATTGTCACTGAGTGAACTAGTCTGAGCAGTGAGAGCTGAGGGGAGGGTTGAACGAACATTCGGAGGACCACTGGCAGTCGAGAATAGCACACTACACACTGGGGCGTTTCCGATGCACTCAAGGGTCAGTCAAGGGAAAAGGTAGGATATTGGACGTCGTTGGTGATAGCTGTACTGACGAGATGCTTTTGAGGCGATGGGTTTGTGTCTACAGAGGCACGGCACATTATCGAAGTAGCACAGCTGCCTGGAGCAGCAGATGTGCTCCTGCTAGACGCCGACTGAGCTGAGAAATGCCCAATGCTGAGTTCAACGGGAATATATTGTTGTCAAATAACTTCTTGGGTATTTTGAATGGTACGAGGTGGTGGTAAAGGAACAACTTGACCTCGAGAGCACTGATTCTCGACGTTAGACTTCGTGAACCTCGAAGCCATGTCTATTTTTAACACAAGGAAATGTTCGTTATTGATGGTATCTACCCTTTATATCCTACCCCCCCAAATTGGGCCATTCTTTTACATTTTCCATCGATCATAAGAGCTACCCCCCATTTTTAAACTCAGTTGTACCGGTCCCTCTGTCGAGGGTCCCTCACAGAGGGACGGTCACCGGTCTAGTCTGACACTACATTCAATGCTTTCCTGTAATAGCTCTCCTCTTGCACCACATTCATCTCCGCGTCCATATCCCAACATACTTTCATGTTATACCTGTATTTAGCCATCTAGTCATCCAGCACCAGGGTCCATCAGAACCAAACCCACACGATACCTACGCAACAAAAGATGATAATGCAAATACATAACTGGAAAACGTATGAATAGAATAGCCCAGCATCGCAGGCATAACGTCACAGCACGATCATCAGCCTCATCATCTCGTGGCGTTTAGCTGTTCAGAAAAGCATAACATCTAACCGGCCAACGCAACAGAAAAGCATAACACCTAAATGTCCAACTCGATGGAAAAGTGTAACACTTAAATGTTAAGCCGAACGTGAGTTAACTTTACGCTCAGAAAGAAGAGATGCGGTGGGGTGAGGGTGTCAGAAATGCTTTGGAGCATGTGTTATCGCCCGGATAGGTAAATGTCATAGCCAGTAGATGGATACACAAGCAAGGTCTTGCGAGATTCGAGGATTGGGAGTGGTCTAGGTTTCACGGTTCAGATTCAGAAGCGAGACACGAGTGGAGAGGATGAGATCGAGGACCAGTGACGAGACCAGAACAAGAAACAAAGGCAGAGCAGGATCAGTGAAAATTCAGGACAGAATCAAAGTCAGAGCCAGAGAGGGATAGAACGTTCTAGTTCGCGGGAGCGCAAAGGATCTGGGGTGAGGGTAACATAACCTAAGGACGGCATAACATAACGAGGGACAGCATGACGCAAGAAATAGCTACAGCCATAACGGCAGGAGAGGTCTGTCATGTCATGTCAAGCTGCGAGCACGATCGTCAGCCTCTTTTCTCGTGGCGTCGCGGAAGAACGAAAGAGCATCGTCGGCGTCTCGGGGATTGTGTCGTTTAGACTTGTGGACACTGGAAAGGCTGCGCAGAATGCTTTAGGTTAGGTTAAACTATACAGTACATTGAGTCGGGGATGAAGGGATGAAGGCGTGGACCGTGGACCATCGGAGTGGCAGCGCAAATCAAGATGAAAAGATTGAATTGTGATATATGGAGAGAGAGGATTGGCGGGGACCTTTCATTCGGCGCTGACAATCAATTCACAGTTGTGAGAGTCGGGGATAACGAGGCGCGAAATGGATTCGGAAATACGGACATTTGGGGTGTTGCATTTAGCTGGGGTATGGAAACTGTGGTATGCTGAGTAGAACGGAGGTTGGGTTGGATGGAATGTTATGCGCCGTGCGGGGGTCGTCGGGTGGGGTGTAAGGAATTCAGCGGTGGTGCTGACGACAGTGGGGTTGATACAAGTATTCGACGTCGACACGAAGAGCTTGATACTCACCCCACAACGACAATCAATACAGCACAAATGGAGGCGGGGAAGGGAGAGGAAGGTTCAGTAACCAGTCGCAGGATGCACGATGACAACCATAGAGAGCCAGGGTTTGGTGGTTGTTTGTTTATCATCGTATGCAGTGTGGCGCCGCCCCGACACGTCTACCGGATAGCCAGAAATGGAAATGTCCCTTCCTTGTTTGCCCCAAGTCCCACTGTCCCAGGAACGACGGGGCGGGACGTCGGGGGTCTAGATGAGGTCTCGATGGTCTATCTTTGATGTGGGACCCACTCGAGGGTTCTGAAGCTGAACGTTGAAGCGAGCGTTGGGGAGACGCATGCATGGTTTCTCAGCACATAAGAAGAAGGATTATCTTCATGACTCACTATCAGCGTCGTGTAGCTTCAATCCCAAATGCTAGAAGAACGAGACAAAGTCCTCTCCACGCCTTGCCCAATGGAGTGTTGACCGACATGATGGCGCTTGTTGGGTTAGCGCAGGGTCAAGAGGTGGTCTCTCACGACGTCTGAAGGGCCCTGAGGTCCCACTAATTTAGCGTTTGATGGGGAAAGTATTCATGACGCTTCCGTGGTCTCATCAAATCAAAAAGTGTTGCATGATCAGCCCTGCGGTAACAGTTGCGATTGCATTTCTTGAACTTTATTCCCTGCTTCGATCTGCGGAGGTCACATATCGAATAAACTCTCCTGTCATGTCTCAAGTTGATTTGGCGTGAAGTGTTTTAACGGAAATGACAGTGAGAGTGAAAGAAAGATTTAGAGAAGAAACGAAAGAAAACGGAACTGGGAAAAAAAGGGAATGTGGATCCCTGTTGCATACTTACGAGCTCGGAAGACGCACCTCGGAGTCGGATTCGGACGCGGCTGCAGTAATATGGAGAGGTCCACAGATCGCGCACCGAGATCTTATCCCTTGCTATTCAATTTTTTTTCTCTGGACCATGTTTGTTGTTTTGAAATTTGTAAAAAAAGAGGTAAATAAATTAGATTCGGCGCGTGGAGATTCATGCAGGTTCGGGTCGTAGTTACCGCGCTTTTATTTCTAAAACACCCTCAACCCTCACCATTTTATCTCTTTCATTCCTACCTACCTCACCTCCTAATTATCATCATCACAACTACTCTGCTCGTTGTGCGCTTTGACGAACTACATACAGGCGTTTATTTCATTTCATTTCACTTGATCACATTAATTACATAGTGACATCAATTAACAACACCCAGTATGCTCGCATCATCATCATCATCATCATCACTATCTGTCTCACCCTCATGTCCCACAACGTATGTCACTCAGTCTCACTTTGATCCTCTTCTCCTCACTCACAAGACTCTTGACATTTTCTTTCTTGATCCATTCGACGAATACCCTTCATTGTGCCTTTGCCACACACACGCCGCCGCCTCCTCAGACATCCTACCCAGAACACCCAAAATGCTTCGAATAATACCACGGCGCCTCTAATCGTCATCCCAGAAGACCCCTCTGAGACGCACTCTGTACTCAGGCTCTCTCAAGACAGAGCTCACATAACAGGTTTAGAACGAACTATCGTAAGCCACTCCCTCTTCTCTAATTAATCACACCGAACCTAATTAACGGAACTGTGACACCAGTGCACGAATTTCATCTGTTGCAACGTCCAACACCCTGACTTTCACGTCTTTCTCGAACACCATGAAAAGACACACGTAGGCCCATCCGCGCCCATCCCGACCGTCTCCACCGTCTCACCATGCAACGCACCCTCGTCGTCCTCATCTTCGAAACCGTCTCTCAACCCTCTGACGATCCCCAATGCTCCCGCTGCCACCCCATCTCAATTACATTCTCACTATCCTTCCTCTTCGCACCTCCCAATCCGACACGCCAATGTCACTAAACACGCGAACCTCATCTCCCCGGTTTACACTCCATTCACACCAAGCCTGCCATTAGGCTACGCATGGGACACCGCATTCCCGTTCCCTTGCGGACCGGTATACGAAAGCGCCTCGTCGCGCTTGCCTTGCTCATCCTCCGCTACCTCCTCCCCTCTATTCGCCTCGCCTCCTTTCTCCACATCAAACCCTACCCCATCCCCGGCCTCGTGTTCGTCAGGCCCATCGACACCTACGACGCCCCAGGACGCCCCGCCTCTCCCTATGGTATATAAAGAGTCGTATGACCTGTTTCACCCATTCGATGAGCGGGGCGTGAGGTATGGTGACGCGTGGGGAGATGAGGATTTGGGAATGGGTATCGATGGGGAGATGGGCATGGGCATGGCAGGCTGGGACGTATATAGAGAAGGCAGAGGGGCGTATGGTATTATCAGCGAGGGAAGCTCGGATATTGAGATTGACGTCGACTCGGATGAAAAGGGGGATGTGGATATGCGGAGTGTGTCCGACTCTGATTCGGATGATGAAGACGAGGATACGGAGGCGATGAAGAGGACAAAGAGCGCAGTGGTGTCGCCCGAGTCGTCGATGTCGCCACCCCCTGAATTGTCGTTTTCGAGTAGCTGTTGTTCGTCGGATGCTGAGATGGAGATGGAAGTGGAGGGTGAGGAGGGTAGGAGAATGAGCAGGGGAGGAGCGGCATTTGAGATGAGCGGGATGGGGAGGGCGGAGAGGAGGGTGAAACAGAGGATTCAGAAGATGAATGTGAAGGGTGGACCAGGGCGCGGGAGTGCGAGTGCGAGTGCGATTGGGAAGATGAAAGGCCCGGGGAAAGGAAAGATGAGAGGAGGATTGGTAGGACCGTTGAAGTCGAAATCGAAAGGTGGAATTGTAAAGGAGAGCGTGGAGGTGAAGAGGAATGCGAACATGAAGGGAGTGAGGACGGCGTCGAGGTCGAGTCCGAGAGTCGTGGGGTGTGTTTTGTCTACTGCTTCGACTTCAGGTTCTTCATCACCATCGGTGTCCACCTCTACGACGGCATTGAAAGCGTCGACTACAGCTGTCGAAGATGGAGAAGAAGATGAAGACGAATTGCTTTTGAAGCCGCGGGATCAGAATCAAATAGCGCCGACACCCACACCGATGAGTTTGACGACGCCCCGAGATAACGACACTGCTGCAATTGCGTCTTGGTCGTGTTCCGTTGTTTCGAGTCTTGGTGCTCAGGCGAGGTCGTCGTCATCGTCGATGTCAATGGAGTTGACGAAGGAGGGTTCGAGTGGTAGTGGGACGAGTTCGGGTGGGACGGGCCCGATGAAGCCGCGTGTGAAGTCGCGCTCTGCGGCGCTGGGGGGAAGGAAGAGGGAGAAGATGTTTAAGTGTCCTGTGAGTGATCCTCTCCGTGCTTCTTTTTCCCGTCCTTCATTGTTTTATTTCTATGACCCAAATACTAACATCGTAATATTGCACAGACACCTCGATGCACCAAGTCGTATCTCAACCCCAACGGTCTTAAATATCATCTCGAAAAGGGGACGTGTAAGCTCGAGGGACCAGAGGAGGATGGGGAGGAAGAGGGTTCAGGTTCAGGATCGACGTCAACGGCCGCTGCAGGGCTCACAACTGAAGGCGAAGAGGAGGAGGTGCAGTATTCGACACCTTCTGAGTCGTCTCTGTATCCTTCAGCTTCGGCTTCGCGGCCGTCGTCGCCCTCACCCGCACCCTCTTCTACGTCTCCGCCTTCGTCCTTGGATCTGTCAGCTCCCTTGACGCAAGCGCATATATTTAGCGCCAGTGCGATCGCCTCGGCACCACGATCATTGTCTGCGCTTTCTAATGAACCGCTTTCGATTGGACTTGACAGTGGTGGGAGTGGAGGGCAGATGGTGGAGGTTGCTTGATTCCACTTTGTCGATGTGTTACATTTTTCTTTTTCTTTATTTTCATTCATTCATCCAGTTTGTTATCCGGAGTTTGTAGTTTTGATGTGTAGTGTACAAAGAAGAAAGAAAAGTGTATGTGTTGTACTTACTATTTACTTTGTTACTTACCTTACAACCTTAGCGTACTTAAAAGCATTGTTCGAGTTGTGTGTATGTTTATTCTTTTCTATTTTATCTATTTTAAATTCCAGTCTTTCTCATACCTTCTTAATTTCAATTTTCACTTCTTATTCTAAGCTCCTTTTTTTCTCTTTACTCGCATTTTTCACTTCGTTCCTCTTCCCGCCAAAGTCTTCCAAGTCTTCCCTCTCCCCGTCTCATTGATCCCACAGTCAACGTCCCGTCCCGCCGCGAGTACATTTCGTCTCCACCGTCCCTCACTTCCACCACCTACCAATATTTAAATTTCCACTCGCCGACGAATCGAATCATCATCGACGCTGTCGTTATCACTACTTCGCTCTTGGGCAGATAAAAGTATTTCTTGATTAGTATATTTCTCCTCCTTTCCTCCCCCTTTCTCTCTCGTACAAGTTATTTTCTTTGTATTTGCATCGACTTTTCGCTGTACTCCTTTTCACGTTTGCCATTAGTACCCCTTGCCCGTTTGCGCGTACATATCTAGCTAGCTTATTCGATCCTTCATCCTGTGATCACCTTGTCTCGTCTTTCCTGTCCCTCTCGCTTTATAAGTAACCAAGTAGTCAAGTTCCACCTCTCTTCTTATAGTCTCTGTAAACGCTCCGCTCGCATGTTCATTTTATGTTACTTCCTCTATCCTCTATCTTATGCTTCGTATTGCTTCTGTTGCTTATGATTCTTGTCTACTCTCGTTTATTCAAGTTTGAATGTGTATTACGGTTCTCCCCTGCCCAGCTTCTCACCTATGTACCTCTTATCGACAGGCTTCGATTTCGATTTGATTCAATGATTAAGACCCTTCGCGGTGGTTCCTGGCTGAGTATATGCGCGTCAGTGCAATATTGATTGATATGAATTAATTATGCTTCCGTCTAAGCAAGTTCACTTGACAATGTTAACATGATATGGTATTGTAATTGGATTGACGGAGGAAGGAATCGCATAGCGTCGCATTCGCGTCTGCGTCAGAATAATAAGTGACACTGTCGCTGTGCTTCTGCTTCTTGTCTCCTTCTCTATGAGAGTCAGACTGTCAATTTTTTTTCACGAAAAGATGAAGTTGAAACTGAGGGTTACAGGCTCACAGCAGGGCACCTCGGGAGCGGGAAGTCGGGTGTTTGGAATCGGCGTTTACGCGCGTCGTCAACGCGCCTTACCTTGATTCTTCAGTGTTGATTGGTGCGTAGTAAGTTCGTACATAATAGCCTCGCTGTGCAACAATGCTTTGAAACTTGAAAGACTCATTAATCAAAGGAGGCAGTGGATCTTCGTGATGATGATTTTTAGTGAAGTTAGAGGACTAATTGAGATGGAATCCTAGCGCTATATAGTGTAGCTCATCATCTCACTGACTGAGAGGCGAGGTCGGTCGACCTACCAACACATCCTCTCCCCAGCTTCGCGCGCATAATCCTTCAGGTTCATGTTTCCTTTTTTGCCTAATGAATTGATTGACCTTACAAATAGTTGTATTGTTGGATTCTCAGAATGCCCCGTTGGCGCGTTGACGCCAACTTCACTGCACCGACCATTGAAAGGGTCCGTAGGTCTGTTGAACCTTATAAATTATCCGGCAGACAGGAGCACCAAGGGGACCGCGGACAAAGGGAGATGGAGTCTTTGGAGAGTCGCACCCTGCACACACTTAAATTTGTGTCTATCATTCAGGGATGCAGGGAGCCCGCATGAAACGGTAGTTTTGGTGATTTTTGTGCGGTGGTTGAGCTGGCTCTGGCGCTGATGGGTTTGGGGCGCGGGCGGAGCCCCTTTGAGCAGTGCCTTTGGTTGGTCGACTGTTGGTCGACCAATGGTGCACCAAACTTTGCCATTTGGTTTCACAATGGCTGTGCAGGCAGAGAGGCAGGTAGAGAGCTGATGAGCTTGACTGATATCATACGAGCTCAAACAAGTGGCCAACGAAATTCCATTATTTTCCTCAATGTTCCAACAAATCAAAGTGGCACTGAAAGTCCACCGGTCCCCGGTCCATGGCTATAGATTCGAAAAAGCTCCCGACGCCAGCTCTTCCCAATTCACCGGTCCCCAACCCGACATTGGCGCTGTTTCGAACTCAGCTCAAATCCTACTCGGGACACAAGTGTATTCATTCAATGGATAGCCACGCAATTTTCGTGGCAAGTGGTGAGCGGGTCTTCTTTGAGGCTCTGACGGATGGAATGTTACACGAACAAGGAGGGAAGTACATTGAATACCGATGATGGGGATGGGGATTGGGGCGGGAGTCGGGACTTTGTTGGTGTCCCGCAGTAAGCCCTGAGCGGGACTTGGGGCGTGGACCTCCGTCGTCTCGGTTTGCTCACATCAAGGGATAGAAAGCATAGGTACCGGAGCATGAGGCTCCTGAGATTCA
Source organism: Panaeolus papilionaceus (assembly GCA_015501605.1). Taxonomy (NCBI): domain Eukaryota; kingdom Fungi; phylum Basidiomycota; class Agaricomycetes; order Agaricales; genus Panaeolus; species Panaeolus papilionaceus. The sequence goes on along the minus strand of JADNRZ010000020.1, from coordinate 829,372 downwards.
TTATGGTAATGGCTATGTTCATAAGTAGGGTCTGAGTAGGGTCGAGTTTCGTATACATTCTAGCGCCGACCCCATGCTGCGGTGCGGTTCCCGGAACTATTTTATTTTATTTTTGACAGGTTCGAGTAAGATTGTTTATGTCAATGGTTGTGTCATGAGCCCGTCATTGAGTCTTCGAGGTGGCCAATGAGTCATTAGTGCCTCTTACTTCGAAGTTTGCTGTCGCCTTCTCCACTGTACAATTACAATGTTCAAGTGCTCCAGCTCGATTCGTTAGCAAGTCCAAGTAGACCGGCAAGAATAGGACTAACAGATTGGGTTTAATGAGCTCGCCTTTGAAGGATGCTTATCGAAAGTCTTGGGCGGGGAAACATGTCGCGATAAAATACCAGCAAAACCAATTGATGCATCACTGATGCATGCACGCCTGAGCCAATCCTCGACCCTGAAACATATGCAGTCACACTGTGACGTCTCATTACATGTTACCCTAAGTTGGACCTACACACAAACTAAGTACCCGACGTTGCCTTGCGACAATTCTCTTGTCTTGCTCTTTACCTTCTTCATACTACAACACCTATTATCAATGACGCTCTAGTAGGACTTAAATAATAGATGCCAAAAAATCAAAAACGAAAGCGCTCAAGGTCGATTTCGGAAGAAGTTTTGCAACAAGGGTTCTATGAAGTTGGTGAGTGAATAGCCCCTTTTTGACTTGTCGTTGTGGGTTGGTGTGGTTGATTTTCGTAATGGATTGCTGATTTTACTCGAACACAGAAAAACTGGTGAAAGTACGGAAGATTGAGAATATTGAAAGTTTGGGATGCACAAGGGGAAAATATGGAATCAAAAAGCCGAATTACTCGAAAATAGTTTATTATGTGTGTATACTTGCACTGTCTGTTTTGAATTTTACTCATCCTTAATGCGTTGCTGTCGGCTTTATAGGAGTACCTGGTCAAGGTGAGATTTGCACAGGATGGTACGACAAGAGACTGACGAAGTTGTGCCGTTCTAGTGGAAGGGATATGACGATGCGGACAATTCGTAAGTCTGCTCAGGCGTGTTTCGTACTTTATTATTTACAGCACTCCTTTCAGATGGGAACCGGAAGTAAATCTACTTTGCGAGCAAATTATGAAGAAGTTCTGGGACAACTCGAATATAGACAAGGACTATATGATCCCTGGCGTGGAGTACGACCCAGAGGTTGATTCTGTTGGTGCGTATCCTGGTTATTAATTTCTGTCGTTTCATTCTGAGGTCGTAATTTAGGCCCTGAGCCTGGTAGTAGTACCGAAGACGACTCGGAAACGGATCTCGAGCCTTGGAGTGACCACAGATCCTCTCCGGAAAGTCCTTCTCCCACCTCTACTGTACGTCCATCTTCAGTTTGACATTCTGGCGACAACATCTCGATTAAACTCGTCTATCAGCATCCCGATGCACCTAAGCAGAAACTCTTTATTAGGATTCCTTCTCCCACCAAAAGACGTCGTGTAGAGGAGCCTAAGGAGCCAGATGAAATGTTTGAGCATGAACCACCTGACATTGCAAGTCCCTTCCTGCACGTCATCATTCCAAGGCTAACACCAAATAGATTCATCAACCATCTCCAGAGCCCACCTTTTCGATCGACGAACGTATGGCCATCCCTAACCCAAATCTCGAAGTCACTATCCCCGATCCCCAACCTTATATTCCACCCGCTCTCGAATCGCGGAACTTCGTGTCATCCTTTGCGGCTTTCGAAACACTAGATATGGTTCCGGATGACTACATCCTCTGGGTAACGGAGACGCCACCCAACGTCCCCATTCTGAGCTCGAGGATCGACCATCGATACTTCGACACTGATAGAAGCATGCAGCTACGCGAGAGATTCTTGCCTATGCGTCCACCTAACGATCCTGAAATGGACGCGATGCTCACAGGCTTTGACCATCGACAGGTGGGTGGAGAATATCAGGCTCCGAACTCTCGCATGGCATTGATGCCACCGCCTGACTGCGTTTCTTCAAACAATTCGAGTCGCGCCACCTTTCGTCCCTTTCCGGCTGACATATCGCAGCCCCAGGACCTTGAAATTGATCTGGGGCTATTCGACGACCTGATGGATTTTGAACATAACTCTGCGACTCTCTAACAACCTGACATTCCAATTTTCGATGTCAACTACGCATTAACATTCATACTATTACTAGATATAATTTTCGTTCACTTTCATCAACACTGTATATACCTACCAATGTCCACATTTTGCTAGCTTCTAATCTTATGTTACATATCCTGTAGATACATAAATTCATAATATTCGCATTGTCGGGGTGTTCAAAAATGGATGCAAAACAGTTGCTTCATTATTTGATTTTTGCAAACGCAAACAGCAGATGATAGTATACATACAACGACAGCACATTGTCTTAGTACAAGTACATTCACTAATGATTTTTACTGATCGTGAGCCCTCCTGCATTCGTGAGCCACTAACAACAGCCACATATTCCTCCGCCTCTTCCCATACCTTTCCTCGAACCTTATTCGGTCGCTTGAACCTCTGGATCCACGCATAGCTAGCTTTGAAATCCTCTTCTGTATCGATGTGATAGCGTCTTGAGAGGACAAGCGCCTGGTCCTTGATGAGTTTGTCGGTTATGGGGATGCGCTGGGATGACCAGTGTTCGAGAAAGTCGACCATACTTTCGTCAATTTCGGGGAATCGGATCAGCCTATCGAGGGTAAGCACAAGAGAGTATACAAGTAAGATAAGAAAGAGTGAGTATAATTCAATTTCAGCTGACTTACCGATGCTTTGCCCTTTCCCCATTCCGTCCAAGATAATATTCCCCCAACTGAAGGTAATCTTCCTTTTGTTTCAGAAGTTTTGATACGGTCGATCTGTGAAGCTTGAACTTCTTTGCAATGTCGTGGTGCAGGGCGTTGGGGTTCTCGACGTGATATTGGCAGATGCATTGACGGATGCGGTCTGTGAGCTTCGCATATCGGTGACGGTGACGAGTTGGTGGCTGAGGTTCTTCCTGTGTGGGCCCTGGCGAGGTTCCCCTTTGTTGTGCTGATGAGCTAGAGGGCCCTCCAATGTGGGGATCCGGACTGCGGTCAGTGCATGATGGTGGACAGGTACCAGGGCACCTCGAGCTGACGATGGGTGAAGGCGGTGAAGGCGGCGAGTTGTATGGTGATGGAGAGAATAAAGGGGATTCCGGATGATTGTCCAGCTGTGACATATCGAGTTGAACGATAGTTAATTAACTAATGAAATGCTCTCTTATGCAGTGATCGATGAGACTGTGAAGGGGCGCCTTTTATATGCAAAGATGAGTGGCACACAGGAGCAAAATAAGAAAGTGCGGAATACGATGGAGTTCTGGATTTATAGGCGCAGCCTGTATGGGTGCAGTGTGCGAAGAACTTGCAATAAAGTTAGCGGGGGTTGGGGTGAGTATAAGGCAATCTAACTTGGAATTTCACTGATGAGTGGCGGGGCTCTGGGAAAAGTGCCACTCAAGCATCCACCGCGAGGTGATGGTATGCATTTCCCTTTGTGCTCGTTGTGTTGTGATGTTCGGGAGCTCTTTTGATATCGGTGAGGGGGATGGCAAATCTGAACGACGGGACTACCAAGTATATGGATATTTTGACCCGCACTGAATTAAAGGGGGAGAGTGCGATGCTGATGTGTGTTTGTCAGTCGTCTGTCGTTCGAAGGAGGTCCGAAGCCTGAGTCTACGGTCACCCTCTGCGTCGTCATGTGCACCAAACACTCAATTCCAAAATTGTTATATTCCTTCTATGATAAAATATAACAGTGATCATCAAAGGATTGTACCAAGTACGTAATTCAATTCATCGCTACCTCTATTTAACTGCGAATGTGACTCGAAGTCAGCTCTTTTACACCATAGAAAGAGCGTATAATAATTATGCAGAAGAAGAAGGAGGAGAGTGAAAATTCTTTGTCCCAGGCTGTCGGTAAGTCGACTTCCTACTTCCTGCCGATTTTCGGACATATATATATATCCCACCCTACGGAGCACAGCAGACGACCGTAAACAGCCCTTGAGCAAGGGAAACAGGCCATCCCTCAGGATCAGGTTCGAATTACCTCCTCCCCCTACTGCAAGGCACTCGAGTCAAGATAGGCGACCAGTCGATGATTATACGCCCTTCGAGCCATTCAAGCGAAAATTAGCTGCAGACGATGTCGATTTCTTCTCCATAACAGAGGACAAATCTGAGCAGGCACAGCAATCCCTCCCTTCGAACTTGAACGCGGCTTCGAATATTTCAGACATGCCTAAAAGCCCTTCGAGTAGTCGGTTGCAGCGTACAGAACTCAAGAGTTTACCTTTGAAGGAAAGGGCACATAATAAACGGAAATCTTCGAAAAACCCGGACGGGACTAGTACTTCTCATAGACGCACCTCAGACAAATTTAAAGGCCCGGTAAGGAAAGGGAGGAAGGCTGGGTAAGTGATGCATACGCAGCAGCGTCCTGGTGTTTAGTAGTTTGTCTTACCAATATCCTCGTTTCGTATTGTCAATGCTTCGCAGCCCATCAAACTCAGAGGACACCGGCATCGACCAAGATCGTAAAACTGAAGAGTTTCTGACTGAGAATAACCTTGACAAGACTACCACTGCTGGCATTGATGGCATGCAAGATTACTTCCACCCTGACATCAACACATCCGCAATAACGTTTCGAGACCTCGAACTTTTGCAAGACCCCGACTTATGGCTTATCATATTCAATACTCGATGTCACTCTCCCGCGTCGACATGATCATTTTCTCACTTTCTTCGCTGTTTCCCCCTCCTTATGAATCACAATTGAGTCGCGTATAGCAGATGTTGATAATGTTGTTAGAATAGGTACTCACCCCTGTTTTCGGTCCTTAGTGCTGTGTTGTTATGCAATAGCATTTAAACATGAACGATTGACAATATCTCGGCATATACTTGGCTGATTTACTTGCTGAATGTATAGACTTGGGTGGCTGTATGTGAAAGCAGCGTATAGAAATAAAGGACGATAGCTGATATGACAAGGATCTGACAGATGACAATGCCGACGAATCTCCTGCAAGGTTATATAAACAGCGGTACCTTCCTCAAGAAGCCAATCAAACGATAAGTTCAATGGCTCAGATTACTCTCTCGATGCAGGCATTCCTGCTTGTTATGTTATTTCTTAACTCTGTCAATGCTTCTGGCGGTATCGAGTCTTATGTTGCTGCAGGTACTGTTTGAAGCCGCTGTATATTGGACAGTTTGCCAACCCATTACCGCCTCTTAGGGATTGCGTACGAGGGCTGGCATCCCTACACATCCTCCTCCCAAACTTCCATCGCGCGACCATACAGTCAGTTCTGAGGAACCTTTACGACACAATACATCTTGGAATTTCAATTGACTGTTTTATTCGTTCATAGGTACATATAACCCGTCAGTGCAACGCACATCGCTCAAGTCCATCTAGCACTGACTTGAACTTAACCATTTGGTCAGGATACTCGATATCTTATCAACTGTAAGTTGTGAAAATGATCGACCTTGTGATCCGACTTGATGATCTAGCGTCAACCTTTATTATTTTTCTAGTCAATGAGTTGCAACAATAACGGTGCTCCTGGACCCAATCAGCTTTCGGCCACTATTCCCGCTGGAAGTCAATTCACAGCGAGATATACATTATTTCGGGATGTAGTGGGCCCGGTCCTCGTGTACATGGCCGACTGCGAGGGGAAGTGCTCTACTAGGAACAGTAGGGAGTTGAAATGGTTTAAAATTGCGCAGACTGGGTACTTAGGATCTGGCGGGTACGTATCGATACTGTCAATTTGTCGTAAATGTCTCCGAAGGGGATAGACTATGTACATATGTGTCTCACGGGTGTTGATAGGGTGGCAGAGTGGGGCGCCGGACTAGTCGCTTCGACGCTGCAGTACACGGCTACTATACCCCCAAATTTGGCTGCAAAAATACGATGGTGATTGGTTATAAACGGTTCAACAATACAAGCTTTTTTCGTTTAAACATAATTTGATTAAACATCCATTTAAATAATACATGCTCTATACACTGGTCACTTCATATGATTTTCATTTAAACAAGAAGACCCTTCAAACAGATGTTTAAACATTGGAATGTTTAAACGTGCACATAGCAGGAACTTGATTAACTGAAGATTGATTAAATGTGTTTAAACGATACTAGTATACATGCTTATACAACAGTTAAACAGGTGATTAAATGAAATAAACAGTCGTGTTTAAATGAATACAATGGTTAAACAAATGACAGGAAGTGACAAAAAACGACAGTTCCAAGAGGGAGGGAGAGGATTTGGAGGGGTGTATTGGTTGAAGTCCGAAACAGTGAAAAGGATATTATAAGCGGGGAAATGTACCGAATGATTAAAAGAGGGAGGATGAAACGGTGTGACGGGGGTTCTGGTTGATCATAGAGGGCCTGCACACATGTCACAACATCAGTAAGGTTCACAGTAATATTGAATCTGATGCATACCTGAGTGATTCCAAGAGCCTGTATTGCTGTAACGTCCGGGAGAAGAGACAGCGTCAGGCTATAAGGGAGGCACAGCAAATAATTGATCAGACTTACCATGGTTCTGTGGTGGCATACATATCTGGGGAGACGTGAAAAGATGCGACCAGAGCGAGCATCTGTGTAAAGTTGCGAAGATGAGAATGGTGGTCAAGAGAGAGTGAGAGAAAGCGCCAAACAAGTTTAACGAAGGTGTAGTGCTTGAATTCAATCTCATACACACGATCACGAGAATAGTTCGTTTAATATTTGGTGCTATTTGCCCGTCCGCTTGACTGATCGGAAAATCCAATCCCATTTGCCTCTCCCTCCCCGCCTACTACTCACATCAAGCCTGTATGTCGTCTTCTAAACCTTCAACGCAAGTCAAGCGCCTGATTTCGCACTCTCACATTGCAAGCTACACCACATGGCACAGTAATTAACCTTTTTCGGCAGCCCATTCCCCACATGTGCACGAGCCTGAGCGTGTGCCCAGTTGTAAGCACTCGATTTCCTTGCCTTCAGTCTCAACGAACCAACCCTTTGAATGGTTTCTCATGATCATGTTTGTTCCCATCAAGTGGGCAGGTATGCTTAAAACTATTAAATCTTGCATCGAGAGGACTGGCATTGACGACTTGCGACTTGACAGGTACCCTCATTATTCCTCATACATACCTCCTCCCTGCTCTGTCGCCCACCCTTCCTCTCTCCAACACATCTCATAAACTCACAATTTTTTAGTACACTGACTCTCCCTCTCTCACATTCCTTCAATCATGTTCTGTCAAGACCCTTGCTTGCATTCAAATATTAATTGACAACAGGTGTTCAAATGATTCCTGGAATGTCGTTTAATTGACATATAATCCCATTTTGTATTCAATCGATATTTAATCATTCAGTTAAATAATAATTTTGTTTAATGATTATTTGTTGTTTAATTACTCTGTTTAAAGCATACTATTTAAACGGAATCAGAAATAACACTATCATTTAAACGATGCACCAACTGGTGGCTATTTCCGCTGCTGATGAATGTGCCATGTGCTGTTTAATCAAAAATTGATTAAATGAAATTTCCTCGTATTGTTGAAATTTGTTTAAACAAACGCCATCGGGTTGTAGTTGGCTGCTGGAGAGTACATCATTCGAGTACGTACTCCTTTTGTCTAAAGCTCTTGGGACCCTTGGCAGATGATTGATGATCGCCGTCGACCGTTTGAAATGCGCAAACAGAACGAAATAATCGTCCTACCGAATGCTCATCTTTCGAGTACAGGTCCTCAGCTCTACATTGGATGTGAGTCCTTCGATCATTTGATGTATCACACGCTATTACACCTGTTTCCTCAACAACGTACTGAATGAGAATTTATCTATGTGTTAGGCGCTCAGCTTGTGGTCACGGGGAGTGGCTCCCAAAAACCCACAAGGTTAGTTAGTTTCCCAGGCGCCTATCGCGAAGGTGATCCGGGAATCTGGCCAAATAAGACTGGCCCATGGCCCATACCAACGACATATCAACCACCAGGCCCACGTAAGTGCTAGATCTTGTGCCCATTTTTCTGAGCTTATTTAAGTCGTGCTTGAAACAGCCGTTTGGAATGGACTGTAGAGTGTTGAGCATGTCTGACCCTGGTTATAGGTAATAAGGCACTGAATATATGCCTTGTAGCCGCAACTTGCATTAGTGTTCGTGTCACCATCTCGTGGCTTTGACATATTGAATTTAACAAATGTTGACTTGAGTATTGTAAAACTATGAATTCAGCTACACTCGTTATTCAGTTCTCATGGGTGTAGTCAACAACGGCGGAATCGAGAGCCTGCTTAATGATTTGGATAATGGGGGTGAAGGGGCCCTTATCGTCGTCCTGGTCAACGCTTAGCATCAGTGGACTGAGAGATTTGAGAAGTTTAACTCACTCCAGCTGTGCTCATGACTAAGGTCTGGAACCTCTCGGTGGCGTCCCTCATGTCAACCAAATCTTGGCGGACTAGGTTGAGTGATCCTGGGTTAGTAAATGCGTCGAACACGTTCCGATTTATCCCGAAGTTCCTCAGAGTAGCCATGGAAATGGTTTGAAAGTCCTGAGCAACTAATAAAATGCATGTCATGCCGTCTGTGGAAAACGCTGGCTTGGGTATGGTGACCTAGGTTAGAAAGAGAAAGAAGATTCATTCGAACTGGGACATAAATGAAGGCAATCAAGGATAGTGACACAACCTTTGCTTCCTCTGAAGCAGAGGTGATAGTCTGGAGGATTTTGGATGCTTCATTGTGAACGGCCTAGATGATAGTCTCAGACACCCTGGTTACTTCATCTGAGCTCGAGCACGCACCAGCGCAGTCTCGCTGTTATTGGACTCGAGAGCCTTGACAGCGTCGTTCAAAATGACGACCTGAGACGAGAGCTCGTTGATGCGAGAGACTATTTGAGGAGCAGCGGTATCCACTGGAACGGCGAGGGCTCCGCGAGCACTGGAGAGCGTGAAGAGGGCGATGAAGAACTTCATTGTGTTTTAACCAATGTCACGGTGAAACTGTTGGGGGTCTGTGTGCCCGAAATTGTTGATATCGACTCAGGACATGTAGTGTTCTGCTTTATACAAAGCAGGGGAGCACGCCTATCCTCGAAAAGGGAGCTATAGACCTTCCACTCATGATTCGTAAAACGCTAGCATCGCTTAGCGGCAAGAGAGGGCAGGTGTGCTTAATGGAGTAGCCTAGTAGTGCAAGTGTCAGCAGGCAAGTCGCATTAAATTTGAAGCTCGAGCTGCGCCATAGACCAGGTAAAGAGTAAAGAGGTCATAGATTCAGAGCCGACGCGGATGTCACTGAAGACTAGGGTCAACCTAGTGGGGACGGGTTGGTATTTTTCAAAAGCTAACATCGTTTTCCTTTCATTTTACATCTCCATCCTGTTCTTGAGGTTTACTAGAAGGAGCTGCTAACAAGGCAGCCCATCAGTTTGGACAAGGTAGTCCAACAACATCTGGAGTCGCTGAACAAGGCATATCACCGACATATAAAAGGCTGATGGGACATCATTTGTCCCCATTGATAAGATTATAATACAACTTGATTTATCAAAGAACGCGGAGGAAATGGATGTATGAAAGGGATAAAATGCGGAAGAAGGGATCTCTGGGTTGATGTGCTCTTTGCCCAAAGGGAACCATAAGATCTAGAGGGTATTATCAGCCTCGAGCGCCTTTCATTCGAAACGATTTAAATAGAGCATGCTACGACTATTGCATCTCATCGAACATACTACTGTTCTATTCCCTCCCCGCATCTTAACGCACCTACAAACATCAACGTACCAGAACCAACCATGCTAACCTGGTACGCTGTTCAAGCTTTCTCCCGTCTTTTTAATTCCGCGCGCTCACAGGTTGCGCTTTTTAGGATTGCGAACCTCATTGCAGAGGAACCGAATTTTATTGCTCCTAGAGGTTGACTTCATCTTACTGGCGCTTGCTTCTCTGCTGGAGGGCAAAGTTGCCTGTGATGATGGCTCGGACGCGGCCTGTCTCATCCTTGGTATTATGGACGTGATAACCTGCGATGATTGCACCGAGTCGACCACCTTGATACATTTGGCAAGGGGAAGGGTAAGTGATTTTACTTCATTAGGTTTGTGGTTGATCTGTGAGAGCTCACCTTTAACATTTAGCGTGAGAGCGCCATGATAAATGTTATACTGACTGGACCTGGTCAAGTATATGCACTACGAATAGTCGGGAAAGGGTGAGTATTATATATCAGCCTCTCGAATACCAGAGCTTACACCTTGCGCCTGGGGCCACAGTAAAGTGGATGTTGTAGGTTACTACATAGAGGAGGAACCGATGCCCTCTGAACACGGAAGGTCGACGTCAAACAATGGAGCCAAGCCTGACAATGATGACAGCAAGGAAGTATCCAAAAAAGTTACCCGTAGAGACCCTGATGCACTGGCACGATTTGTCTCTTACAACAGCCAGCCTTGCCGAAGTCCGGTTAACGGAGAACAGTGAGGAACACTTTGACCCGGCGTGGGGACTCATTTGATAGAATCTGGTTGGCGATAGAATAGTACACACTCGTACAGTAGATGAGGATTTGGAAATAAGTGCACCCTTATGTTGATTATTATGAAATGGGCAAGCAATCAAGATGTAGAATTCGTTAGTAAGTATAGCCATCATCAGCACAAGTGCATTGGTGGGCGCGGGGTAACGATGTGTATGGCGAAGTTGTAAAAGTACACCCCGTGTGGCATAGGTAGACACTCAGGCGGCGACCTAAGTCTTTCGCTCTAGAATCCAGAGCTTATCGCTTTCTACCAACTTCAACAGCTGCGGGAGATTGTTCAACACTTTGACGGGGTCCCGGCTCCGTACTAAGTCTCGATTGACACCCCAATAGTCGAAGCTCTTGATCGTTTCGACTGTTCTCCAGTTCTTGCGCAAAATTGGGTCGCTCGAAGGGTCAACCTCCACGATAAGATGTGTAAAAGGCGTGCTTGACGACAGTGAAGAAAGATCCGAGGTTGTGAGGCCTTCAGTTTTGTTATATATCCACTGGTTGGCTGAGAGAGGGGGAAAAGACGTATGCACAGGTCTGTAATTGAGTTGCAAAAACAGCGAGGCGCCCGTTTGAGCTGCAAGATTGGAGATGTGCAGATGTACTGGAGTTTCGCTTGAATAGATTTGATGGAATCGTGACAAGGCTTGGCCACCTGGGTAATTGGCGATTGATGCTCTGGTAGAGATAAAGGTGAAGAGGATATTGAGAAGAATGCCTCCAACAGGGATGAGGAACATTAATCGACCGATCACGGATCCTTTTCGTCTCGATGCCCTAAACAGGCGTCAACATGCTTCCAAAAGTCAGCTTGAAACATCACATACAGAAAGCGACTTGCTCGTGCAGCAGCGATGTTGAATATGGGAACTACGTAGACAATGAATCTCCATTCTTTGTGTCCAAGGTTGCTGATAAGGGCAATAAACACGAGCGAAGGTATTAGAAGTTCCCGGATTCGTCCGTCGATGATGAACCCAACGATAGAAAGAGGAAGAGAGCTTAGGAGGAGTTTGGGGAGGTACGCTGTAAAATAGACGTGTCGCGCCGAAACCTGTGGGCAACATCAACATGGATTCAGAGGAGCATATTAGATTTCTTACACCCCATTCTGCGCTCTTGCCCTCGATGACGTTGAAAGCAAGACTTGAGAATTCGGGCCAGAGGGGAAATTTATTCCAAAAGTAGGAGTCCACTATGATTGTCGCAGCTGACTTGGACATAAATACCACACCGAATTGAAAGGGCGAGTCGCTCACCAACTGAAACCAAGCTTGCCAAAAGGCCAATCTTTACAAGGTTTGCAAATGCAATTTCTTTCGACACCAAAAACTGAACGCATATTGGGGCAAGAAAAGCGGCTATTTCAGCGCGAAACACGGCTGCTGAAAAAGCCAGTAAGAAGATGACCCATCGAATGTGGTTCCCTGGAATATGTGCTGAGTTTGGGGCTCTGGAGACTAAGAAGTATGTAGCGAGATTCACTAGAAAACGTCATGAGTACCGATTTGTCTTGAGCTAAGTACGGCGTACCTGGAACCATAGCAAACATGTTCGGAATGGTGCGACCCATCCAGAATGGGATGTGAAACTGAGAGCAGGTGAGCAGGGTGAAGAAAAGACCAGTTAATCTTCCAAAACGAGTGTCTACCGCGCGTCGAAGTCGACACAGTGTCCATGCATTTATGCTGGCTAGAACAAGTCGGCCTAATAAATGGTTAACAATGCTATCCCACTTTCTGCATGGCATCCTTACTGATAATTTGGAGTTGGAATTTCGATACGAGCAAGCCTTGAGATGCAACCAGCTCTATGAGAGGCGAAGCAAGCCATGCCAATAGAGTGCTTCCAATAAAGGTCCGAGGAACAGCTCCAGGAAACACAACGTGATCATACTTCAGAAAGTGTTGGTACCCTTAAAAATATCGCGCAACAGAATCTCGAGTTCGCACTTTGGATAGAATGTTGGATCCAGCCCCATACATCAGAACATCATGAGCGGCGTGTAGATTGAAACTTTCCTCGACTTTGGTATACGGTGCCAGTATAACGTGTGTACATGCTGTAGTGAATATAAGAAGGTCGAGTGCTGGGCTCATCGTGGTGATAATGATGAAAGGGTCAATGCCGTCGTTGATGATGGGACTGTCCAAGTTTGTCGTTGTTGACTGAAACCTCACACCGTCACACGCGGATCCTATGACAGCAATACTTGCCGACTTTCCACAAGAGTCGATACTTGTTATAGCATACCACCATTTACCCCAGACATGGCTGCGCAGAGGGCTTCCTCGCTGCTGCTGTCGGTGTCGGCGAGAATAATACCAATCTCGCTTCTTCTACTTGTCTTATCATCATCTAACACCGTGTCAGCTCGTCGGAATGCCTCAACCATTGTACCTGCTGCTGACCGTAGTTACCTGTCAGAGGTGAAGCAATATTTCTATATGATATACACGATTTGAGCTAATATTTAACCCAGAAATATAATGTTCTCTCGGATGTAGTGCCGCCTCGTAAGGATGCCATGTGTTATTCATAATGGCTTAATCTCTTACCCCGCATTTCTATAGGAAGATGCCCTCCCTGCTTTAATTGCATGCTGCCAGCCTTCACCTGCGGCCAATACGGACAATGCGATCCTTACAACGGGCAATGCAAATGCCCAGCAGGATGGGCTGGTATCGACTGTCTCACACCACGTACGCTCACCAAGTTTCTCGGGTCAATGCAATTACACGTTGAACTTACGATTTGCAGAGTGTGACTCATTAGCGGATGGTGAACAGCGTCGCCCCAGGGAGGAGGGAAAGTCTTGTCAATGCAAGGACGGTTGGGGTGGGATTAATTGCAATGGTTTGTGTTCCCCCTCTACTCCCGGAACTATTTCTGAACGCTAGGTTCAGTCTGTGAAACTGATAACGCATGCCGAGGATTCCCTCTGCCGGGTGGTGTTATTAACAGCAACGATGAAGTCGGAAACATGACATGCTACAAAGGTGGAGAGACTGTATTCAATAACCATCAAATGTGCGATGTTACAAGTGCGTCACCATTCCTTGATAATTTGTGGTGTCCAAGCTGAAATCTTGCATTTTAGACCGAAAGATCATTGACATGCTCCCCGAGCGGCCCCCTCAGGTTACATTCAGCTGTGCAAAAGAAGACAGGACATGCTCGTTCCAATTTTGGACGAAGGAGATTGAGTCATTCTATTGTGCCCTCGACGAGTGTGAATCCTCGACGAATCATGGATACAATACAAACTCGACGCAATATGATTGCAAGAAGATTAAATGTTCATGTGTCCCTGGACGATTTATTTGCGGAGAGGACGGTAGTGTTGGTACGTGTTGTTCGAGACTGCGGAGATCCACTGTTTATGTCCATGTCAGATATCGGTGATTTCTTGAAGGAGAAGATTCGTGGCCCAGCCCGATTCAGTTGCAAGACAGGACAAGGATGCAAGTTTGAAGAACCTGAAATGAACAAGCTCATCCTGGAAATATTCGGGGACGAATACATCACTTTGAAATGTCATGGCGGCGAGTGTCTGCATTACTCCCAGGTTCCGGGTTATGTTGTAAGTGGTCGTGTATACCACATATTCGTGTAGGCTCACGTTCTTTCAGCGACCACCCAAACCCGACAACACGTTTTGGGTTGCTATCAGTGCGGCCAGTGCTTGTCTAGTTGTATTCGCGACCTTTTTGAGTGAGTATTGGACATCAATCCATTTCCTTGACTAAGCTGACATTGCCCACAAGTTCTCTGGTATGCCGGTCGTGCTGGTAAAGGGGGTGACTTTGCCAAAATTCGCCTACCGGAGAGTGAGGCATCGCGCCTCATGACTGACCATGTCCCGGCATCCCTTTACTTCTCCGATATTACATATACACTCGGTAACCGAGCCATTTTGGACAACATCTCTGGCAGCGTTAAACCTGGTCAAGTCATGGCCATTATGGGTGCCTCGGGTGCAGGGAAATCCACCTTCCTCGATATTTTGGCGCGCAAACGCAAACGTGGAGCAGTCACAGGAACGACACTTGTAAATGGCAGGGAAGTGACCGATACCGAGTTCAAGAAGGTCATTGGATTTGTGGACCAAGAGGACACACTCATGAGTACATTGACTGTGTACGAGACTGTACTCTACAGTGCGTTGTTGAGGCTACCCCGCGAGATGAGTATCGAAGCCAAGAAATTCAGGACGTTGGAGACTATGAACGAACTTGGAATTTTGGGGATCAAGGATATGCGTATTGGAGATAGTGGTACGTATTCGTCCATTCTAGGGTTTGTATCTCCCATGCTGATTTTTCGATACAGGGCGCCGTTCTATTTCTGGTGGTGAAAAACGTCGAGTTTCCATTGCCTGCGAGTTGGTGACTTCCCCATCAATCCTATTCTTGGACGAACCAACTAGTGGACTGGACGCCTACAATGCCTTCAACGTGGTGGATAGCTTGGTTTCATTGGCCCGTGACTATAACCGCACAGTCATTTTCACTATCCATCAGCCAAGAAGTAACATTGTTGCGCTTTTCGACCAACTTGTTGTTCTGGCAGCAGGAAAACTTGTCTATTCCGGTGAACTGGCGAAATGCCAACCATACTTCGACTCAATCGGACAACCTTGCCCTCCTGGCTTTAACGTCGCGGATTACTTGAGTGAGTCTAATTCTGCTTGTACATAAACATATCTGACCTTTTGGCAGTTGATTTGACAATGCAAGCCGGTAGTGAATCGCGAAGTGGTGTGCGAACGCCCATAGATGCATCGAGCCCTTCAGAGGACACTGGCAACGAGGACCCCGAACGCGGCCTTTCTATCACGCTTCACAGTGTGCCGCCCTCTGTCCGATCCATCGCACCTACCAGCCCCCCTGAAGGCAGCACTCGTCCAGCTGTATCATCACACTCTTCATCGTCATCAACTGGCAATTACCTCAAACACAAGACTTCCCAGATTATGGAGGCTTTCAAGGATAATTCCGTCGTCAATGCGGTCACAGGCAAAAAGCTGCCTCAGCACACTGTCACACCTGCATTGACGACTCTTGTCAGCGCTTATGCTGCCAGTGATGTTGCAGCTAGCATTAAGGCAGATGGCGAACAGCTCCGACGCGAAGTTGCTCGAACTGATACCACAACCCCGACACATGGGGCTAACTCGGTCAGCAATGAATTGCCTGATGTCGCTTTGGAGACATCGTTGTTGAGAGGAAGGAAGCGCGCAAGCATGGGAACACAGTTCAGAATTCTCAGTGGACGTGCCTTCAAGAACCTGTATCGTGACCCTGCTCTTTTAACTGCCCACTACCTAGCATCTATCATCTTGGCCAGTGAGTTTTTCTTTCTTCCTTCAGTCTGATTATCCTTCTGACTGCATTGTAATTTAGTCATTTGTGGTCTATTCTTCCACAATGTCACCAATGATATTTCTGGCTTCCAGAATCGACTTGGTTTCTTCTTTTTCACCCTCGCCCTCTTTGGTTTCTCATGTTTGTCGAGCTTGGGTCTTTTCGCAAATGAAAGGATCTTGTTCATGCGTGAAAGGTTCGGACTGTGTTTGATTCCACTACTAGCTGCCGTTTAACAAATTTCATTAGGTCAAATGGCTATTATTCCTCCTTCACCTACTTCTCGTCCAAGGTTTGCACCCGCTAAAATCCTGTATCCTTCAGTTATTGACAAAGCGTACAGATTTTGTTCGACATCCTCCCGTTGCGTCTCATTCCACCACTGATGTTTGGAGGAATTGCGTACGGTCTTGTCGGCTTGGTCCCAACAGTCGTCGAATTCTGGAAGTTTATGTTGGCATTGGTTCTATTCAACTTGACCACAGCCAGCGTCGTGCTATATTTCTCAATAGCATTCGCAAATGTCAGCGTGGCCAGTCTTGTTGGCACTCTCACTATGTTGTTCAAGTACGTACCATTGATCATATTGATATTGCAGCTTGGTTGACCGTACTGTGCTCCAGTCTTCTTTTTGCTGGTCTTCTTATCAATCGTGAAAGTGTAACACCCGCTTTGCGATGGCTTCATACCGTTTCATTCTTCCACGCAGCCTTTGAAGCCCTTGCGGTCAATGAACTACGATACCTCCAATTGAAGGAGGTTAAGGTTAGTTGGTTCCCTCTTCTCGCCTTTTAGTATCGCTTGACTGACTTTACGTGATCAGTATGGCGTGGAGCTTGATGTCCCCGCTGCAACTATTCTCTCCGTGTTTGGCCTCCAAGCTCAGGTAAGCCACGTCCTGTCTATCGAACATTGAAATTCACTTATTTATCCTTGTTTTAGTCCTTCTGGTGGCCAAACATGGCACTGCTCACTGGCTTCTTTGTTGCTTTCACAACAGCTAGTTATATCCACCTCCATTACTTCGTGAAAGAGCGAAGATAGTAGACATCATACCCAACATAGTTTTTTGATAAACTACCATCACTTCATCATTATAACACGATACACGATGCGGTTAGGGTGGGTGATAGACTTTAGCGTCGTAGATTCGCGTCTTCTACGCTGTTTTGGACTGTGGTCTTTGATTTGATTTTGAATGTACATAGCATATGGACAATAATTACACAACCACTATCTTGGTATTCAACTCTCCTGCGCTTTTAGTTGTTTTATCTACGTATTTACAGTTTAAACGAAAGGTATCTTCTGCCGCGGCCAATACCTGACTGCACTACATGTTAGATATCAGTGTTCACCAAAAAAAAAATTGACTTGCATACTTTGGTTGACTACCAATACTCTGGCTTCAAGCAACACCTCCAGCAGGTCGGCGACTCCTCGATGAGTTCTGAAAGTTCATTGCAATCAACGGGTTCTAAGTAGCAAAGGCGATAACAACGAAATTCAGGTGGAACACTCCTGGTTTTGCCAATGTCGTTAACGAGGGGTTCAGATGGAAGTGCTACCACCATAGAGCTGGATGCGGCCATCATCATGACGAAGGTAAATGTGTGGGTGAGGAGCCTCATATTCGCTGTGCTGGCGTAATTGGAGAACTGATGTCAGGATGTTTTTTTGTGGAATCGGGTTGGTTGCATACCTGGGACTTCGGTTAATATTGACACTGGCAAAAAGGTGGGTTGAAAAATATGGGTTCTGCAATCGCTGAATAGGCTTGTTTTTATAAGGATTCACGAGTCGGAAATGAAAATCGGATCTACAAAGTTTGCTACCCTTCATCACGGTCAGACCTCACAGCCGAAAAGTCACATCCACGACTTGCTGTTCTGTGCCTTCAAGTGAGTGTCCAGTGGAAGTTACATTTCAGCTTCCTTCGGCACTCTATTGTGTCCCACAAAGATTGTGTGAAGTATAGATTTGCGATTGTCCGTTTATGCATTAGAGCAAGTTTTACGATATTTTGACAGCTGGACAACAAAATAAATAACGACGATATATAACCTGAAATCTGTATTAGGGCCGTAATAAAATGAGAGGATAAAAGAAAACATACAACTGGGTCCAACTCCTTTCTCGGTCCTCTACTTTAACCCAACGATTCATAATCCTTTAAGACCGCTCCGGCATCCTTCTTTGACCGGTCTTTGATGAGTTGGAAGGTATACTTGGTATCACTATCCTCGTCATCATCTCCCTCCTCCGCCAGCCGAACCAGGTCTTCTAATGCTTCTCTCATGACTAACAACACAAAATTCGCGGTGTGAGCAACAGGGACTTCCTCCATCTCCTGGAATGCTTCGTGGATCTTTTCTGCTGCCTCCTTCATGATCGACTGAGCCTCCGCGGGTGCACCTGCATTCTTCTGGGCTGAAGACTTGATCAATCTATCGAGATCGTCAAACAGCTCGTCTAATTGGTCCTGAGGCAACCGAGAGAAGGCCTGATAGAGTTTTTTGAAATACGTCCATGTGTCTTCTGGTTTGTTGAGGTCATAGGAGGAGAATTCGCCATCCGCTGCGAGTGTGTATATGATTCCAGCCATAAGGCTCAGAGCTGTCTCGCTATCCTCTACAAGATCGTACATTGTGAGCAATGTGAGGAGGTTGAACGCGATCAGTGAGCCTGTGCAAAAACAACACCACAGTTGAAAGAACATTAGAACTGACTTTCGTCTAACGTAAAAGAATAAAATGCTCTTGCTCACTGAAGGCCAAACCGACGAGCTTCGACCTTGGATTTCCATCCTTCCTGTATCGTATCTTTCCTAGAATGGTGTTTGGACGAGGAGGGACCTGCGAGAAGGCATTCACCTGTCCATCAGTGTAATAACTCAAGAAACGCCCAGAAGAAACCCGCTGTAATGGTCTGAGTGAGACGTTGGGCTGTAGGGCTCGCCGAAATTGAGCTGCAGCTGGCCTGAAAAGGGCCCTTGAGATCATGAAAGCGCTAGGCACTTGACGTTGTGAGATTGAGGTGCTGGGTGACGGGCACGCCAGCACTCTTTCCGCACGACGTATGCTGACTAAGCGTATGTCTTGACAGGGGCGTTTAGCGGGTTCCATCAAGTTCTGGGTCTTCTTTCACCTGTCATCATCGTCGGCACAAGTAGGCATTGTGCATAGCGCCCGTCGATATCTTCTCCAGATATCATGCGTTTTCCTCTCGAAATTTTTGAAGCAATATTCGAATTTATAGCGGACGACCCATATCGGTTTGATGTGGAAACCTTGAAAGCGTGTAACCTCACCTCGTCCACTATCTCTGCGGTCTGTGAGCGATACCTTTACTCATGCTTGTATCTATACTCCAAACCCATCCTACCGGAAGAATCAGGACGATACCAGCAGCCAGATCCTTATTATCCTCAATGTAGAATGAGGTTCAACAACTATACCTGCATTCTTTCCAAGAAACCTAATGTCATTCGCCATGTCAGACGATTGGGGATCATAATCCTACATCAGCGGCTCCCTGTTGGAGGCTCGTGGTTGGAATCGATAGGGCAACTCATCAACAATATAAATCATCATAAAATCCAATGGTTCAAATTCTATTCGAACCCAACGGGGCTCCAACTTGACGCCGAGACCCGCAGTTCCATTGTCAAAGTCCTGAAATCACCAGCCTTGGAGGTGCTTCACCTTTACGGTGCAGACCAAAATATTCCCATGCATCACCTATTCATGCAAAAATGCTGCGCTCTCAAAAGGCTAGATATCGCGCATTCTAGCATACCTCCGTACTTTACCTTTCCACCATCGGAGTCTGTGATATCCATATCACTGGATTCATTTACGCAACGGTCCAATGCTCTCAACACTCCCGGTGGTCTTATCCAACTTCGAACACCAAAAGGTAACCCGTGTATCGACTTGTCGTCATTGTCCTCCCTCTCCTTTTATCTTTCATCCGTTGTCATTCTCAAGAAAAATGACACATTATGTCTGCGTAATCTTCTGGCGAGGACGAATAACCTTCGCACTCTTACTCTACACAGTAAATGGGTTATTTTACTCAAAAAATTACCGCTCATACAATCTTATGCATACAGCTGCGAATTATTATTTCGACGTTACAGCGTCCAGCAAGGAATTAGCAAGCGCGATCGAGAAGCACCATGAAATGTTGGAGACGTTGGTCCTCATTTGGAAACCCAATCACGCAGCACTTTTCGATAGTCTCACTGAGTTCCTCCAGTTTAGCAGATCATTCAACCTTTTGGCGCAGATTCAACTGCAGATATTTCTGCCGACAGATATTGACACTGGCTCTCCTTGGAGGGAAATGGAATGGACCCAAATTGCAACCGTCCTGTCCGATGAGGTGATATTTCCGAAGCTTCGAAAAGTTGGGATTTCCGTGGCACCACATCACCCTACCACCTTGTCAGACGGGGTATCAAAATACATGCTAGCTGGAGGGAAAGTAGTTGAGGACCAACTAGAAACGAGAGGGGCATCGACACGGCTTGAATTCGCTGCCAACTACTGCGTGTCTTATTCTCAAGTGTGGCTGTAAATAAATACTGGGCGGCGCAATAGTATATATTCGACCTCGCTAAAGTTCTCTGAGTAATTTGTCAGATTATTTTACATCACGACTGATGATATAAGGTCCCCTCCGTCGCTTTGTCCAACAACCATTACGGACTACAGTAACTTGCACAAACGCTTGACCCATGTTACTGACGATGCGATTCCCTCCCCAAATCTTTGATGTGATCTTCGAACTCATCGCGGATGACCCATATCGCTTTCGATTTCGAAACATTGAAAGCGTGTAACCGAACCTCGTCCACCATCTCTGCGATCTGCGAGCGCCACCTCTATTCCTGCCTACTTCTATACTCCAAACGCCTCGACCGAAGCACGTAGTACCGTACAGGCAACCAGATCCCTACTATCCTCGATGACGGTGGACAACTATACCTGGATTCTTACCCAAAAGCCTGACATCATTCGCCACGTCAGGCGCTTGGGGATCATAATGTTCGATCCACAATTCCTCAAGCCTTCTGTAGATCGCTCGTGGTGGGTTTCAGTAGGACGCATAATAAAGGCGGTGGACCACGATAAAATACAATGGTTCAAACTATATTGAGGCCCACCATCTGGCCGGACATTCGACCCCGAAACTCTCAACCCCATTGTCAGAACACTGAAATCGCCAGTCTTAGAGGAACTTGAAGTTTAGGGGGCTTATGACGAGATTCCACTGCATCACATATTCACCCAAAGATCATCTGCCCTCAAAAGACTGGGATTTTCGAAATCTTGTATGCATCCCGATTATCCTTTTTCCTCATCGCGGTCCGTAGTGTCACTCCCATTGAATTCGTTTACGATGGGGCCTACTGTTTACTTTGCTCCTGGACTTGACGAAATTCTGACTCCAACAGGAAAGCTATATCTAGACTTGTCTTCCCTTTCGTCTCTTTACGGTTGTATCTCAGGTCGTTGGCCCATCAAGCCCTAGGATGTTGACCGCATGTGCGACCTCCTTGAGGAGCTAGT
Source organism: Panaeolus papilionaceus (assembly GCA_015501605.1). Classification (NCBI taxonomy): domain Eukaryota; kingdom Fungi; phylum Basidiomycota; class Agaricomycetes; order Agaricales; genus Panaeolus; species Panaeolus papilionaceus. Next base: position 807,782 of record JADNRZ010000020.1, on the reverse strand, counting down.
TAACCTCCGAACTCTAACTTTACAGTGGAAGTAGATTTATTTGCTTTGCAAGCATTCGAAGTCAATGATTGATATTTAACAATTCCCTTACAGGCAATGGCCATTGTCTAGATGTTAAAATCTCGAATAAAAAATTAGCAAGCGCGATCGAGAACCACCGTAACACATTGGAAAGGTTGGTCCTGATCCGGAAACCCAAACCAGTGGCACTTTTCGACAGTATAACAGGCTTTCTGCGGTTCAGCAGGCCATTTGTATGTCTAGCTCAGATACAGCTTCAAATATTTTTGCCGCCCGACGTAGACTCTGGGTGTCCCTGGAGAGAGAATGAATGGAGAGAGCTTGCAACTGTCTTCTCCCTATGTATCTGGCGCTTCGGAAGGTTGGGATTTCCGTCGCATCCGGCCAATTGCAAGCCATGGGAATTTCGATGCAGCATTTCGCAGCTAATTATTGTGTGGCGCATTGAAGACTGGTGCATGTTATTATCGTGGTATATTCTGATAGAATGAGATTTACAACGGGGAGGCTAATAAACACGTCCAATACAGTAGAGCACATGCACAACATTTGTAACAATAAATAAAGCAACGATAGCGATCCAAGAATCTAATAGAATAAATAAAATCAAGAGAAATAAAGGTGAAATAGCTAAAGGGCATAAAGAACAAAGCGCTTAACCGCTCTGGTAGAGAGCAGGACCAGCGACGATGTGATCGTTCAAGAAGGAGATGTTGAAGGGGGTGACGGGGATATCCATATCGGTGATCGCGACAAACATGGTACCGTTGACGATGGGAGCAGTGTTATCGCCGAAGACTCTGCCGCCGGGCTGAATGGTGCTGCCAGACTGGCCCTTGATGTTGGTAAGGGGAGTGTAGGTGATGTTGAGTTGGGAGACCCAGACAACGAACTGTGAAAGGAGGTTAAGCATGATTGTTACTCGTAGAAGAACGGGGCTATATACCTTGGGTTCACTAGCCTTGGTGGTTGTGATGTAGCTATCGTTGTAGGAGACCTTCTTTCCGGGGAGTTCCCATTCGAAGTGAACTTCACGGCCAGGGTAGGAAAGGGGGATGGTACGGTTGTGAGTGATCGCAGGAGTAGTATCGTTTCCGGGAATGCCGGTCTTGTAGAGGGGTGTAGCATCGGGATTGTTCTGAGAAAATATTAACAAGTTGAAGGCGGGAAAAGAATGATGAAACACATACCAAGATTTTCAACGCCGGGAAGTTTTGCCATTCAATCCTTGGGTTCTCAGCAGGGCAAGAGACGAGGTAAGGAGCCAAAAGAGTCCAAGCCATGCTCTGGGTAATGCCAGCCTCAAACCACACAGGCATGGGGAAAAGTCCCTCAAACTGTCTGAAGATCTGCTGCTGCCTGGCCTCAGTCGTGATAGACTGAAGCAACAAATTGGCTGCTGCTCGAGAGTCGAGGTGCTCCAAGAAGCCATAAACGCCAGATTCGCCAAACCGGGTGAGCTTCTGGCAGAAATCGATGAACTCGCGGACGGTCTTGAAGGGGTATTGATATTTGCATTGCTTGGCGGCTCTTTCTCCAAGGATGTTGGTGAGGAGGATAGCATGTCCAAGCTCTTGCTCTGCCATGAATTGGATGAGGTAGCGGTCTTCGGCGCTGAGTCCGGCCTTTTCGAATTCTTCGACGGAGAACATGGCGAGTCCGTGGTGGAAGAGGTCGAGCTCGATCCACTCTTGGTTAAGAGCAAGGTTCTGTAAAAAGTGATTAAAAATAGAAGTTAAAGAGGAGTCGTGAATACGTGCAATGGACTGGAAATCGAAGTCGCTCAATGGGTGATAATATGGGTCAGGCGACATGGGATCGATTCCTCCTGCTGGAGGTGGGGGAGGCGAGGGAGATTGGACTATGGGTGAAGGGGATTGGGTTTGAGGTTTAGATTGAAGCACCGCACTTGCAGATACACCGACGGCGAGAGCGAGAAGAGCGCAGAGAGGCTTGAACATGTTGGAAGTCTTCATACTGAGAACTGAGGAGAGAATGCTTGAGGCAAGGAACTAATCCTTAAGGCGAGAAACTGTCGATGAGTTCTAAGGGTATTCAGCCGGGGTATATAAGGAAGGGCTGATAATAGGAGACGAGGTGTTGTTAAACATGACGACGTGAGACTCTCTCAGTCGTGAACCAACGACGAGAGTGAGGAGATGAGACTTGGAGACATCAGCCCCTCATGAAGCTATTTGAGCGAGACTGATTCTCATTAAAACCTGTTTCTGCGTCATAAATGTGAGGTTCAAAAATCAATAAATTCTTCAAAGCTACAATGAAGTTGGATGTCTTTTTATCTGCTAGGATTAGGAAATGACAAATTCAACGCGAACAGATATAAATGAAATAATGTCGTCGAAATGGGATCACGACGACTTTTTGTCCTCAAGAACGACAATCTGGGGAGTTTGCTTACTAGAAGCTCGTCGTGGCAGGGGCCGAATTGGTCGAGGGGAGGGGACGAACGAAGTTATGATCTCAGCAGAAGAGTCACTGTCAGCATCAGAATCATCCTCATCCTCTGAAGATGACTTGGAGGAGGTTGACATCTCTGTATCCTCATCATCTTCAGCGTTAGCTGGCCGTTTTGATCGATCTTCAAAAACACCCAGACCAAGATTCTAGAATTTAGGAGGTTAGAACAAGCGAAAAGGGCCAGTCAAGCGGTTGTACCATCTCAATGTACTGGTCCATATCATCTGATATATGTTCTATGTCAACGCTGGAAGGATCAGACTTTGCTTGTTGAGCAAGAGCATTGTTTGAAGCCTCCATCTGGGGTAAGAAAGCCTGGATACGAGACAGAACTGTAAAAAAAGTCAGACATTGCCTGGTCAGGCACAAGTCAATAATAGACACACGATTGGTGGGAGGTTCGACGGGATATGTCATCCTATTACCAAAGTCAAATTGAGGAGGGGAAGTAGAAGACAAAGGGTTTGAGTGCGAGGATGAGGGGGTATTTAATTTCTCAAGGAAAGATTCTGGTATGGTTCATAATAATAAGAGTTATTAGCCTGAGGGAATCAATAGCGTGCTTGCATACGAATTCTAGCTTGTCTGGATTCCTCATCTTCAATCTCAAGTTTTTCAACTGGTTTAGCGCTGTTTCCATGGCCCGTGGGCGTCGACATGACCGATAGGCACGATACTAGACGCTGTTGAAGATGGAAGTCGAGTGCGGGGTCCGGACAATGACCCTGGCTCAGCTGACAGTGACGTGCGGCACATCCATCATCACGCGGAACAATGCCAGTCTAACCCAAATAAGTGTCAACACAAGTTCAAATGAGGCATTGTATCGAAGCCTTCTCAGAACGCATTGTTCGCTGCCACAGTAAGTTCTAACAATTCGCCTTCTATCCATGCTATCACCTTATTAACTACAACCACCATGGTCAGTATACTGTTTTCATCTTTTTTTTATCGGTTTTAACGCGTTTTATAGGCAGCAAATTATCATCTAAGAGATATTACACAACAAATCTTTGAACAACACCCAAACGCCCATTTAAACGAGCACAACGAACCCGTTGTACCTGCAGATGATCTATTCGAAGTTTTCGACACAATCTCTGACAGGCTAGGAGGCGGAACTATTTTATCTGACGATGAACGAGCTGCGTTTATCCAACTATGTACAGACAATCGCGGTCTGGAAGTGACGCCGCAAATTGTCTGGCAACTCATCGAGGCGAGATCCCATGTATCTCCACCACGCAGTCCAAAGTCTGAAGAAGAGAGAGGGCGGGATATGGAGGGTTTTAACCGTTCTAATTCTCGGTCACCCAGCAATGAATCATACGGCGGTCGCATCAGCAGACCACCATCCAGGGGGCCCACCACACCCAATGTAAAATCTCCGCTGGACTCGGAACGCAGACAGAGGTCAACTCCACTCAATACCGTTGTTCCACCTTCAAGCTGGTCTCGTCCAACACCTCATCATCGTAGGAAAAGTGATGCAGGAAGCCGGAGCGATTCAGAAGTGCGTCCTTTGACTGCATTCATCCAGTGACAAACTGACGATTATCCCTTTTAGTCTCAAGCCAGCCCAAGTGCATGGTCAGCTTCTCGCTCAGGGCGTAACCGTGCACCTTCCAACCCTACATCCCCTTCACCAACTTCCTACAACAGCGATTATCAATTTCCTCCTGGCTCGCCTGAATTTAACCGCCCTCCTTCGCGACCCGCGTCCCGGGGTGGATATAATTCCAATTACGAATTTGGTTATATGTCAAACGACGACAATAATCAAACAGTAAAACGACGCCCTCGCTCCCGATATGGCGGATACAATGACTCCTTCGACGGTGGTGTTTCGACCATGCCCATGCCACGCACCTCAGGGGAGGACTCCGATGACGACGAGATGGACGAGAGTCTGGTGCAGGAGCGCCAACCTACCGTTTCTATGATTTCAATGGAGGAAAGTGAACGCATGGAGGCATTGCAGCGCGCAAACGAGGACTTGACGCGTAAATTGGCTGAAATGCGCGATACCTTGGAGAGGAGGATATCAGAACACGAGCAGGAGATGCACCTTGCGGAGAACCGTTTGGAGGAGCTGAGAAGTGAACTCGCATCCTCTAATCGGGAAGAGAAGGAACTGAGGGCGAAGGATGTATGTTGCCATCCATTTTAATCCATTTTTCTCATTATCTGACTTGCTATAGGTGCGGAACATGACCCAAATTGCGGCTTTGGAGACCGACGTAGCTAAGACGGCCAAAGCCTTGGAACTATCCAAGAATACATACTATAGTTTGCAGAAGCAATATCAGGAGCAAATCGGTAAGTAACAACGGTATTCATAAAGCGACGTTTTTCTGACCTTTTTGCAGCATTATCTGATCGTTATCGTGAGGATCTTCGCCGTCGCGAAGAAACTATCCGTTCTATGAAGGATGCATCTGTGCTTCAAGAGCTGGAAATCTCAAAGTGGGTTAGGGAACACGAACTTTGGGAGGAACGCGTTCGTCAGCTGGAAGCCGAGCTTTCCTCTGCCATCGAAGCGCATTCTCAGTTGGATGAGCAGAAGCACGAGAATCTCCTGCTCAAGGAGACCATCGACCGAATGCGGTTTGAAATCGACACCATGCGTGATGCGGCCACTTCTGGCACATCCAGCGGTCTTTCCAGTGCAGCCAATACTATCAGCAAGAGTCTCGGTGCCGAACTACAGGGCAAAATGAACTGGGACATCGAGGACGACCAAGCGGACGACAGCGGTGATTTACTCAGCGAAGGCACTGCCGTTGCAGAAGAAGATGAAGAAACCGAAGGCGAGGAAGAGGATATTATTCAGACCATCATTACCAAGAAGAAGAGGGTGAGTAATTCTTTTCCCCACGGAGTACTGGCTTGAATTGAATGCTGAACATATTTGTTGGACATATTGCAGAAAGTCGCCAGTCGAGCAAACGTCATCGAGACAAGGAGAACGTTTGAGGAAGTGAAGGAATACTCGGACGGCGCTACACAATATGATGCAACCCTATTCTCTGTCAATCATGGCATGCAGACCGTGCCAGAATATAAACCTCAGAAGGCTTCCTTCAGCATCCAGACCGACGAGATGCCAGAGCCCAAACCCATCCCCCCTCCTACACCTCGTATCACTGTCGAGATGGAAATCCAGACCGATGCAGTTGAGGAGATTTCTCCCCAACACGACGAGAGTCTCGCTTCATCCTCATCAACGGTTGTCCCCGTCGCTGACGTTCCTACACCCAAGGCCAAGGCCAAAATGCTAGACCCCCTCGATGAACCGCCCACCTACAACCAAGCTACGGAGGAAGAACGTGACGTCGACGCAGCCCTTGCAAAGTGGCACGGTGGTGCTCGTTTCCCTTTCAACGCTGTTCCTGGCGGCATCTCGGAAGAGACTGTGGAAGAGTGGAAAGCTCTCAAGCAGGAGCTTGGTGTTGACTGTCAGGTCATCGACAAAATTATTGCCAACACCCTCAAGGCCGCCGGCCCATCGTCCGTTGGATCATCGTCGTCTCGCAAGGATGAGAAGCTTCCTGCTCGTCGTAGTCGCTTCTACAACATCTACAACACTTACGTCTATGGTGAAAAGTCGTCGTCTTCGATCGTGAAGACCATTGTCACACAGGGACTGATGGTTGTCGGAGCGTCTGCGTTGGTGATGATGGTTCTCGCCCCACAACAGGCGCACCATTACGCTATCCCAGGTGGTCCTACTTACTACGACCGTGCTGCGTGGTCGAGCTTCAACACGATGGGACCTGCTGGTGAAGGATTTGGCCCTGATGGAACCGCTGCTGTCTGGGATTTCCTTGGAAGAGTCGGAGGTGGAGCAGCTAGAATTGCGCGAGGTTGGCCAACATAAGTTGGCGGCGGTGTTTATCGCCTTCCGCCTGCTTTGTTGCCTCTTTGTCTTTCCCTGTATTGCTGCTTATTTGCCTCACGACGTTACTCATTTCCGCTATCCCGTTTAGTCTGTTAGGGATTACCTGGATATGTTGATGCCGCTCATGATTACCCCACGGTTTATACCACCCCCGCTCAGCCGCCTAATCCACTTTCTTTCATTCCACATCGCTTCATTACCCTCACCACTCCACATTCACCCGCATAACTTATAGAACAACCTCACATGATATTTATCCAACAAGGATTTCGCATTTTTTTGCTGCCTTCCATGTTTCTCCTTTTTTTTGATCCATCCGCACTTCATGTTGAACTTTCACAGGTTCCCCTCTTCTATGTGACGTATGCATGCATTCTTTCTTTTCAGGTTGCTTCGTCCTCCGTTCATGCTTCATTCCTCTTTCTATCAATGTCTCCCGCCTCTACTCATGCAACACATTATGCGGAAGCAGCCGCAATTTTGCAATCACAATTCTACCAAATTATTTGCACGTTCCCTCCTTCCCCTCAATCTTCACATCCTATTCCATCAATAACTTTCTTTTGCAATTGCGGCTGCTTCGTCGCTAACTATCACACTAAACTTAACACCAGTCATTCCACTTCCTTTTTTTCTTCACTCTATTTCATGACACTATTATTTCTATTTCTTTATCTATGGCATACCACTGCGTTAGGCAATGGTCGTGTTACTGACGACTCTTTTTTCTTTCATTTTTGTAGATCGCCTGCCACTTGCACATCGATCGCTATTACTTGCTATGTGCTGCTGCTGCTGATCCAAAGGAACACATGCACTGCAATTTTACCTTTCCTTGCTTCCTCTCATCCGATAATTTCTGGATTCGCTTTGCTTTATTGCTCTTCGCTGCTCGCGGCCCGTCTGGACTTTGTCTGGAACTATCTGTCGCCATACCTTTTCAAGCATTTATTTTTCTGCTTCACCAAGCAAATAAAAGCGCCACCGACATTTGCAAATTGCAATCCTCCACCACAACTACCACCATCCAAACTCAAGCAAACGGCCAACAAAGCCATCCTCTCACTCGCTCTCATATACCACCACCATCACCCTCATTCCTTAATCCCGTTTCTTTCTCTATCTTTTGTGTGCTTCTCGCTCTCATACTACATGCATATTGTACTGTTTATTACATAGTACTTCATCCACCCATTGTATTTTTTGTACATAAGATAGCATAGGATATCCGGTGATTCGGGACGTAGGACAAGACTCTTTCGGTCCTGGTTAATTGGTTGGGGAGGGAGTGGGGGGTATAGATGTGATATACTTGTTTGTGGAAGGTTTTATAGAGAAGCAGGGATTGGGAGATAACAGTGTAGAATTTAATGATAATGGTTTTGCTCCCTGTTGAATTCTTGTTATCGCCGGATCCCGAACGAAGTGCCATATGCTTTGAAATCGCTTCTATATTACGCCCCGAGTCAAGCGATGGACGTTCACTCGATGTAAATCATATTCCTGTCGTTTTTTCTTTATCGCAAGGAGTATTTGACGGCAAAAGAAAACTCTACAGCGACAGATTGCATAGCCAATCTTTTCAGAAGGATATCCTGGCCTTCCTTCAAATACGCGAATCTCTCGGCACACGCCTGCTCTGTCAGGAGCCCTAGATAGTTTGGTCCAACAAAGAGTTGAACCAATCGAAGAGCCGGAAAGCGGGACAGTGCATCTCCCAGTCGACTCCATTCGTTTTCCTCCCATAGGCATTCCTTCCATGCTAGAATGACCAAAATCTGTAGGTGAACACTGCTGAGCGTATAAAGTGTCGAGCTGAAGTCGAGGAATTTTGGGATGTTGCTTAGTAGTCCCAGTTCATTTCCCGTTGTAAAATACGTCCAAGTCAGGACCAAAGTTTGTAACGTTGTGCTATGTTTTTCGATTGCGGATGAGAGTGTTCGAGATGTCTGCGAGACGTCGAGAAGATTACTCGTGCCTATGGTACCAGTGCATCAAGGTACGAGCATCAGTTATATGTGTAGCATGACAGGTTTGCAACACTAACTTTCAAGCATAAGGGCCTCGAGGTTGTTCGTTCTATCGAGAATAAGGCATGACAAAGCGACATCTTCGTCTCTATATGCTTGGGTCATAAACATGGAAAAAGAAGAAAGGGACGCAAAATCAAAGGGCGAATTTTCGCGCAGATTCTGGGCACTCGAAGACAGGCCAATCATCCTTTGCTGACAACCCCATCTCAATGTCAGGGATTCTACTTTGAGAGGTACCAAGAGGACCGTGGAAGATGTGCTTGGCCCTGTTTCGTATATCGGAGTGAACCCAACATCTAAATCTCGGATTCCAGTGGTACGTTCATGCAGGTGGTGAGAAGGAAATTTTAGGATATTGTGGACACGAAGGGTTTGCAAGAGAGGGGATTTGAGGATGTCTACAATAGGACCTTCGATGATGCTAGGATCAACTTGTTGCACACCAATCAAGTGCGTATGCAGCATTAGAACCTGAATTTTGTCAAGATGCAATTGGAGTAGGATTTCTTTGATACAATTCCACCAGTTGCGCTTCTTTTCCCATATTTCTTCGTCATGGACAATGATGCCCAGCCGTCTCACATATCGGTTGATAAGAGGCTTGTTGGCTTGGATGGATGCGAATTTCGTAGCTGATATTTGACATCGAGCATAATACGGATCGGGTTGGCAGTAAATGCTATCCTTGACCCGCGACCTAGCACTATGGATGCAAAAATAGATGGAAGAGTAGAGATAGCGTTCGCATATCAAAGAGATGGAAGATGAAGCCAGATTGCAGGCTTTTATCGTTTCGATGTCAGGACCAGATGGACCATCCGTCATGAATCCGAATATTAAGTCGAAAACTTCGGCAGGTAGTCGCATCCTAACAAACGCTTGGAATTTGAGACAGCGACTCAGAAAGCTCGGAAAGCAAGTGGCAGAAGATGTGATGGACTAAGCCTCGCTGTTTGTCATGTGTTGTGGTCACTGACATGATTCAATATTCAATTGTCTATGGAATTTGCCGACCAAGGTGCATCCCAAAGCAGAAGCTCTTGTAAGTGCAAGAATTGACACAAAGGAGAAATTCTCGAGATAAGATAGGGCCCATGCTTTTTCGACTAGCCCTCACATGATGTGACAGACGTGACCAAAGTCATGTGATCAGCTAGGGCGGTGGAAAGGTAGGCCCCCCTTGGTGTACATGCTTGCTTCGAGTGACTTCTTGACATCCTTTAGTCCTGAGTTGGCTCTATTCGCCTTTCTTGTCTTGAAAATGTACATTATGTGTGTTTTTTCTTGCAAAAGCCACCATTGTGTGTTGGTGCAATATTGCTGCACGTGTCAGTTTGATGTCCCTGAATATAGGGGCTAAACGCTTGGAACACTTTCACAACTTTCAAGCGTCCAATTTTTATGAATATTTTAACGAAATAACATTTTTATTCCATGTATCTGTGATATTTCGTGTAAAACATATTTATTGGAAATTGTTGTGAATTTCTCAAAATGAAATACATCTTTGTCACTTTAATCACAAAAATCACGTGGAGGCTAGTCGAAAAAGCATGGGCCCTATCTTATGTGTAACATCTTGTCATAACGCAGCTTCTAGTTTGAAACAACAAAATATTGCTTGCGAATATAATACTGGTAGTGGATCCTCATGGATGCTACCTCACCACTCTGAGCGCCTATAAGCAATGTTCATAGATTCAAGCAAATAGGTTTACACTTATCCAACACTGTCTATCAGCGCTTGCGATAATATCTACAATGGCTCGACAAGTAATGTGGGGCACCTCCTTATTTTAGATGTTCTGTTGCAAGCCTGGGTGTTTGATCTGAAAATAAAACTCCACGGTGACGGATTGGGAGGACAATCGTCTCAGAAGGATATCCCTCCCGCTTTCTAAATAGCTGTACCTCTGCGCACACACTTGTTCTGATAGTATTGTCCGATACACCGGTCCAACACACACTTGAACCAATCGAAGTGCTGGAAAATGCGATAGTACGTCCCCTAACCGATTCCAATCGCTTTCGTCCCACAGGCTTTCCTCCCCGAGGAACATGATCAAGATTTGAAGACAAATAGTGCTGAGGGTTTTGAATGTGGAGGTGAATCCCAGGAACTCTGGGATATGGCTTAAGAGACCTAGTTCTCTTCGAGTCATGGTGAACGTCCAGGTCAGGACCAATGTTTGTAACGTTGCACTGTGTTTCTCGATTGCAGAAGAGAGCGTTCGTGATGTTGGTGAGACATCTAAAAGTTTATTCGTACCTAGATTTCATCAAAGAAATTTTTAGTATCAGCATTAATTTTAACGTGGTATGTATGGCGAGACCGACTTTGAAGTGTTAGGACCTTGAGGTTGCTCGTCCTGTCGAGAATGAGGCACCCCAGAGCGACATCTTGGGGGTTTATCTGAGTTGACATGGTCATGGAAAAAGTAGAGAGGGAAACAAGATCAAAAGATGGATATTCATCGAGTTTCATAGCATTCGAAGCTAGTGTAACGATCTTTTGCTCAGAACCCCGGCTTAAAGTCAGGGAGTCGAGCTTGGGTGGCGGAGGGAAGGTGGAGGACGTGCTGGGTCCTTCAACGTCTTCCGTAGTGAAGCCAATATCCAAAACACGTAGTCCAGAAGCACGCACATGTAGTTGGCGAGATGGAAAGTTGAGGATATTGTGGACGTAAAGAGTGTGCAAGACGGGGGATTTAAGGATCTTTGTGATGGGACCTCCGATGACGCTAGGATCAACCTGTTGCACGATGGTTGAGTTTGTATGGAGCTTTAACACTTGAATTTTATCCAGATGCAATTGAAGGAGAACTTCTTTGATAGTTCTCCACCACTCGCGCCTCCTTTTCCCCCCTTTCCATGGCTTCTCGTCATGGACAATAATGCCCAGCCGTCTAACATATCGGTTGACATGAGACTTTTTGGTTTGGATGGATGCGAATTTCGTAGGCGATATTTGACATCGAGCGTAATACCGATCGAGTTGGCAACAGGTCGTATCCCTGACCCGCGATTTAGCACTATGAATGCAAAAATAAAGGGACGAGTAAAGGTGGCGTTCACAGATGGCAGCGATGGAGGATGAAGCCAGATTGCAAGCTTTCATCGTTTCGATGTCAGGACCTGATGGATCATCTACCAGAAGTCCGAATAACAAGTCGAAAACTTCAACAGGTAGTTGCATCGAGCCTAAAAAACTTTGAATTTGAGGTGATGAATCGGAGGGTGAGGGCGGGGGCGGATGGCAGATGATGTGACGAAAGATGTTTGCCTTTCACTTTTGATGTGGTCACTTATAATAATTCCCCATGGAATTTGCCGACCAGGGAGGACCCCATGCAGAAGCTCTTGTACGAGATGTGCCACCGACGGGATAAATTCTAGAGAGATATGTAAAATCGAGCTACAGTGGTGCAAAGTTTTGATCGACAAAATATATTACTCATCGTGAAGATATGGGGGGAATGATCCTACGAAGGGTAAATTTCACGCCAGAGGAAAACAGCAAGGCGAGACAACCAACACCACTCGAGTCCGATAATTTATTGGAGATTACCCTCTCCCCTTCTATCATGTACCTATCAACGGAGTTTTGTGCTCCAACCACTCCCGCAAACTCTATTCCAATGCAAACTTCGAACGATCGAAGTGCATGACCTTGCAGCAATGCCTCTCCTACTTGATTCCATTCGGCCTCATCACACGGGTCTTCTCTATCGACGTTCGACGGGAGTAGCATTTGAACACTAATTAGGCCGAGATTGCTGAAGGCACAAATTTATTCTAAGAACTCTAGGAGATATTCCAACAGCGTCCGAGGCCCAAGACGCGGCCCCAAGAATCCCAACACAAGTGTCAACGCCTCCAACGTTCCAACTGGTACCAGTGCTAGCGTCGTCTGATGATACTGTGTATTGTGCACACTACGATATGATTGACGTTTACGGACTACAACATTATTGGAAGAGCTACGTTGTGTATGCCATTTACATATAATCAATGGCTCGACAATTCAACCTTTCAACCGAATCCTCCTTGAATGATGGGCTGGCCTTCGAATCACGAAGGTCATCTAGCATTGAGGGGACCTACTGCAAGCCTAGGGGCTGTGTAGAAAATCCATATACGATGTTAATTGAACGGAGCGACAACATAATAGGTGATATTGTCGCCCTTTAATGTTCAATAAGTGATTGTGGAAGCAAATCCCGTCGCCCAAGGAGGAAAGCCCCTTGCCTGTTCCGCTTTGTTTCTACGAAAATCATTTACACCACAGAAAGGGCAGCGCAAAAAGTGTCATGTCTGTTCATTGCATTGTCTTTCACTTAAACGGGGCATCTATAGTAACCCTCGGTCTTCAATCTCGAACGCATTGTCGCTCTCAATACCCTCAGAGCAAGCAAACAATAAAGATCCGCCATTGCACTGCGGCTCGAATGTCATAAGCGCCCAAAGCGAATGGCACATTCCCATTCCTTGAGCCATGGGGCCATACCTTGTCCAGATGTATATAATGAGCAACGAGCAAGGGTATCTACACACTGCATCGAGCACCCACAACCCCCCTACACCTGGATATTTTCTAATTACGCAACATGTCAAGAGGCCTTGCTTGTGACTTTGGCATCGCTCTCAGGGTTCCTGCCCTTCAAGCAGAACAGCCCACCGAATGGGCGCTCATCGTGGACGTTGGGGGATACAGGACCGCGACATATGACACGCCTACTGGAATCGTATTCCAGTGCAGACAAGGAAGGGTTTCGGTGTTGAGCAAACAAAAGCTCAGCGATCACTTTATCCCAGAAGCAGATGCCTATGGCATAATCCAAAGAGGGGTCGTTCATCTGAGCACTGTCCGCTTTCCTTGCGACATTCGCCAGCTTACGAACATTGTCCTTTCGGTGCCTGTTCAACCTGACTCGCGCCGATGGGTATTGGAGGTTTTGCACACACTGAGAAGAGACCTCCAGCTGTCTGACCTTTTGAGGGACCCATTGGGTCACCACGGTGAAATCTTCCAGTCGTTCTCCCTTGTTGCCGAAAGGGTCAATGAGCGCTTCTCAGCCTACATCAAGAAGCAAGGTTTCAGGGTCGCCCAGTTCTTCCTTTGATAAAAGTGATTTTTACATTAGATCTATGGTTTTCGCGTGTTTCGAATGATGTTCCTGTATTTTAGCTGTTGCCACAATTGGTACGAAATACATTTACACTTTTCTCTTTGATATGGATGCGAGTCTGTTGGAAGCAAGGATGGCGATTGTTTGGCAAGGTGACTCGGACTCCCCCACAGCGCTTAACCCGAATCACCAGATTTGATGTGCAGCCCTCTGAGATTCTGATGGCCACTGCGAGTCTCTCTTGCATCTATGCAAACTCCACGTCGACACAATCCAAAAAGATGGGAAACAACGCTTAGATAGATCGCTAAAACTCTATGTATATCGTGTATGTGTGGACAATCGAAAATGGCTGGCTGAACTGGATCCCAATGGTTTTACAAGTGTTACGTGTATGTGTGAGGCAAGTATCCAGGATGTCGATGAAACGGGGGTCGCGTATAATGGTTAGGGTGCACGCAAACGAAGGGTGTGGCAGAGGATACAAAACACTTGAAGTCATCAGCGACGGATATGGATATGGGTGGGGGTAGTAACATGATGGATGGAGTGGTATGTCAATGGTTTACGGGTGCTGTACAACAATGGTATGTAGTGACATGTGGAGGGTAGAGGATGTGGATTTGGGGTATCGTGTAAGATGATCAAGGCGAAGAAGTAGGTAGAATGCGATGCGGGAGTACGGAGTACAGGTAACGGTTACGGTTGTGATGGGACAAGGTCGTGGTAGAATGGGGATCCATCTGGGATGTACTTTACTAAATAAGACGAGACAAAAATATGAAAACATGGGGGTATTGGAAAAGTGGATAATGCAAATTGAGGAAAGAGAAAAAAACAAGGACAAAGGATAAAACATAGTACTGCACATAAAAGTACCAACATCAATCATTGTCTAACCGACATGTATGAATATATATAAGAAAAAGAAAGAAGGAAAAAAAAGGCAGAGAAGTCTAAGTCCAGGGTGCGATGCATGATGAGGACAGGCGGGGTAACATGTTAAATCTACCCTAATGGTCGCAGACAAAAAAGAGAATGCGACGATATCGAGAATGAATCCGGGTAATGCATATGTTTGAATGTAAAAGGGAACTCGGGAAACGGACAACACAGACGAGAAGGGGAACAGGATAGATAAATGGAGAAAAAAGAAACTGTATGAGATAGCGTTGTCCGTGTGTATGTGTAGGGTTGTATATCACGACTCTGGAGCGTTGGTGTAAAGAAGAGATTGGAAAGAGAGAGGGGGAGAGAAATAAATGCGAAACAGCGAGTCAAAGTGGTGCAGCGAAACGACAGCAAAAGAAAAGAGGATGCCATGCATAGGGAATCGTTCGTTTGTTCAAGTCTGGTCTGCAAGGCAAGGGCATGATCAACCATCTCAAGAGGCTTCAACAACAGGCCTCCTCCTCGGCGAAAACGTAACAGCACAATCATCGTCCTCATCATCCTCATCCTCATCTTCGCTCCTCTCATCTTCATCCTCTTCATCCTCAATCCCACCCCTCTCATCATCAACAACTTCTCCCTCATGGTCATCTCCCTCATCGAGCATACTCCCCCTATGCCACTCCTCACTCGCACTCCCTATCCCACTCGCAATCGTCGACGAGTCATCATCATAACAGGGCGCGCCATAAATATCTCCTCCCGCATGCGCTCTCTCAGGTGGAATAGGTGTAAGCACCTTCTTCACGCCCTTCTTCGGTGTAGCAGGCAGTTCCCTGTTTCCGCCTCCCATCATAACAAGCGCATTTGAAGAAGAAGAAGAAGACGACGAAAGCCCTTGTCCGTGTCCCCGATGTCGATGTCCGCGACCAAGTCCACCCACATCTTCCAAAGGGTCTCGAATCGGCAACACCATCCTCCCACCCTCACTCTGCACACCCCCCGCGCCCACATTCAACACATGCTCGCTCAAACCCCCGATATGCTCCACACTCGTAACGCTGATAATCTCCGTAAACTCGCGATTATCACCCTGGCCCCAGCTCGACGCGCGTCTTGCAGCCGTAAGCGCTCCCGTCGACGCCGAATGTGCATTTCCGCTCACACTGTTGGCGTGAGCACCCGCAAAGATATGATTTTCTGCTCCGGAAGCCGCAGGTACTCCACCGAGCGAGGTCTGCGACATGCCTAGCACATCATCCTCCGTCTCAAATGTCGCAGTCCGTCTCGTAAGCGGGATACCTCCAAGATAAGGCTGTTGCAACGCCGACGAACCAGCAACCATCGCATTGCTATTCTGACGGAGATACTTGAGCGCCTCCTCGCTTCTCCTCGCTGTTGGCCCAACAGGTCCAGGTTGCTGAGCAGCAGCAGCAGCTCCACCAGAACCAGCACCACCACTCCCCAACGCTGCATAAAATCCTCCCAATTCGCTCTTTGTTCCAAACCCACTATCAAGGTCTTGATTATGCCCACCCACACCCAAACTCTCCACATCCCCAGCTGACCTCTTCCCATTCTTCGCCCTCGCAAGCCTTCCCGCTCTTGTGTCTTTCCCAACCGCCACACCCTGCGACTGCTGATGCTGATACTTCGTCGGCCTCCACGTAATAATAGACCTAAACTTCGTGAACCTCCCTCGTTTCTCCTTCTCCTCTGTCTCCTTCTCCCTTTCTCGTTCCCTCTCCCTCTCACCAAACATCGTCCCCCTCCTCGAACTCGAAGGAGACGACGGCTTACTCTCACCCGAGAAATACGCACTCGGCGGAGGCGCACTCTCCGAGCCTCTCCGCTGCCTCGCACCGCTCCCCTCAATCCTCACAGCAGCACTCGGCGTCGGGTTAACCAGCCCCGTCCCCGTCGCATACGCCAGTGTCGCAATGGTCGCAGACGACGGCGCGCGCTGGAACGTCGACACCGCGCCCTCAGACGGCGCAGGCGACCGTGGCCTTCCCTTCTTCGCACCCCCACCCGCCCGTACCTGGTCCCCTCGCAACTTGCTATCAGAAGTAGCACGATTTTTGCCTTTGCCTTGATCCCTATCCCTCTCCTCTCTCTCTTTCTCCTTCCCCTTGCCTTTATCTTTCCTCCCCGAAAGCGTAAAACTCGACGCATTTCTCAAATGTCCAGAAGGCTGGGCATAAACGCCCACTTGTCCACCTCCAGCTGGCTGAGTTGTGCTCGGAGCGGTATTCCACGCCTCAAACCCACTCCTCCTGCCCCCTTCCCCTGCTGCCCCACCCCCATTCGCACCCGCAATACGCGCATGCTCCGAAGGCCCCGGAACACCAAACCCAACCTGCCCATGCCCGCCCCCGCTCCTCACATTCTTCCACAGCGTCGACACATGCCTCACAATCATATTCCCCCACCGCCATCTAAAATGCACGGCCGACATCGCGTCTGACGTCTCATTATGCGACACGGCGATCCTCGCGGACTTGGTGATCGCTGTCGACGTGAGCCATTTGTTGGGATCGTCGAAGTCGAGAAGCAACCAGGGGTGTTTCTGTAGATAATGAACGTTAGAATTTTTTTTGAATGTAATAACCAAAGAAGGGTGTATACATACCTTCACTTTATCCAACGTAATCCTCTGTGTATAATCCTTCTGCAAAAACCCATCCAGGAGGTTGATTACCAACCTCGCCTCATCCTCAGGATCCACTCCCTCCTCCTCCGGTCCCAGTCTCCTCTCCCCACCCACATCTGCACTCCTATACAACTCCCTAGCAGGGGGTACATCGTTCTCAATTGAAGCAACCGTCTCTTTACTCTTCACCCTCCCCATCCCCAATGCCATCGCCACAACCTCGAGGCTCTTCACGCGCACCACATTCGGTTTCTTCTGCTGCCCTCCTCCTCCAGCACCACCCTGACTCTGGTTTTGGTGATTCTGACTCTGCCCCCTCCCCACCTCCCCTCTCACAACCCTCTCATCCTCCTCTCTCAACGGCACCCCCCTCCACCGCCTCCCACCCGTCAATATCCCATCATATCCCATCCTCTCCTTCGCCTCCCAGTCTTTATTACATATCGCCTTATACAACCTCCACTCCGCCCCATGGCCCGAATAAATATACCCTCCCCCTCCTGTCCCATTTCCCCCCGCCGCACCACTGGCACCATTCGAAAACCCAAACCCCCGCCCATTCGATTGCGTATGCCCAGGCTGCGGATCCTCAGTCGCCACAAACGGCGTCTGCCCAAACAACAAGCAGTACAGCGTAACACCCAACGCCCACACATCAATCGACTTTGTAATCTCCGGTTTCTTCTTCTCTCCTGCCGTTCCCGTCCCCTGCTCCTGCTCCCTCCCTTTCCCATTCCGCTCTGTATCGGGGAGCGAGAGCACCCCAAGCGATGACCCCGAAGGCCCGCTAAGATGGGGCAGAGACGAGGACATCCCCATTGAAGTGCTGGTACTAGATGACATCCCCAACGATGCGCTTGTGCTTGGTGTAATGGCGCTCGGGCTGGTCGTACCACTACGCGTAATTGCGATAGGACTGGTCGTACGACTAGGCGTCGTCGCACACGGACTCGTCGTACCACTCGTACTCGGACTGAACGTATCCAGAGGTGGCAACAAGTGAACATCCGCGTCGGGGCCTAGTCCGAGTCGAGGGTTGGTGTTGGTGGAGTTGGCGGAATTGGACGCAATATTAGACGTCCAAGACCCACCCGTATGTTGCGGATAACAAGCCACAGGCAACGACTCCAACCTCGGGCTGAGATCAGGACTGCCCACCACGCTCCCCGACATCGGACTCCCCACCTCACTCATACTCAGGCTAGGGCTACTCCCGATGCTCATCGCACCGCTCGTAGCACTGGTGGTACTCCCCACCGCTCCGCTAGTGCTCGTACTCGCACTTAAACTCCTACTCACGTCCCACCCCGCCGAATATTCAAATATCACTTCAGGTGCCAAAAATGACGGCGTCCCCGCTCGGCGGCTCAATGAGCCGTCGTCGAGGAGGATAGGATCGTGGGGGTCGTTATCTGCGAGTTAGGGGGTTGGGGTTAGTATTGGCATTTTTAATAATCGTACCCCAAGTAAAAAGGGGGAATGATAATAAAGACAGTATAAAAAAACTAACCTCCATCCCCAGCACCCGCCGCAGCCAACCTCTGCGCATACGAAAAATGGCTAACTCCAAAATCTCCAATCTTGACTTGTCGTCTATCCTCCGTCCACAGTAAATTCGCAGGTTTGATATCCCGGTGGATGATGCCTTGGTGGTGTACTGTTGGTTTAAAGGGTGTTATCAGTATTCGTTGCATATCTCCAAGAGGTGAGGGAGAGAGGGAAGACAACGCACGATACTCAAGCCCCAACACCGCATCTCGCATGATCCTCCTCGTCTGCGCCACAGTCAACACGGGTCTATTATGGCCGTCTCGCCATTTAACTTCTCCGCCTCCGAGGTATTCCATCACTGTGTGCCAGTGCCAGTGTGGTGGTGATGATGTATCCAGTTCGTTGTTGTTGAGTTTTCATCCATCGTCGAGTTGTGATTTATAGGTTGATATTCGTGATTGACAGACGATGCACGGTGCATATAAAGATAAAAATAAAAAAACAAGGACATCAGGTTAGCGCTCATCCTCAATCCAATCCACGTTGTTCTCAAAACGAATAAAAAAAAGAAAAGAAATAACCCAACCCCAAAACAGCACAACCACACATCCAGAATTAGACAAGGCGCAGATAGATTAAAGTTTAACCTTTCTCGCATATCATATCAATCATCGATTAACCATTAACCATCGAGCCTTAACCAAAAGGCCATGTTAATGATAATGATTGATGATGATGCATCCATGACGCGTTCCATTCCAACGCAATGCAAATGCAGTAAACCCAGATGGGTATCACTGCACAGATCCCTCCCTCTGATAGGTTCGGTGGCGTGAAAGCCTAGAGCGCGCAGTATATGCCGAGACGGAAGGAGAGGAAGGAGTGTGATCCCAATTGAGAATCAAAGAAAAAAGGGAGAGAAATTCGCAGCAACGCAAGTAAGGAAAAGGAAAAGAAAAGCAATAAGACGAAAGCGGATTAGCACCCCATCGCACAAGGAATAAATGACATCGTCTGTCTCTCGGACATTAGATCTCCTCGCAAAATTAAATTAAAAATAAATAAATCATCAAAGATGACGAAATACTCTCCATTTCTATTTCACTCCGGCTCGGAGAAGGAGCACATAGCGGAGTCAGGGAGAGCGGAGAGCGGCAGCGGTAGTGAGCGCGAAATGGAGATGTGGTGCAGTGGAATAAATAATAGAATAGATAGCGACAGAATAAACGTGTTATTCCGTGATGATGATGAGAACGAGGTTGTGATGATAAGAAAGTGATGGAGAGGAAATTGAAAGAAAGAATTGGAAACATAAAAATAACATCACGAAAGAAAGGGGGGTGGGATGGCGGAGCTCGGGATTCGGGGCGCGATCCCGTCCGTAGTCTCCCCTCGTCGCTCTCCGTCGACTCGATGTATCGCCAACCCAATGAAAGCACCCAACACCCAAGGCAAGAAACCAAAACCAAAAGATAACCCAATTAATCCCTGCACTCACCCATATAAATCTTCTCCTTCATCCTATCATCAATAACCTCATACAGCCTCACCACATGCGGATGCCTCAACTTCTTCATAATCGCAATCTCTTTCCGAATCTTCAGTTCGGTCGTGTTCAGCCGGTCGGTGACGGGCGTATGCGGCGACGGCTGCACGTTCTGCAGGTGCATCCTCAGCGATTTGAGCTGTTCGTGACGCGGGTTGTTGCGTTTGACGGATTTCATAGCCTGGAGGTTAATTAACGGTCAGCATCGTGCGCATGTATATACATTCGAGAAAGAAGGATTCGAAATAACACATCCCTCCCCCACCCTAACCAAACCCAATAAACGAACACAAAAACACTCACCACAGGAATCCTCCTCTGCGCATCACTATGCGGCAGCCCCGTATTAAGCTTATAGCACAGATACACATCGCCATGCTGCCCGCCTCCCACTTTAACATGCCGAATATACTCATTCAGCATAGGCCTCCTCGCATCGAGGTACGCAATGAGTTTATCGGTCGTCTGCGCCGTCCCAGGCGGATCGAAGAGGTAAGGGAGCTGAGGGGCCGCTTGTGCATGGGTAGAAGTAAGGGGTAAGACGTGCGCGTTGGTGCTATTGCTGTTGTTCTTGCTGTTGGTAGTGGATGACATGAGGTGGTATGGATGGTATGGGTATGGTATGTTGTTATCGTTGTAGACGCAGTGTAGTGTCACCCTCTAAAGACATTCGCTCGGTTGAGTCGCAGTAAGGTCAGGTAAGCAGGGGGCTGATGAGCGTCAAGAGACACAACGAGACAGAGGAGAGGGAACCACTCTTGAAATGGTAATTCGGAATATAAAATATATATAAAATCAAAGGGTTCAAAAACACAAGGTATCTCGTCGAGGGGGAAGATTATTTTTGAAAAAAAAACAGTCCAAAAAAAAAAGAGGGGGCGAAAAGGTAAGAGAAAAAGAGTTATTAAGTAAATGTCAACAAGGGGTGCACAATCACCCTAAATTACTATTCTAGGGCGATATCAAGACCCCGGAAACTTTAATTACATTATTTCTTTGTTTTATTTCAATTCAATTCAATCCCATTCAATGAATCTGTGACCCCCAATCTACTCCCGCGCACAAGTACACTTGTCCGCATCTGGTACAGAACCCATCACCTAGACCATTCATTCATTATACAAGTCACAATTCTTTCTAAAAACACGACTCACCTGGTCAACATGTTGTCCACATCCCTGCATAAAAAAAGTAACAAAAAACAACCAAAAAGGACGATCAGCACACATCGTTCTAACCAATCACTGCCAACGAGAGTAAATGAGTAGTCTTGGTCCTCTTCAAAACACCCAACCAACTTGAACCACCCTGCACCGGTGCACGTTCGCACCCACCCACGCTCACTAAAAGGTAAGGCAAGGTAACCATCCCCGCCGGCCGATCAGATCCCTCCGCAAGTCTTTCAAATCCAAACCAAACGCATCACTCCATCAGATTCCACTCTTCTTTCTTTCTTTCCATCCTCATTCTGAACCCCCTCCGTCTTCTTTTCCGTTTTTCCATCACGGACCAGCGCTCCGTCTGGAGGCACATCCTCCGAACCCGAACATCGTCGGGTTCATCTCTCGCGCTATCTCCTTGCACACCCGCACCGGCTCAGTACCCAAGACCAGAGGACACCACCACGCAGAAAAAATCACAAAAAACGACACCTACCGCCCATGTCACCTTCCCACACTTATCGCACTTGACTTGGCGGCACGCGTCTTTGGGGGTTTGGGTTTGTTCGAGTGTGAAGTGTGCCATTTCTGTATTGGTTTTTGTTGGAGATTTAATGTTATGTTAGGTAGTTGTGTTGTGGTCGAGCTGGAAAGAAGACAGTTATAAGTACCGATGTACCCTATAGCAATTCAAGAACGAAAAAGCGAAACAAAAGCTTGAGATACGCTCCCTAGCCAAACCATCCGCAAGCCCTGGCATGCAACCCCCGTCAAACCTTGCCCCACCGCGCGCATGCACATGGGTGACGGCAGACAGGGGCAGGATAAGTAGATGACAGGGCAGGGTAAGATGCCTCAGGGAGGCAAGGGGGGAATAACAGGATACTAAATAAGAAGGCAGGGTCTATGTCATGCAAAACAATGGAGGACAATGGATAACAGGGGGAAGAGGCAGGGTATGTGGGGTGGAAATAAGAAGTGCATCTCGTCATCGAACTATACAATACCACAGGAGAAGAATGGAATGAGAAGAGAAGAAGAAGAAGAAGAAGCAGAGACGATGGCTTGAGATGATCATGAGAAGTAGACCTCGTAATTCAATCTAATCAATCTCCCTGCCAGTTGAGTGAGAACCACCGAACCTGGGCCATCAGGTACGCCCGTCCAGGGCACATCATACAAAAAAATAAATCAGGAAGTAATCCTCACCTTTCGAGTTATCTTCAGGTCAAAATCAAGAGACGAGCATTGGAAACAACCCAGTCAGTCAGAGTTAAATACTCCAAAGAACGGAACAAAAATGACGCACCGTCTCTGGCACGCGCGGGATGAATCAGCGGGCGGGGGAGGGTCGTGACTTTGATTATGAATGGATGAATGGTATTCAAATTCGAAATCAAATTCAAGAATTCAAAATGGGTGGAGGTCAGAGGTGCAGTTGGGGTAGATGAGGGTGGATATCGGTGAAGTGAAAGGAGACGAGACGTAGCAGCATTTTATTTATACCTTTTCGCCACCCCCATTTAACCAAGTCCTTCGGTTAGGCTATCCGCTTCGTTCGAGTTGACTATTGACAAGTAAGTATGAAGCATGAAGGTCCTGGAAGGAGGCTAATTCGTATCCGTGCAAACCCATCGCCGCGTACACACTTAGTTCAACTGTCCAAGGTGCACCTCATGATCTACTTGCATACTACTATAAATGCTGCGTGATAGGTATGCCAATGGGGCATATCTAATCTTAGCTGAATTGAATACAATCATCGAATCAAGTCAAAGTTAATTTATCGATGCCGTTGATTCGATTGGGCTGTCTAAATCTTTGTAAGTACTACAGTAGCATGCAGTTATCATTGAGACGAGTGCACCAGATGAATGCAAGTTAATTTATCCGCCTAAGGAACATACACAGCCATCTTTCTTTCGTTTTCTCTTTCTACACATGCCCTCCATCATGATAAAACGAAAAGAAACTGAATACCATCGAGCGCTACTCGCTTCGCTTCTCCAACCGAGGGACTGGCGGCAGTCATGGGGTGCATCATGAGAGGGGTGCAGAGGCAAAAAAAGCGATTCGATAGTCCCATCTCACTCCTCATCCATCTATGTGTCTGTCTGAATCACCCATGACCACAACACACATGCACGCATAGATACGCCGCTTTGTAACTGTGGGACGCAGTGGTTGCGAATAGGCTTCTGCAGCTTTCCTGGTCGACTGACACTGGCGCTGACACTGACACACCGTCGACGGTGGTCAGGCGTCAGGCGTCATCGATAGCGTGAGACGAGTATCGATAATTCTTATTAGAAGGTTTGAAGGTTCTTTTCATTACCAGCTCGAGTGAGGTGGGATAGGAGGGGATGGGGTGATGTCATACCTATGTCAATGCGATACAGAGTCCTGATCAGAGCCCTCTATCGAAATGTCGAGTCGAATCGAATCGATGGTAGGTAAACGACACATTAAGATAGACCGAGAAAAATGATGAGACGTATCATCTAGACGGAGATCAATAATTCATCATTGCATCAATATAGTAGAGATAAGATATCAACACAATACCTCCCAGTTGATCAAAAATAACTATGTAAGTATTCTAGTATCTAATAACCCATTCGATTTGAATCACCTTTATTTCCAGCGCACCGATCGCCACGCACGCGAACAAGACGCGTCGATAATCTCATCTTATCTCTATACCCGCATCACATCGACCTATCTCAATCACCGTCATGCCCCTCAGAGTACCCAAGGACCTCCTACACTCCCCTACCCTACACTCGTCACCCAACTGCTCCCGAACCTCAAGAGCCATCTAATCTCATCTAATACTACCGACCCGCAGGCAGAGAGTGAATTGAATACATACATACATACATACATACATAACTCTGAAATGAAATGAAAACCCCTCATTCCACCTTCCATCTTCCATTTCCTTCGAACCTTACACCCGAAACACCGAAGACCCTCGTTTTCTTTTTGGGGGTAAGTACATACACACATTGACATGCACATCTGATCGCGTATGTGTGTATGTCAACCTTTAATGTGTGGCCCGTGGGTGGGCAGGCCGGCGAGGGTTTGATTATGTAGCTTCTCTTCGGGGTGTATCGTAAAACCTGAGCCTAAGGACTAATACAATGAGTTTTTCGCGAGAGTGAAGAAATGGGTAAAGGACTTCCGAGTGCGCCCAAGATTTGCTGTTGTAACTCGATCACCAGACGACACTGAGCCAAACGATAATCCGTCGAGCTTCGAGCTTCAATTTATAGCATTCTCAACGAGCAATCGAAAAAGAAAAGGCCCAAATATCACAGCTGCAGGTTCAAAGACACCCTTACCTACCCCTAATCCATTCCCTCGAGGCTTGCCGAAATGACCTTCCCACTCACCCACCTCGAAAGCACACAAGCAAAAAAAAAAGCACCCCCTCGCGTCACTTGGCTCACTCCCAAAGGAAAAGTTTCATACACAGACTTCTGAGGCGTTGACATTAGTGAAGTAAACACAGTACAGTACTCGCTTCCGGCCGTTCTGAATCCCATCCTGTGTCGAAGCTTAGAATTTGGAACTCAGACTTTCAAGTTTCTCCGGTACGCTTTTCCATTGGCTTTCGGAGAGCCTCGAGGCGACCTGGGAGTGAGAGTGAGACTCCGCGTATACTCACTCGGCTTCGTAACACTTTTTGGCCCTTATATCGTCCCAGGAGCCCTCAACGCGTGCACGGGGCCGTGAACAGAGTGCGTGTCAGTGTGAACGAATGTTCACGCTCGCTGCTCGCTCGCGCAGCAGTGAATACTTAATAATAATGTGATTAATTAATCTGATCACGATAATCAAGAAAGATCAAAACGATATTAATAAACGGTATTTAAAGTGGAATTTCTGTTACAGGACAAATTCCAACGACTTGACTCGACTTCATGCTGTTAGTGACTATGTGTACAACTACCATACATGGATTGATAAAAGATAGGTCATCGGGAGGCATGATACAGGTACAATTATATCCTCAAATCGATGGCAGTAAGAAGGGCAATGAAGCCTGCGACATGACAACTTGAAGGCGGAGGCCCATCCTTTAAAAGGATGTTGAAAGGGTCATGAAACTCGACCAGGTTTTTCGACAATGAACTAGGCCCACCGCCCGAGCAGGGCCATAAGTGCGCAGCCCAGACACATACATCCGAGGGCATAAGCCAGCCTGCCATTGGAAGCGTTCATCATCTCCTTGTTGAAGAGGAATTCGTGCGCAAAAAGCTAGGAGTGTTTTTCAGATACACAGGTCAATGACGGAAGGCGAAAGAAAGAAAGGCATACCTCAACCAAACCAGTGTAAATCAAAATACCAGCGCTTACAGAGTCCATGACTCCTGAGACGATGGATGCTGTGGCGCTTCCAGGATTGTATGTCGATCTCACTCCCAAACCAGCAGCAATTCCTATCGGTGTCGTGAGGCCGAACAGCAGAGCCCCAGCTACCGGTACCCATCTGTACTTCGGTGACAACTCGAGGTGGGCCAAACGAGCCCCAATGGCTAGTCCTTCGAATGTTTCTGTTTACGTGATAAATACCCGCGGATCCAAACATCTGTTGCGGACTTACGATGGAACAAGATGACGATGAACAAGACTTTGAATCTCTCGTCGACAGCCAATGTTAGGCCGATTAGCAGGCTATTACCATTATCGTTAGCGAAAGGAGTACCGAAAAATGGGGTCATGATTTACCTGTGCAGAACGACACCAAACTCCAAAATGGCGACCCCAATTATTTGCGTACTCGCAGAATCTTGGAAAGGGTGAACAGGAGCGGGTTGCGCGACCTCCACATCGGATGAGTTCGCAGTAGGCTTCGTCGCTTTGTCCTCAAAGCTTCCTTCCGGCCCATGGGCTGCATGTGAGCCCGGACCGTGACCATGCGCATCTGCAATAAAGCACAGGAGCAGTCCATTGAGTCAGCCAGGTGATGGATCAAGGATGTAATAATAGAAAATTACCGTGGGAGACGCCTAATTTCTTGAGCTTCGCTGTCCCGACACGGAACGCAACAATCTCAATCATGAAGATAGCAAAAATACTTATTAAGCAGAATGCCATTCCATAAGGCTACGCTTTAAGTCAGTGAGAGAATTCGCATGGGAATGACAAAACATACGAATGCATGCCACTTTGCAGATAAACATGGGCTCTCGAGGGCTTCAAGGCCTTCAGCCAACAGATGGACAAAGGCGGTGGCAATCTAAATCACAGAATGAGATTGGAACGAGTTGAGGGGTTAAGAATGTCGTACAATGACACCAGAGCCGAAGTATTTTGCGAAGCTAAAATATGCCGTTAGCAGCAATCTAATCGGATGAACAGAGCTTACTTACTCAAATACACCTCTTGGTACGTGAAGCCATGATGTGCGCCTTGCTAGTACTGGGAATAAGGCACCAGAGGTGGAACCAACAAGGATAATGAAGATGGAGGCAATCCTCAGGTTCAAATGGATATCTGAGCCTCCACCGTTGCCACAGTTGAGGATTTCTCCAAGAAGGTTGTCATCGTCGTGATGATGGTGGTGATGAGACATATTTAAAGAAATTTAAGGGGGGATTATGGGAGGAGTGCGTGAAGGAAGGAATGATTTGCGAAACGCATTATATCGCTACGCATTGGTGACTGTCAGGGTTCTCAACTTTCTCAACTCTATGTTTTAATTGGTCTAAAAATGGTGAAAGAGGTCAGCGGGGCTTAGGTGGGAGCGGAAACCTGCTGCCAGATAAAGGGCAGATATGTTGAAAAACTGCCTTTGGACGGAAGTATATTGTTGGAAATTTTCATAAGCAGGTTGCACCATGTATATCAACCACATAGTCGGAAGAAGGAGGGAGTGCGTTGAAGCAAGGAGAGTGCAGACAGCGAAAGGATGGTAATTGTCTCCTTCCAAAACGGGCGTACTTACTATGATTAGTCATGAGTCACGTGATACAAAATTAAGAGTACCCTTCCAGTCATGTCCACTCACTTGAAGTTCATCCGTGGAACCGTTTGGTCCGTTTGTCCCATGTTATCAGCCTCATATCTTCGCGCAACCATCCGTGTGTCTGCTACCGAGCCATTCATGACTGTTCTGGGCGTCGAGAAGATATCCACCGTATAAGACTAATTTTGAGCGACATGATTTCATTAGTTTCTAAGCTTGGTTCTATGTCCATCCAAATTAAACAGGTAGTATATGTCAAATAACATGCTCACCGTGTTGTAATGAGGGTGTGAAGAATATTCGTTATTCGTAGAGGAATCGGATTTAGTCGATCCCATAGCCAGTACAGCGCAATTAATTCATTCGAGACTGTGCCCAGATATCAGAGAACCGCACCAGTCAGCTCTCACCTCAGTGACCTCACCAGTGCATCAATTACGAATTACACTCACCAGCTCCAAACCAGGCGACTAATCTGTAATCACGGCAGATAAATTTGGGTAGAGGTGGTGGCCATGGATTTGCGGACAACTCTAATTTGTGAATCTCTCCTAGTCTCGGTTAACCCAGCCTCTCCTGTAACCCAAATCGGGTTGACCCCCCAGAATGGGAGAGGCTGGGTTAACCGAGACTAAATCTCTCCAGATCATAAGGCACCAAACACCTCCGCCCGCCAACATTGACATCACCGAAATCAACAAATATAAGTCTTGTCAAATGACTCATCAAAAGTCGAATAAATAATTTAACTCGCACATCCAAGTTGGTCGGTCGACGTTTTTTGACCACAAGGTCTCTCGAATCGTCTTGCCTCTCACTGGCATTCAAGCTCGAGCAGCATCTGAGCAGCACCAAATGTTTTTCTCTCCAGGTCTGGCCTCCAGTTGAATGGCGAACTCGATTGTTTAAGCATATGAAAATAGCGCAATGGATCAACGTGAAATGTATCGCTCAATATATTATGGAGTGCATTCAATTGGCACAAATATCAACGTCTGAATCGCTGGGGCAGTGGAGGAAAGCATACGATGTTTATAAGCCCAGGAATTTTGCGATTACTAACCTCTGATACTGCTAATGCACCAAGAGCTTTAGTTGTCAGCTATACAAGCCTTAGCATGCAAATGACCAATATCTTCGGCATTCGGTGCGTGAAGGTCATATGCATCGGCGGAGAGCGATGCGTGATTCTTGCCTTTTTGGGACGCATGAGAAATGGCATCAACGAACAATGAAACAAATTGTTGTTTGATTTTTTCCATGGCGATGTGAGCTGGTTCGATCTTGGGTAACCCATCATTTTGTTTACGCTGACTCACCAACGAGCTTTTGAGCTCCATCTCATAGACACCTTTGATCGAGCAGATCACGAGCAGTGAAGTAAGTGCACCACCTCGTCTAATCTATAGTCATTCGTTACTTATTACTTTATTTCATCTGTATGTATTAACCGATGGCTGGCGATGTTGTCATCTTTAGATGGCCACCTGAGTTGCTTATGTAACGTAGTCAGTCAAAATAAATTCCAATTCCAATTAACCAGAGAGAGCGTGAGGGTAGTTGGAGTAGGCAGGACGACGGTAGGAGCTCACGAAAATGAGATGTTGAGAGATTTTGGGAACAAAGTGAAGCATGTATTCAACATGAAGTACTGTACACTTTTAATTCTTCTACAGAGTCTTCTAACCACCCCCACTCCCCGCAACAACCACACACAACCGCCGTGTCTTCATCCAAAGACGATAGACAGGCATATTCAATCACAGAGCATTCCCAGACTGCATCACACCCTCATGCCTCTCCCCTCGCCTCCAATACCGCCTCCCTCAACCTGCTCACTGCTTTTTGCACATCATCCTCGTCCGCCAGACTAAACGCCGCACGCACATACGCAGTCTTGCGTCCATTAGGGAGGAACACAGTCCCCGGCAGTGCCAAAACACCCTTCTCAACAGCCTTGGTACGTATAACAGCCTCAGAGTCATCTTCCTGTCCCCCAGTCGCGCCCGCACCATCACCGGACGAGGTGAGCAATAATTTGAACCAATAAAACATGCCAGCTTCAGGAGGGGTCCACTCCGCCAGTCCTGAGAGGTGCTGCTTCATCGCTTTCTCAAACACGTCGCGCTTCTCTTTGTAGAATTGCGATACTTGAAGAGTGTGGGTTTTGAAGTCTTCATAACCCCATGACTCGAGCAGCTTGAACACGATCATCTGAGTGAGAGACGAGGTCTGAAGGTTGGACGTCGCGGTCTGGGTCAAGACAACAGTTTCATGAGATGTCGTCTCATAGCCGAGTGAAAGAGTAACAAGTTACTCACATAAGCATCAACGGCGTTCAACAAGACCTCAGGACCTGTGGCAAATCCAATCCTGATGCCCGCCGACAAAATCTTCGACAGACTGTCAAAGCGAAGCACTCTTCCTACCTCTGGCTCTTCGAGCTCAAGGTGGAAGTATGATGGCGGACGGGCAGCCTCTCCATAGTAGAGATAATAGTACGGGTCATCTGTGAAGGATTAGAAGCCACATTAGCCGTTGTTGGTGCATGAGCAAGAGTAAAGAAAAGTGCTTTGATTTCAAAAAAGGCCAGGTCAATTGCTCACCCTCAAGAATTAAAAAGTTGTGCTCTCTAGCCAACTTCAGAACTTCTTTGCGACGTTCCAGAGTAGCCGTCATGCCTGTAGGATTGCAGCCATACTGATTATATCGACAAGAGCGCAATTATTAACGAAGGCATCCACAAATAAGGTAACATTAGCTTATTGCGTATACCATCATAACAGGGGGTGATCACTTACAGGAACCGTGTACAAGACTTTGGGCTTGGGTTTTCCAGCAGGCCATTGCTCAAGAATAGAACGCAAAGAGGATGATAAGATACCGTTGGCGTCAGTCTCGACCTCTGTAAAATTTTAGGAAGACCCCAAAAAACAACCAGGGATTGAAGATTCCAGGAAGCATCGACATTCCAGTGTGAATAGCGATATGAATATCGTTTACGCGACCCAGCGACAAGGTTATGATAAAGAGGGAAACCATAAGATAGCAAAATAAGATAGATAGTAAGAATCGGTCGGCGGAGGCTTTATTGAGTACACATACCTATTTGTTCACAGTGCAAGCTGGAAAACATGGGAATAACACCGCTGAAAGTGCCCGCAAAATTTTACAAACAGGATTTTGAAGAAGCAGAGAAGCAATGCAGATAACCAAGGTATCAGAGGCCGATCCAGACCGAATTTTGACCGTCAAGACTCACGCGTAGACGGGAGATTCAACGAGGACGGCGTCTCCATCGTTGAGGAGAGCAAGAACGGCCTATTCAGAAACATCATGTAAAGTGAGCATTCGTCCACGACGTCATAAGCATTGGGAAAATAGACGAAATTGAGATAGAGGTTTAACGAGATGGCCATCAATGAAAAATTGGACAGGACATGAGAATGCTTGGGGGAGCTTCGCGAAGACGGGTGACGCGATGACAATTATGATCCCACCGACGACATTTATATCTTCCTCTGGTAACGGCCACACTGAACACAAGCCAATCAAGGTGTGTGTATATAACATGTTAATGTCAAGATAGTCGCCTAGCACTCGGCTGAGGGAGGTATGATTGACTGCGCAGACGCCCTTTTTGTGAGACAAGGACTCGAGAGAGTCTTATGACGACATGGCCACTTCTCCCCCTCCCCCCATCCCATCCTCGCCATCCCACGGCCATAATATAGAAAAACAGGATGTTGAGCCGAAAACACAAAAACTCACCTTGAATATCAAATCCTGAGAGCCAGAACCAATAGAAACGCGCCAACCCTCTCCTCGCTTCCTGCCATGGCTAAACTCCTGTAGGCCTGTAATCCAGTCCACAAGACTTTTAAAACCAGTAGTATCGCCATACTGCAATGCAGTAGTCAATTCGTCGCCTTTGATGATCAGAGTGGTCTCTTTGTCCGCGTCAGTAGGTGACCGCGCGTTGACGCTGACAGAGGTGAATGGGAAGGTCTTGGCATTGGGCTTCCCGGCGAGAAGCGAGACGAGTCCTGGTGTTTTTTCGAGGGGGTACAGTGTTCGGACTAAGACACAAATTGAGCCCCAAAACAAAAGCGGTTGGGTGACAAGACAGGCGCATGTGTTTTCGTCGATTTGGCAGAGTGAGAAGCCAGGAAGAAGGGGGGTGAGAGGTGATGTAACGATGTGAATGGTTGTATTGATTGAGGGTACGTTTGAGCCCCATGAGGTGATGCCGACAACATTCGCGGGTTGTGATTGAGTAAAGATAAGTGGGAGCTCTTTGGTCAGCGTAAGTCCGGGGTTGGCTGATGTGAACAGACTGACTTGGGCTGGGTTTACGCTCCTTGGCCAACGTCGACAAGAAATCGGCGTAGAACGAGGCTGGCAGGGCCTTCACCTATCGTTTTCTGAATTTAATCAGCACATCCAGGAAAACGAACCATAATGACAAGATCATGATCATGAACGTTAGATGAATAGGAGTCAACTTACCGTTGCCGCTGAGTCATTATTGGAGGTATTCTGTGCTTGGGTACCGTCCTATTGAGTTTTTGGACATTGATGAGAAGTTGTGAAAGTAGTTTGAAGGAAATGGGGTGCGTTTACACACTTGTGTCATGATGAATGATGATAGTGTTTGGGTGCTTCAATTTGCCGTTTCAAAGTGGCTTGGAAACTCGCGTAGAGGTCTACACACGGCAATATCACAGCGCCCATGTTGGTCAAGGTTCAGATTGTTTTTCTTATCGACAAATTGACTCACCACCACACACAGAGGGGGAGTGAGAAAGAGGGCAGGGGCAGGATGAAGGGCTCGCGCGACCCGGTAACTCAATTTGCGTCCCGTGCCCCTCTATTCCGGAATATCCTTCGCCCCTTTGTCTGCCTGCTTCTTAATCCGCGTCGGGCCTGGCGTAATTATATTACGACATGAGAACAACAAAAAAAGTGCCTTATGAGTCTGGTTTGCTTGATAACCTCAATAGACATGAACCACAATGGATTAACATTCGAATACGGTTTTGGGGACCTTTCTGAATGGATACACGCCGCTTGATTGGAGTTTGTTAGTCAGCTTTCGACTGTGCTTCTGCGCGAAGTTGATCCTTTTCATATAGATTCGATGGCGGCCCAAGTACCCCCTCAACAAAAATTTGTAAGCCGCATCTATGTCCGTCTGGGGTTGCTGTCACTGTCGCCGACCTTGCGGGTTATTCCGTGCGCGTCCACACTAAGTATCCAAAACCGCTCTGACACTCTTCGAGGACCCTAGATTGTCTGGCAAGTATCCTATCGTAACCACCTACATTGGGTCTTACGAGAATGCCTGATTTCAAGGGACTCGTCCCGAAAGAGAAAGGCGATTCCGATGGTTTGCAGAAGTTCTTATTATTTCTCAGACGCGGTTCTGATAGAAGCGTCCCACTTAAAACAAGTTAAACGACTTCTCAGGAGAAATATATTTAGATATCTTTGTGCACCTCTCAGGCGCGGGCACTCGGAATTGGGTGTCGTCGTCCCATTTCGCAAGGCTGCAGTGATGTACCTTGGAGGGAATGGGGCCGTGGCCCGCCTCATCGAGTTTCATGGCTTCAACTGGTACGTTTGAGCGGGAAAAAAATCCAGGGAATTCGATAGGCGGGTATAATGAGAGATTGTGACGTGTGTGTGTGTCCAAAAGGCTGTTCCATGACCCCGTACACCATACTTAGTGAACTAGTCTCCTATGAAAACGTACCCCAGTTTCGTTCTATTGGCCTGAAAAATTCAAACTTAAAGCTGAATCGAAGAGAACTAATCTCGAGCGTCTAACACGGGGACACCATGCCACACGTCAGATCCCCTCATTCGAGGTGATCCCATTGTTCTATCGTACACGACAGTTGTACGCCGGTTCGCTCTCGATTGCTAGTAAATCCGAAAGCTACAAAAATTATTGGGGCTAGATGCATTGATACGATGGTTCGGGTATATCCAGAAACATCACATCCACCCTAAGAAACGATCTTTTTGAGCGAAAACATTTTTCGATGTGATTGAGCGCATAGATGTCTTTGTGTACGGTATGTCACCATCCATGATAATGGAACGGTAGAATTCTGATCGAGCGGCATCGCCCAGAAGAGAAGGTCGAGGACGAAACAGAGGATGCACTATATGTACGTCTGCCATTGGGTTTGCTCAATGGCTTGTCCTGTTCCTTACTCCAACATGTTAATAATCTCGACCATTCACACCGGGCGACTGGGTGCGGGCAAAAGTATCGCGACGGCCTCTCACGATGGCTCGTTAGATCATTTTCCTTTAGATATTCCTCAACAAGGCTACAGCGAATTAAACATGTCGCATGAAGTCACTTGATAAACTCGGTGCTCATTGAGCGCCTTATGCCCACTAAATTAGTGTTAAGTATCCTGCAGGGCCCCAAGGGGTGAGCCAACTGTAATTGGACTAATTCCTATCAAGCCGGTTGTTCTCAGTGGTTTACTTTTCAAGACCATCGTGCTAGTAGATGGTTCTATTGACCCTTTTTTCTGGTCTGTCTCTTTTTTTCGAAAAAACCGTGTTCTCTAGGCGTGGGGTACAATTGCATCAAAGCTAGAAAAGGCGCGAGTGTAGCCACGGTCAATTTTCGGAATATACCAAGTAAGGGTATGCTTCCAGGGTTGCCACTCCATGTTAAGCTTGGGCCGCCGTGTTGCAAATAAAATTTCAGTCAAATTTCGAGTTCGTTGTGATGAATACTTGCAAAACCGAAAGAAACACAAGCACAAGGAACCCCTATGATATCAAAAAAAGGTCCGTGGGGCCGTAGATAGCCGAGCCGTCCCAAAAGGGACATCAGTGATCGATCAGCCAAGCGACCTGAGAGGGCCATGCGCTTGTTCAACTACTTGAGCAGAAATGGAAAATATCACGCTTTGTTCATGCTCACCATCCTCAACGACGAGCTCGACACCGTTGTCGACAAAATTTTTATTTAAGACGGTTATGACTATGATTTAACGGGCTAGTTTCTTGCCACGTATGGTCTCAACACCCTTCCATGTCTGACAACTCCCGAAATCGACGTGTCACATGGCGCTCGCCCCAGCGACCTATACATGGAGAGTCTCTGGAGCATCCACGGCCTTTCCAGAGATCCCTGCTGTTCTCCCATCTAACTACTCTTGAACATGATCGCCGACGAATCTATCCCAGTGTACACAACGCTCGGTGACGTTTTTGGTGGAATTGAGGCCTCTTTGCCGCACGCTACTCGGTGGGACAACCTCGCGGAAGAATTTACGAGGAGGTTTGGAAGGAAACCTGAATACATTGCAAGGGCACCAGGACGTGTGAAGTGAGTCTTTCTATCACTTTACCGTCCCCT
Source organism: Panaeolus papilionaceus (assembly GCA_015501605.1). Taxonomy (NCBI): domain Eukaryota; kingdom Fungi; phylum Basidiomycota; class Agaricomycetes; order Agaricales; genus Panaeolus; species Panaeolus papilionaceus. The sequence continues at coordinate 773,112 of JADNRZ010000020.1, read as the reverse complement.
TTTTTTGCTGCCTATAAATTGTCTAACAATCTATCATTTCACTTAGTTTGATCGGTGAGCGGCATCGCTTATAGGAGGAGAACACCGTCTCATACAAGGCAATCGCCTTGACGAGTATAGGCGAACACATCGATTACGCTCTATTCGGAGTGCTCCCTGCTGCTGTGGAACGAGATATTCTGATCGCTTGTGCTCCTCGATCTGGCACCATCACTGAAGAACATGCAGAAACTCTCAAGACTCCAGGCAGCGTTCATGCTCAAAACCTTGCCCCCAAATACCAGAAGCAGCTTTTCGCTCCCGTTACACGTACTCCAGATAACGATGGAAGTGCTGATGATGTTCACATCGAAGGATGGCATCTCAACATCAACACCAAGGAGCTGAGGTGGGAGAGTTATGTCAAAGCAGGGTATTATGTGCGTTTGTCTTGCTCATTTTGCTGATTTACACGATATAATGTTGCTTATCACAACGATAGGGAGTTTTAAATCACTACTTCTCTGTCAATGGTCATGAGAAGCCTGTTCCCATCGACTTGCTCGTCACAGGCTCCGTTCCAGCAGGTTCTGGCCTATCGTCCAGTGCTGCAATGGTAGTTGCGAGCACATTAGCATTCTTGGCGGTTAATAACAAGGTATTCTATTTTTCTCATGTTCATAATTCTTTGACATTAATGGGGATCTCTAGCTAGGTGATTCTTCCGGGAGTGAAGGACAACGCAGTCTCAACAAGGGCGAGCTGGTCAAGCTTGCCATGGAAAATGAGAAGCGAGTTGGTGAGTACCTCTCTTTTTCATCGTTGGCAATGAATGACGAGAGCTGACCATCCTGCGCAGGTGTCAACAGTGGAGGGTAAGCCTTCTTTTCAGGATAATGCTGTTGAGGTGCTAAAACAAGCTTTAGAATGGATCAAGCCGCCTCAATTATGTCGGACCCTTCCTCCGCCCTGTATATTTCGTTTTACCCGTCCTTGTCAGCATCGGCAGTGCCATTACCTGAGCAAGCGGTGTTTGTATGTGCCAACTCGCTCGTAGTCGCTGACAAGGTGCTGTTAGCAAAGACGGGGTATAACCTCCGAGTGGTCGAGACCTTAGTCGCCGCGCGTATTCTTGCTAAGTCGTTGGGAATAAAAATAAATGACAACGACAAAATTACCCTTAGAGAAGTTGCGGGGAGGTTTGCGGGAGAAGACAAAGGGCAAGATATGGGGCCGGATGCTCTAGAAAAGGTTTTATGGACGTTGGAAGACAAGTTGGACATATTGAAGCCGAAGAATCCCATAAACGGACAGTTGGGGGTGACGATGGATGAGATGATTGAAATGTCAGGATTATCCAAAGCTACCTTTGATCAGGTCTATCTGTCTTGGGTTGACAGTACGTCTGTCCTGAATGCTTCATGATTATGTCCAGTTACTGACTCCACTGCTCTTCTCCAGTCGAAGCCACACACTTCCAATTATATAAACGCGTACAGCATGTGTTCTCCGAAGCCCGACGGGTCTTGCTATTCAGGCAAACGTGCCTGGACACTTCTGGCGCCAATACAGAAGCAAATTTACAAGATCTGGGCCGTCTTATGAACGAATCTCAGGAAAGCTGCGCAAAATTGTTTGAATGCTCGTGTCCAGAGCTGGATGAGCTTACTCAACTCGCCCGGAATGCCGGTGCCATTGGGAGCAGGCTGACAGGTACGAAGTGGTTTATCTATATATCCTGTGGAATTGCTAACCATTTTGGAATTGGTGTCATTTTTTACCTTGCAGGGGCCGGGTGGGGAGGATGTACCGTGTCGCTTGTCCCTGAGGGAAAGGTTGACGAATTCATCCAGAAAATCAAGGAGACGTATGGTCCGTACAAGGACTTGGAAGGCAGCGCGCTGAATGAAGTTATTTTCGCCACTAAGCCCGGCCGTGGAGCATGTGGTAAGTCTACAGGTCCTTGAATCCCCTTTGCCATCGACTAACTTGAACTCTTGTGAAACACAGTGTTCAAACTCGAAGCATAGATGCTACAAAGTTATTTTTGTATTATATTCAAGCTGCATGAACAAATCAACATCTGATGACGCAACATGAACTTTATCCGTGAAATTGTCGGCGATATGACCACCTCTCCTGCGCTGATCCCCATCCCCCGAGTCAATTGATTCAATTGTGTAGTCTGCATGGATCACAATTGTTTTGATGTATGTTTAGGAGCAGGTGCATCTCCCGCGAATGTTCGACCAGCCTATTTCCATCAGATACCAGGTTCTCTACCCCGATCTATCTCTTTTTGTACATCCGCGTCATTGGAATCGAACAGCGCACCAAGCGTAGAGAAACTAGAAAGATTTCCCAAAATGTCTGCCGACGCTTGATTAACATTCAAGACGATACTGCAGGGCGCTCTGGACTCTGATAACGAAGTCGACCCTGCTCTAGGTCACCGGGATTCTATAGACGACCGGGAATGATTGCGGCTGATAATTTTCTTTCCGCGAAGACGGCTGAAATGTTGACAAAGTCTGATGCAACCGAGTTGCACGCGTGGATTTCCTCCGCTTTCAACATGGAAGCGCTTGACGCAAGCTCAATCGCGTTTTTATTCAAAGTCCCGAGTCTTCTCAATCGTCCTCTTCTATGGAAACCCCCATGCGCTCCCCTCTGCTTCCAGCATTCTCCTTGGTCTAAAATAAGGTACTCGAGATATTTCGGATTTAATCGCACTTTAACAAAAAAGACACACAGGTTCTTCCGTCAGCTTTGTGCTTCTCTCTACTTATTTTGGAGCCATGTCGCATGTATATGCGGAAGCTTTTCGCCAGTTACGGTATGTTTGTATGTGCAGGGCGATGTGACGCCCCCCGCTTTCATTCTTGTTGGAGAGGGGTGGAATCAGATGCACTAGCCGTAGCTTAAGGAGTCCCTGGGGGTCGCGTCCTTTCCAAGTCATGTCAACTATTGCGTTTTGGTGGTTTTTGGGACGATATGTTCGATCGATTCTATTGCACAAACGGATCGGGATGAACGAAAGGGGAAGATGGTGGAAACGTGTTGGTGGACTAGAACCTTGATCCATTGTCACCACAGGCTGTTGTGCCTCCTTTCCTTAATCTCCCAGGTGCCTGCAAGATGTCTTTCGGGTATGGAGCTGTTGGGGTGTATGTAAATGAACCCTCTTTTTGTGTGACCTTTTTTGTTTGCTGACATTCTTGCGTTTTCTCTGTGGCGATACAGCAAGCGGCGTTGTGTGTGCCTGTTTGAATACTTGCGTATCAGGACCCATTGTCCTCGGTGTAAGCGCCCAGCGACGATTTGTCAATGTAGTCGGTTTCCTGAAGCAGTGTAATACCTCTTACTATGTACTAGTCATGCACACAGCCTGGGGGTTCATTTTCTGCTATCCTTAGGGGGAGGTTCCCCTTGAACGTGCGTGGTACCCTGCACAGGTCACTACGTCACACAGTAAAGAGCACACAGCGAGAGAAATAATTTAACCTTCGGCTTTGATCCAACTCTGGTCGGCGGATGTTCATATATCCACCTGCCCTAGATAGTGAACAACTGAGTTTAAAATTGTGAAGGGTCGTTGGAGTGGGTAAAAACAACATCTGTTCTGCAAAACTCAACACGAGTCTATCGTTATCTACGCACGGCATGTCAGGGATGTTCTTGACGAGCTTCGCGGGATGATGGTGTTGACAATCATCATCTCGAGCGGTATGTAAATTTCACTTCCTTGTCATTTAAGCATCATGGTCATAACTGATAGACACAAGTGCTGCAGTCGTGCTCTACTCTACGCAAATTACCTAGCCAATAACGTGGTCATCGTCAGTAACTATAGACAACGGTTTAGACTCTACGTCTCATGCCACAGGAATATCCGCAGCGACGAGTCCCAGCATGACGATCCGTCGAGTATCCTGTTCTGTGTCGTTATCGGAGTGGGGCTGTGATTCAATCCTAGAATACGACCGGTCAGCTTCTGGCAATCCTGAATATTCTTCCGCTCTTCTCGCTCCGTGTTTGACTCTCGGAGAGCCCCTTTCTATAGGGACGCAAACATGTGGATATTCTCTCACATCACGTCGACGGAGGAGTGCGGGGAGAATGTATGTTCTATATATCAACCAATGAGATTCACATACCGTACTGTCACTGCTTTATGCCGCACATATTCGTGGACCTCGTTCTCGTTGGGCGAGACTTTTTGGAGGCCTCGAACGATGTAAAACCCCCCGAAGGCGCCGTTCTATATTGTGTGTCCGTTTCGTTATAATTCAATTGGGATGAATAGTGTCAAAAGATTATGCTCACCCTATTGTTTGAGTCCGCCGATGCTTCGATAGAATTCAACCATTCAACTTTCAGTCCTGCAGGCGCCTCACTGCGGACCGAAGTGACAAACATCTTAATTTCCGCGATTGTACGGTCTGCCCCGGTTATACTATCGTAAACCGAGACTGCGAATGTGTTTTCGACGGCCTGCATGGCTTGTTCGTGGGTCTCTGCTTCGAAAATGCTTTTGATATGTGTTCTAGACCATTCGGTGAGTGTTGGCAGAGATTTCGAGTTGCTAGGCCCAAGATGTGATGCCATTGCCGTATCGGGAGCAGAGCAACACTCGAAGTGACTGGGATTCACGCTGCTCTCTCGTTAGCGTCAAGTGGCGAGAAAGTTACAGTTGGGTAACTGGTTGCTTGTAAAAGAGCATCATCGAGTGCATTTATACAAAGTCATGCATGCCGAATGAGACTGTGATTCGCCTTAGCGCTTCCTACGTCGCGTTAGCCTTTCATAAGACGCACAATGTTAACGTTATTTCTGATTGCCATTCTATCCGAAAGCCTACCTTTATTTGAAAAGATTGCATTGCCGAAAAGAGACAAAATGATGGATCACTTTCTCACTTTTTTCAGTTGACTCGGACTAGTTGTGCATGTTGTCGGAGTGATTGCCTATGCGCACGCCACTTGGCCTCGTCTGGTATCTGGACTTGTATCTTTTTATCTGTAGGAGGGTACAACGGCACGTCTGCGATGGACTTCGACGTCACTAGAGCTCAGTATCAACAATTATCTGCGGCCCCTTCTTCTATTATCTTGTGAAATTGTGACCGTCGAACCTTCGGCTTGTAGAAAGCCATGATCACTGAAGCGCTTGCAGGCATTAGGGGCTGCTTGTAAGTGCCAATGCCATTGCCAAGCACAGTCAAACACGAGAGATCGTGCTTTCCTGACGTTTTCATCGGATACTGAATTCTCTTCACTCTTTTCACCCCGAGTCATTACGCATAGTCACTAGGACGACTTCCACCATCTAGTCATTTACAGATTTGAAGATGTCGACAACGATGAAAGTACCTACAGAGCTATTTGACTATATTTTTGGAATCTTGGCGACAGATCCAGGAGGGCCGGATATCAGAACGTTGAAGGCATGTAACCTTGTCTCATCAACCATAGCCGCCATCTGCGAACCTCACCTCTATGGGTGTATATATCTTGCTTTAATATTGAAACAATATCACAACGATGCAGAGTGGTGTTTGCAGCCGGACCGATATGACCCTCAGTGCAGGATATCCGTCACTCGGTTCAAAGAAATCGTTGCTCGTAAACCCCAGATCGCGCGATATGTACGGCGTTTAGGTGTCATGGTGCTCGAAGATTTTAATAGCGCGTATGTCGACCAATGGTGGGAAGCGGTAGGAAGCGTTTTGGATACCCTGATGCTGAATCAGATCGAGTGGTTCAAGCTTTATTCCAACACAAGGGTCGAATTCGGTACCTTGTCGGCCACGATTCAGCGGTGTTTACTAGACATAATCAAATCGCCAGCTTTGCATAATTTGCACATCTTTCGCATTATAGGAATACCGATTTTGGACCTGGCCAGTCACCTTAAGACGTTGCATTATCTAGACGCAGTCGGTTGGGACGTACGTCCTCGGGGGCAGCGCTCGCTACAGTTGGACGCGCCATCAAGGGTCATTATTCCTCTCAAGATACTCGTCCTGAGACATGGTATTCATGAAATGGTCCAGGAGCTCATTGGACTTCGAAATCGAGATGGACTGCCAGCTGTCGATCTTGCATCCTTAACTTCTCTGCATTTTGGGCGGATGAATAAAGGATCACAGGATTTAGCATGGCCAATCCTCTTCCAGACAAAGAATTTGAAGAGCCTCACATTGACGAGTGCGTATTTTGAACCTGTTGCTTATTCTTGAATGTTGTTGAGAGGTCTCTTGTCACAGGTTCTGCGTTCTCTCATGGCCCCTTTAAAGGCTCGGGGTCTCTATTTATCCCCGCCCTAGCTAGTTTGAAAGACACGTTACAAACCCTCACCGTGGTATGGCAACCTGAAGCGTACGCCGTATTCCATGACGTCGCCAACTTTCTTCAATTCGACACACTGTCTTCCGCATTTTCACTCAACACACTCACCACCCTCCGGCTCATCATTCATGCTCCGCCAGATCATGGCGAAGTCCATCTGGCGACAGAGTGGGAGCGCACAGCAGCTGTGGTTTGTGATAAAGACAGGTTTCCCTGTTTGACGACAGTGGCGCTGCACATAGGGAGCACGAGACTGGCGCAGGCACCGAGTCCTCTTGTCGAGCATTATCTGAATACTGCTCGCCAGGAGTTAGGGTCAAGGTTAGGGGACAGGCACATCAAATTGGAATTTTTGGAATGTGCAGATGTAGATTACTTCTAAAGTTTGATAGTACCAAGCCATGGGTCGGCGGTTTAAGACTCGGAGACACATTGTCGTGTTCCTGCCCTTCGCTCCTTGAGGTTCCTATTGTCTCTAAGATATCACCTCTCTCGTCAGCCATTAACACGAGTATGCGAGCTGATTTTGTGATGAGATAAGATGCCCAATTCTATCCTTGGCCTGCAACTCCGTTTAGGCGCCGAGAAGAGCGATGTCACCTAGTCTATCGTTTTCATAATCAACGCGCTGAATTGTACAATAAACTCGTTTTTCATATATATTTTGCGCCATCATCAAAAACGAGACCTCGGGATGACCTGCTCCGTCCTTGGGGGTGAGAAAATTCCCAGAAACTCACACTTCATAGTATGTTTTTGGGATTTGTGCAGATTTGTGGTTTTTATCAGTTTCTCAGCCAGTACCACAGCTCCAGAAACACAACAAACCCCTAGAAATGTTGTCACTTGTGTGGGGTTCCCCCTGCATCTGCTATACCCAGTAATATCGCATTCATGCGAATATCATTGTACGAATAGATTCCCAAATGCGAATACTGAATAATCAAACCGTGGCTCGGGCGCCGATAACTGAGAGACTGGTGCAAATATGGATGGTGGGCTTATCTGATTAGATCATTGATTGCCTATTAAGGGCGTTAAGCACGTCATGTGTTCAGCTCCGATGATGGGCTCGACAGCCGACCCGATGAGCACAAGGCGCTCAACGACGCCATATGTAATTATCATTCTCTCCCACCTTCCCCCCTCATCTCGTTTTCTGGGATATACCCACTCGGGCGGCTTCTATCGGGCAACATTGGCCTTGAATAGGTAGCCATCACTAGTGACATTTTGGTATTTCAAGGTGTGTGGAACCTGGATCTACTCTGCTCAGGACGGTTTTCTAATTGAACAGACACACTTGTCAATAGCTTTCACCTGTGTTTCTAACAGGTAGATTCAGGACTCGGGGATTATGGCCTTTCTTGGTCCATCTATTGGGTTTGCCACACGTCGTGTGGTACAGCCTTCACGGACATGGTCCTCAACTATGGGACGTTCCATCGCAAGAAGTAATTCTGCGAACTGTAGATCCCTATTACTTGTGAACAAACGATACCTATCAACGGCTGCAGCGTCATGTAGTAAAAGAGATCTCAGGACCATTGGGTGCCATTCCTCTGTGCCGACACCGAGTCGGCTTCTCGCAACCAATTCACCATTTCTGAACTGTCGCCGGACCTTCAAGCATACGGCGGGGTCGACAGAAGGGCCTAAGCCACATACCACACCGGTACAAACGACCATACCTTCACCTCCACCCACCTCCATTCCTCCCAGTCCATCAACAAAGCCTACTGAAGACCAACATCCTACAAAAGCGGAGCAACGCAGAAGTGACTGGGCCATCATTAAGAAGCTCATCATCAACGTGTGGCCCAAGAATGATTGGAAGACAAGAGCGACGGTTCTATTGGGACTTGCTCTTCTCGTATCTGCGAAAGTGCGCATGAATCTTTATTGGCTCTTTTTCATTAACGAATGTGCGATTAGGTTCTTAACGTTCAAGTTCCGCAAATCTTCAAATCAATAATTGATTCCATGAACGTTGAAATAACGGATTCATCCACTGTCTGGATATTGGCTGGTTCTTTGATTTTGGGCTGTAAGCCTTCTCGTTGACCTAGTCAATTTGTAAACTGACGCTCTTGCAGATGGTGCTGCTAGAATCGGGGCTACACTCTCAGGGGAACTCTTGAACGCTGTCTTTGCTAACATTGGTCAACGTGCCATTCGCAAAGTCGCACGAGAGACATTTGAGCATCTTTTGAATTTGGACTTGAAGTTCCACCTAAGCAGGCAAACTGGAGGGCTAACGCGCGCCATTGACCGTGGTACCAAGTAAGTGTACTCTAATTTTGTCACAACTGTTTCTGACAACCATTTCCAGAGGCATAAGTTTCCTGCTACAGGCTATCCTTTTCAGAATTGCGCCAACTGCGTTGGAAATAACCATGGTTTGCGGCATATTGGTACGACGCAGTGCCTACAATTGTGGTCATTACGCTTATGTTCATTTAGACTTACAAATTTGGTTGGGACTTTGCAGCGATCACGGTTCTAGCTATGGCAACGTACACCTGGTTCACTGTCCGGACAACATCTTGGAGGTTAGATCATAATAAGCCTTTTACTGAATTTCGTGATCTGACGTTCTTCCTCTCAGGACCCATTTCCGACGCGACGCCAACAAGGCCGATAACAAAGCTGCTACGGTGGCAGTCGATTCCTTGATCAACTTTGAGGCTGTCAAGGTTTGAATGGTTGCTTTTTCAATGTCACCAGCGTCTAACAGTTTAACAACAGCACTTTAACAATGAAAAATTCGAAATTGCGCAATACGACAAGCACCTCGCATCATACGAAAAATCATCAGTCAAAGTCACCACCTCTCTCGCTTTCCTCAACTCTGGACAGAACGTCATTTTCTCCAGTGCATTGACAATGGCCATGTTTTTGGCTTGTCAAGGCGTTGTAAATGGTAAGTGGGATGCAATAATTTTATGAAGTAAATTACTAAATTGCGATAGGCACCATGACGGTGGGTGACGTGGTCATGGTCAACCAGTTGATCTTCCAACTGTCTCTGCCACTAAATTTCCTCGGCACAATTTATCGCGAGATGAGGCAAAATCTTTTGGACATGGAGGTGCTTTATAAGCTCGTTGAAGAAAACACGCCCAAGAAGGTAAATAAATCTTGCACAGCAACGCACACATCCACTCATTATGCCTCTTTTTTTCAGGATGCACCTGATGCTAAACCGCTTCACCTTAATGGGGGCTCAATCCGCTTTGAAAATGTATCCTTCGGATATCACCCAGACCGACTAATTTTTCGCAACCTATCGTTTGAGGTACCTGCTGGCAAGAAGGTTGCCATTGTTGGGCCCTCGGGATGCGGCAAATCCACCGTCGTTCGCCTCCTTTACAGGTTCTACGACCCTCAGTCGGGTACCATTTCTATCGACGGACAAAACATCCAAGAGGTCCAGATTGAATCGTTGCGCAAGTCTGTCGGTGTCGTTCCTCAAGATACACCCCTCTTCCACGCTGATGTAATGCACAACGTGCGATATGGAAGACTAGATGCGACAGATGAGGAGGTGATGGAGGCTACTCGTAAGGCGAATGTGGATCAGGCGATTGCAAGGTTACCGGAAGGGTTCAAGACGATGGTTGGAGAACGTGGTTTGATGATTAGCGGTGGTGAGAAGCAGAGGTTGGCTGTGGCGAGAGTTATGTTGAAGGATCCTCCTATTTTGTTCTTTGATGAGGCGGTATGTGCCATCTTGTCTATTTCTTTTGGACGAAAGGGGATATTTATTAATTGACTATTTAGACCTCTGCTTTGGATGCCCATACCGAACATGAACTCATGAAGAACATCAACACAGCATTATTGGACAAGGCCCGTACAAGCATTTTTATTGCGCACAGGTTGCGTACGGTCGTTGAAGCAGGTAGGTTTTGTTGACTTTTTATTAGTACAAGGACTTGTTTATTGAGAATTTCTACCAGATGTCATCATTGTTCTCAGAGAGGGGCAGGTCGTCGAACAAGGCAACCACGAGGAACTCATGAAGCAGAAGGGCTTGTATTATAGCATGTGGCAGCAACAAGCCACTCTGGAGGGTCTTGAGGAGAATGAACCTGTTGCTTAACGTCCTTTATTGGACGCTGTCCCAGCCCCCCTCCTTGTTTAATTACAACCATTCCCTCTCCTCACCGCATTTTTGGCAGTATCTTCATGCTCGCAACCCTCGACTTCTCCGCCCGTCTTTATAATCCGACAAGGTTTATGTTCCGCTTTTTCCTCTATGGATCTCACTTTACGTTCGCCGATATCGTATCGCCGTTGTTAGCGTTTTCCAACTGCCCCACTCATTTGCTTATTGTAAGGGCAATCACACCTCCATTCCTATTCATAGAGACCATGTAATAGAATAAACTAACATTTGACACCCATAGAATCCATCATTTACTGAACACCCTCAGTTATTGTCAGATAGGCATAAAAATACAGCCTCATATTCGGTTGTTGTGGGAATGCGCACTTTTAGTGCTTCCTGAGGACAAAAGGAATACAAGGGGAATTGTAGCGAGGCAGCGGACTCTGTGCATTGTGGGTGGTATAACAACAACACAGGCTTAAATGGGCAGTTAGTTACTTTGAGCCCTGTATGCGATTTACAATGCGTGCAGGGAGGGTTTTATATAAATGGGGTGATGATGAGCGTAATATTGAGAAACCCACATCCACACATACGAGCACAAGTTTAATCTCTTCATCGGCCACTTCAACATTTCACCACTTTTCAATATCATCACACCACACCACACTACGCGCAGATGCAGTCTACTACACGCACTACTACTACCTGGCCTATCCACGCAGACTCGTCACCACCGTGTCCGCCACCCCCAACGCCTACTGTTTCGTCGTTCGGGTACATTGCGCCACTGCCACTTCCTCCCAATGCTCTTCAGCTATCGGGGAATGATCGTCACCTGAAGAAACCTGCGACTACAAAGAAGGGTAATCCTTCTCGTACATTTGTGCCAGACACGGAAGGGTACTTTGATACGGGTGATATGCATAATGCATTGTTGAGTTCTGCGTCAGGAAGGAAAAAGAATTAAGGGTTTGACACACTTTCGGATATGGATTTGCAACATACCATCGTCGTCCCAACAACAAATTTCATTGCCTTTTCAACCTATCCTCATCATCATCACATTGTACACCAACACATTTATTTATTCAATCATACACGGATTAGCATTTGTTAAAACATCCTTACATATACCCCCGAGTTCGACCAGAGCGCGACGTACAATTTTATTTTTCTGATTTTATGTGCATTAAGTAAGAACGATGAATGACCAGACTAGGTGAAAGGAAATGAGAAGCATGAATGGGCATGAGCGACATGAAGTAAATAACTTGAGCTGGGGGTAAAAACAAAGATAGTACAGATGACAAGTCCATGATCGTGATGATAGTGCTGGGATTGGATAGTGGTGTGCAGATAAAATATCAGAAATATGACGCAGGTACTCATAACTGAACGGAGAAGGAAAATAATAGGTGGCACGATGAGAACAAAGAGAATAAAGAGAGAGAAAGAGAGAAAGGGAATCGGCGAGGGAAGAAAAAAGGTACATAAAAAGATACAACAGACATACGGAGAGACAGACAAACAGACAGGAATATACAAGCACGAAAGCGAGACAAAACATCAGGACCTGAAGCCCATGAAAACACAATCCACAACCACAAGAGTCATGCAACAAAACTCATCATCGCCAACCATCATCCACCCACCACCTCTTCTCCGCCCCCTTCACATTCCACTCCACAACCGCACCAAACTCATCCCCCGTCGAGCCCACCACATACATCTTCTCCCCCGCGGATCAAAACACACGCCGCCAATATCCAAATCCTCATGGTACCCATACGCAGGCCCGTACCCGTACCCATAATTATACCCATACCCGAACCCATGCGCGTGTGTATGCGCGGGGCCATACACTTGCGAAGACGCAGACACAGAGGGGTGCGTCGTACCATAATTAGCTGCTTCTTTGGGTATAGACATCCGCACGCGCCGCGATGAGGACGGTGAAGTAGGCGGGGGCGGTGAGAACGCAGGCCTGAACACGTCAGACGAGGACAACCCAAACCCAAAGTCGTCGGGCGACGAAGGAGCAGAGTCGGGTGAGCGACCACGGATGAGGAACTGAGGAGGTCCCCCGGCTTGGTTTGTGTCATCGAGGAGATCGAACTCGGATTCTTCCTCTTCTTCGTTATCACCGACCGCGATTCCATTCCCAGGTACGCGCAAGATCGTCGGAAGCGGGTCGTTCTCCCCATCCACAAAAATGCAGTCTTCGTCCATATCGGCACTAGTAGTATTTCGAGGAGGAGCAGGAACGACATCAATACGACCTGCAACTCCCTCGCTCATACTATCTGAATCAACATCCATAGCATCGTCGGCCTGATGTGCCGCGACAAACCGCCGGAGATTATCCCTCTCTTCCACGTTTTCATCATCCACGGCCATAGGCACCGCATACACAGGGTACCGCGAGGCACCACCACCACCACCACCACCACCAGGAGCCATCTGCCCCCTCCTTCTCCTCCTCCTAAGTCCCGCATTCGACGGCCCGGGTTCATCTTCATCCGAAGACGTCTCGACCACAACCACGCGACGCCTTTCTTCCCGTGTCAACGGTCCCCTCCCATTAGTACCCGTGGAGATAATTCGTGGTCCGCCCATCGATGTCGTAGTTGTCGTTGTGGTCGTCGATGGGATATCAAGCGGCAGAGTCGGATGGAACCACTGTCCAAAGTCGCGTTCGAAATTGATGGCTTCAGGGTAGACCTCCGATGTCCTCTCTACCAACCCCGAGTCTATTCCCCACTGCTCCCAACTCGAGTATCCACTCACCCACTCCTCGCCCTCCGCGTCCTGACGATCTCTCGAGCTCGACCTCGCACGTCCTGTACCCTCACCCGCACCCGCACCATTCAACAACGCCCTAACCTCTCTCGAAAGCTGGCGGTCTCCCAAATCCGGAATCAACAATATACTCTGCTGGTCTCCTTCCTCAACGTCTACATCAATCTCCCCCTCCGCATCCACATCATCATGATGCTCCATATCCATATCTCGCTCCCTATCCCGTCTTTCCATCATCTCATTATACAGCCTATCCCTTTCAACCTCCCACTCCCTCTCGCGCTGCCTCTCCCGTTCGCGATGCTCCACCTCCCGCTCGCGCTCCCTCTCCCTCTGCTCTTCCTCATCTCTCTGTCGGGTATGTCCAACCACATACGGCGTATCCCGAACCGCACTCGTCCTCTCCAACACCGTCGTACCACTCGCACCCGTACCCCCACTGGCACTGGCACTGGCACTGGCACTCGTAGCAGCATTCGCGGCCGACCACCCCCGCCCCGGTGCCCACGACCCCCCACCCAACGTCCTCCACGTCGAATCGCCAATACTCGCAGGCGGCGAATACGCAGAATTGCTCCTCCCAGACCCGGACCCACTCGACCCACTCGACGCGCTCCGACCGGTCGTCTGTATCGATACGGGAGCTGGCAGTGGTATTGCTCCCAATCCTGATCTTGTGCCGATAGGGGATGTGGAAGTACCAGTGGTGGGAGACTGGGGTTGTAGGACTCTCGAAGGACCAGCTGTGTTCGATGATGGAGAGACAGCGGGTCGAGAGGGTGACGTAGAAGGCATAGGGATCCTAAAGGCATCATCGAGGGCACGAATGATATCAGCCGTCGACCTGCTATCTCTGCCCATCCCAGATCCAGAACCAATACTCGCAGCACTATCACCAGACGGCACACGAGGCGTCCTCGGTCTCGTCTGTACAAGCTGTGGTTGTGGAGGCGGTAAAATCACAGGATCAGAGTGTCGAATCGAATCAAGAACATCCATGATACTCCTCCGTCTTGCATCGGGGTCGGCTCGATCCAATACAGAGGCAAACACTGGGCCTGAACCTGTCCGTGATTGTCGAGCACCTGGGCGCGTTGTAGAAGTGCCAGTAGCGGTGTTGGTGGTGGTTGCAGAAGGTCGGCGACTCGTCTCTGCGGCAGATGCCGAATTGGTCCTCGAATGATGGATCAATCGTGCCCCATGCGCCTTGTTAATCGTCGGAACACGAATGACTTCATCCGTCTCGAATGTCCTCGCGTCGACGATATGGATCAACGAGGTGTGCTATACGAGAGTAAAAATAAATAAATCAGCATCAGCATCATTATCAGCACCATGCCGCCTTTCAATTCAATTCGAAAGAATAGATCAGATGATCAATATGGAAGTACCGCAACCTTTTTTAAGCATTGCATATAAAAACTTCGAAGGAAGAAGGGTAAACCGGCAAAGAAGGGAGAAAATGTAAAGAAAGCAAGAGGAGCAAGGAAGAACCAACCTCGGAGAATACCATAACCTCTCTGCCCCGGCCGCCCACATCCGCCTGCTCATGCGCAGTATTGAATTTAACACTGCGGACGCACCACCCCGGCGCCTTCGTCCCACGCGTCCATTCCCAAGGATCATCAGAAAGCCAATCCGAAGCACCTCCATTCCCACCGTGCAGCGTTCCAGTAGCATCATAAGTTGACGACGAACCGGCACCGACGCCCCTCCCACCCGCTCCCAACTCCGCACTCCGCACGCGTTCCGATTGGAACGTCTTGAGCGGGCTCGAAGTACATCGGACATCCCACACCGCAACGACGCCTTCCTGCGACGCCACAGCAAACTTGCTCCCGTCTCGTGAAAAGGCAGTCGAGAAAGAAGCAGCTAGGGCCGCAGAAGTGTAATAAGCGACTGGTGACGAAGGTGGGGTAATGGGTGCAGGGATGGTCAGGGTCATGATAGGAGTAAATGTGATGTATGAGCCTCCAGACATATGGTGAAAGTAAACCTTGTTCGAGTCTCCCACAGATATCAAGGTCCGACCGTCCGGTGAAATCGAGGCTATAGAGAAAGGAATCAATGATTAGATGAGGTGTTCAATAAGGAAGATGTAGACGCCCAGCACCGAGCATACTCCGTCGTCGACAGGAAATGACAGAAATGAGCCATATGCAGAAAAACGGGACGTACAGTGATTAATCGGGACATCAAAGCCCACTTTTCCAACTTCCAATAATTTCCTCCCACTGTTTCGTACCCGCATGGGTACATCGTAGAGTCTGACTGTAGCATCATTGTTGCTGATACCCACCCGGGGTTCCAGACTAGATTGATTAGAGCGAGTAAGGCTGAGGGAGGACAAGAACACCGAGTTGTTGATCGAGCCCGGGGGACGGTCTTCAAAGTCCCAGACCTTGCGTGTGGACCCCTTTTGTGATGACGGTGATGAAGAGGCTGGGTGTGATGAAGCTGTGGCGGAAGATGGGGTGTGCAGTGAAAGGTGGATCTCGGCATCTTGGCCGCCTGCTGCGATGAGAGTGTCGTTATTGTTCACGGGTAGATACGTGAGTGAGTTAGGAGTGAATGATAGCGTAGCCAGTGGTCGTGGTGCCTATCAGCGTTGCGATGTGTTAGCGAGGTTAAAACGGGATCGAGTGGGAAGTGAGGGGCGATTGGAACGCAAGTCATGACAAAGACTCGGGCGTTGGGGAATGGTTTCCATGGGTTAAGATACTGAACTTACAGAGTCAGGATTCCGTAGATCATGCTCTACTATGGTTTTCTGTTGAACATAGTTGACCACACCTGCTTGTCGAGGACAGATGATCAAGTCCCTTAGTTGTCTAACAATTAAGCAGTTTAATTAGTTGAAATGTTAATCTATGTTAACGAATAATGACTTACACATGAGCAATATTAACCTTTGCAGGAGCTATTGCTGTTGGTTGGCTTGAAGAGAGGACTTGGATCTCTCTTGCCATTGTTTATGAAGATGATGAGAGTTAAGAGGGAAAGAGAGAATTGAGCTGAAATTGCGGGACAAGGCTGGTACCTAATCCAAGTCCGTCTCCATCACGTCACGCGTCACGTGTACCCATGAAGACTCATCATGATCCACCATTGCGGCCATCATCAATCCTGTCTCATCTCTTTCTCATCCTCATCCCCACAATAACGAGCAATATACTCCGTTCCATTACCCGTCTTCCTGCAATCTCAGTCTAACAGTAAATTCGCAGTGTAGCACATCGAACATCGTGTTCAAATTGAGCATTCCAACCTTTTATGGTACTCAATACAACACACGACTTTACAATGCAGTGAACTTGTGTGTACTCAACACCTCCTCATTTGGGTTTCTGAAATAGGTCATGGGAGTGCTTCCTCTACGGTCGCTTTGGTTCTCTTACTTAGCCTGCACCGTATGTACACGCTTACCTCGCCCTACGGTGCGAAACGGATTTAGACGCTCCCTCGTCCATGCGGCGTTTCCCGACGCGCACAAGGTAGCCTGTCCACGGTGTCCTTGGAATCATCTAGAACATGCTATACGCCCAGGCATCAGCGTACTGTTATCCACCGCACCTGCACTGCCGGCTTAGCGTTTGCCTATTGGACGTGTGACCTGTCCTACTTATCTCAGAAAGATGACTCGACCCGTCCGTTCCGCCTTGTTTCGAGATACATTTCAAGTTTTCCGCTAGAACCACTAGCTTAGGTTAGCTTAGTCTGCCCTTGGGCAGTGGAGTGCGATCCAAAACCCAAAGGTATCACTGCCAATCACTGGGCCGACAGTTTTACCTTCCAATTCCACCCGGGTTACAATAATAACACTGCATACCCCGACTTGGTCTCGTAACCCCAACATTTTGCATAATATCCTTCGTCCCATGACCTTTCACAATATCACAGCGCTGCCTCGTATCCTATACCAAACAACATGCTTGCGCTGAAGCGCCAATTTCCCGGGCTCTCCTCATCCATCTATGTTATCCATCCTCCTCTACCCATTCACATTATTCACCTCCCCTTACAGTTGACTACGCAATGTCATAATCACAACATGATCACCTGCCTTGGGAGTTGTTGGCAATGAAACATACTGCAGGGACTTAATGTGCCTGAACGCTGACCCCAACCAATAATTACGTGAACACACACCTAATTATAATCTCAATCTGCCTCATTCCATTTCATCTCACGCAGGTCTTCCATCCAGATTTCAATCTGCTGAGGCCTTGACTTCCCGACCATTCCCGGTTTCGACTTCGACTCCGACTCCCGACGCGCCACCAGTCTAACCGCGTCGCGCCTCGAGCCTCGAGACCTGAAACCAGTATCAACGCGGTCCGTCTCCCCGCCCGCGCCGAACTGACCCGCAAATGGGAATGGAAGTTGAGATAGGGGCGGGCGTGTTTCACCGTAGACGACCGTGTTGGTTGGTGGTAGTTTGAGCAAGGTTTTGGATGTGGCGTTGGAAGGTCAGATAACAGCACTTCGATCATATCGACATGTAGTCGTTTAAAGTCGATTCCACAATGTTTCGTGGACTTACCTCGAGTATTAACCCAACCAGGGATAAAAGGATTGAATGAGAACAAACGCTTCTGCTACCATCGTGATTATGTGTGTTATAAGAGCCTTCTCACGGTGACAAAGAAGCCTAAATCTGATGACCTTATCAGCACATATACAGTCCTTAAAAGTGCTCTTATGTTTTTTGTGATTTTTCCGACAAAGCAAGCATATTAATTTCAACGAGATATGGCAATATTCCACATAGAACTATCAACGACGCGAGGAATCAGCCTAACATGTCAGGTCTGCCCATGGCATCATCATCCATCATCCCTCATAAGTATCGAATCAGCTCGGAGGAGGATGGTACCCCTTAATCCTGCTGATAGCTACACATATAGTATCAGTAAAACTTGATGCTTGTCTTTGTAGCAGCAGGCTTTCAAAGATTACCGCGCTCTAAATTTTTCCAACCATTTTCCAAACAACGCCTCCGTTATCTCGATTTGGTGTTTAATTTTCCCAGTTTCGCGTTCAGAATCGGGTATCCAATTGCAGGCTGGAGATTCTCCATTGACGTATGTCTGAGAATACAAGCAAAATCTAGCGAGTGGAAGCAATTGAATAAGTGTTAGAAATCATCGTGAAAATGGCAAAGTTTAATATGATTGAGAAATATTGCAGTGGAAAGGTGGAATGAATATGAAACCAATTATTTATACTCACCGTTTGTCAATATCAGCGACCACGGATTTTCGTATTACTACAGGGACATGGTATTCGCCGGTACCCATGCTGATGGAAAACTCCAATGACCTTGCACTGGGATGTAGCAAGTTTTGGATTGCCTCCTCAACCTTGTGACGCGAACTCGGCCCATCATCGCCAACTATGTCGATGTTCCTATTATAATTGGCTATGTCGACCATGGAATGCGACGACAGTCCAGTAGCTAAAAGCATAGCATTCAATGCTTCATTCTCGAGCAGGTTGAAAGATCACACCTTTTTCCCAGTATTTGCAAAGTTTTCGTTCATCCTTTTCTGCGACGTCCATCAATACCTGCAACTTCGAATCTGTCTCATCAACGCCCTTCGATTTTAGTTCTTGGATGAGCGTGGCAGTCCGATGTTTATCACTGTGAAGAAGGATGAGCTTCCCAATACGCGCTTCAGCATCAGCGGGGATGTCCACGTCGATTTCGCTACTATCGGAACATGTGTCGTCCAATAGGTCCTCACCACAGGGGGGTTCGGGTTCTTCAGAAGTACCTTCGTTGTCTCTGGCTTCCTCTTTTTCGTTCAACCCCTCGGTGTTCCCTTGCACTCCACACTCCACCTTTTCAGCCTCCTCCATGCGTCTTACTTCATCGTCCAATCGTCTCGCCTCGTCTTGTTTCCAATGCGTGTCCCTGTCCTTCTCCTCCTGCAACATTGGCCGGGGACCGAGCCCACTGAAATGGTCTTCGATGATTTTCCTAGCAGACAGCCTACGAGGGAAAATATTGGACGCCCCATTGCCTAGCCCCTTATGTCCCCAAAGCATGCCGCACATCCACTTGTCCCTCAGATGTGTCAACAGCAGCACAGTTTCGGTGTCGATACCCCTAGCCAACATCGTCGCGTGATCAAGAGGCGTGATCGAGATAATAAGCGCCTCGAATTGCTGTTTGATGTATTTCTGGATGTTGAATTTCTGGCAGAGAAAAAGAGCGTGAATGGGATCGTGATGGGGCGAATTGGATGTAAAGATATGCTCGAGGTGGCTGAGGGCGGTTTCTCGAGTCTGAAAAGTATCGGAGGAAAGGTTGAATGAGCGAGACTACTTCATGGCAGGATTATGAAAGGCTAGCACACCTCTTGGAAACCCCATTTCGTGGCTAGGTCAAGGATACCAAGCCAGTGATCGTCGCCCGATGGGGCATCGATGCCTTGGCTAGAGCAGAAAGGCCAGGTAAGTGACTTTAAAACGCAAACTGGGCTCAAACACATACAACGGATATACCACCCTCAGGAAGTTGTGGAAATGGACCTTTGAAACGCCCCTTAGGACGATAGGGTGCTGCTCAGAGCTACCTGCAGCGAGTGTGCTCGAGTCGGCGTCTTTGGGTATTTGAGGACTAAAAAGGGATTGAAAGTAGGACCCATTTTCGAGCAGTCCTCCTTTAGGAACAGAGAAAATTCTGTCTTCAACCTTCAATCACAATTAATGCTCCCTCAAATCGAGTACGCAACCAGTGATAGCATACCATTAGCATGACATTCTCGCAGAAATAGATTGGATCTCGTTCAATTGCAGTGTCCCTTCGAGTCTCTTGCTCCTTGGGCACTCTTTCTGGGTTCTGTTTTAGCTCGGGTGCAGCATTGGCAGGGTCGCTATCCATCTCAGAGAATGATAAATCGATACTGGATTCTCTAGTAGATGCTTCCGAGACGATGCCTGAGTGTGACATGAAAACGTTGCAACAGTAGTTTCAGCAAGATGAGTATTAATCTCAGAAGTTGTTGCCTTCCAGGGAGTGAAGAGGTGTTACAGTACTTGCTTGTTCAAGGTGAGAGAGCTGAGGGAAAAGAAAGATTCAGAACATGAGGCACGCTTGTTGTAACTTGTTATGAGAGGTGTGGTCCCACAGTCCATGGGGCAGTCGACTCAATTTATACAAGCTTAGCCTCGCTTTGCTACGGCTTTCTGGATGACATTTTAGTGAGGTAAGTAGTGATAGAGAGGCTTTAAGCCCTCCATGAGACGTGAGAACGATTTGGTCAATAATCAAAAGTTGGGATTGAAACTGATGGAATAAGTGTATAAAAATAATTCATAATCACTGCAAGTCGGGCGCTTCGGGATCCGAGATCACTGGTAATAAGGTACCGGGTAGATGGCACTCATGAGCACGAAAAGAAAACAAAAAATAAACTGATTGACGACGAATCGAATCAGAGGACACGGTTAAAACGTTAAAAGCCCAAAGAACAGCAAGAATGGGTGGGCGAGGATGCGACGCGCAAACACGCGCAAACGAATCCGTGCCATCTCTTCAATAAATGAGGAATGTGATCGACTCGATTGAACCTGAATTCGAATGAAAGTCAAGCCGCGCCATAACGATGCCCACGTTTCGTTCGAGCTTTTTTTGTAGGTTGACGAGGCGGTGAGGACCCCTCTGGGATGATGAGTACTGAATTGAATGGAATTGAAATGAAATGAAATGGGCAGGAGTATTCGAATGGGTGAATGAATAAGGGTGTGGGGTACATAGTACATATACCTGCTCAGCTGACCCCGGCTTACCAAGTTGTGTTATTGTCAATATATTGCCCCGATGGGTGGAATATCAATTACGGCACTGGAAGGCCCTTGTAGGGCCTCGAGGCTCAATGTCATGCGTAGACAGCTTGTTTATAAGCTGGCAGCTGGCTTGAGGGCGGGGATGTACGGTGTGCAGAAGGCTTACTTATTTATAACCGAATTATATGGGCATTCAGTGGGATATTCAGAGACGAATAGACGACGTGATGGAGAATCCCCGTATGTGTTCCTTACACGACTACTTACCAACAATTTACCATGTAGCAGGTAAAAAAGAACGGGGTAATGGGCTCGAAATAACCTTCGTCATCAGAGATAAACTTGAACATTTTTAGAACGAAGTTCAAGGCGAAAAAAAAAAGAATGGATGGCTGGATGTATGGATGAATGAGGTGATCCTGCGCCATCTTGAATTCGAATTACGAAACGCAGTGGAGCTTTAAATTGGTGTAAAAACAGAGTGCAAGGGCGAAGATGAAGATTTCGTGTTGTATTGCAATTGGACTTGAATGAATTCAAATACAAACGACGAGGCAGTGAGTCTGGGGTGAGGTAGATGATGTCACCGCTCATTTAGATGGATATCTTACTGAGTATTCATTCGCGCTCGTGTTGACAGGGAGCTTCCGAAGCACCATTGATATTCAGTCGCGGACCGTGGTTCGAACAACCAACGCACAACCTTCGCTGACCCCGCAGGACTCAGATTTCTTAGATGAGGCACACTTGTGCGCTTTACCCCCGTCAATCTGTAATCTTTAGGTCGGGGTCAGCAAGATGTGGGGATTTTGGGTTTTGGCCGCTGGGAGTGAGAATTACATATATGAATGAGCTTGCCTTGCCTTGCCATTCTATTTCCATCTTCACATATTCCTGGGTATCCCGAGATTACATTGGCACTCCTGAACTGATTCAATGCCGCTGCACGTACTTAGATATTTCTATTTTCGGCTCTACAGTCTCCACCTTTTCGTTGGCTTTAGTGACAGATAGGAGTAGGGCCCCCTCATATTGGGTACTTATGTAAATTGCAGGGAGGCTGAGATAAAGATAAGGAAGGTCGCCGTTGGATGGTTGGAGACCGCGTTAGTGCCTCGAGGGATGCAAAAATATCTGCCTCTTATCTTGCTTACTTGTTCTATCTACCTCTTGTAGGAGAGCTAGACCTCCGTTCAATGAGCGATAAAAAAGAAAAAAGAAAAAGAAAAAATACAACGCCGTTTCACACTGACATCGCCTATTCTGCTTACTTATGCGAGCGTGAACTCGACAAAGAAGCGATACATTATGCGTGTGCAGAGGAAGTCTGTGATCACACACGATTTTGGACGTGTAAACTGAGCAGGGATGGCCGGCGGTAGAGAGCTGACTGTGGGGGTCTATGTCACTCATGGGTAGCAATTTATCAGGATGCTCAAGCGGGTCTTACAGATCTATCTGATTCTTTGAGTTGGTCAGTTACTTACCTACCTGCTTACACTGCCTATGCAAATCGGCGCCCTACATAGTAATCACAATACTACAAATCAGAAAGAAAGAAAGAAAGAAGTGCCTCGGGTAATTTGGGGCTCTTTTATTAGGGAGGTGCACCGCATCGTATTGCATTGTTGGAGTCTGGGTACTAGTAGATTGCTTCTTTTTTTTGCTTTTTTGTTGGGCTTGTCAGCTAGCGCAGAACATCCAGCTTGTGAGGAGGAGGTCGAATACGAGAGATAAGCAGAAAGTAAGTAATAATCGTTGATAGAAGGAAGGGAGACTAGAGATCGTCGACGTTGAAGTGCTGAACTGAAATGAATTGAAATGAATTGAAATGGACCTGGTGATCAAAGGCAGGGGGTCGCTGGATTTCGACTGAGTTTGATCTTGGCGCATGTCCCGTCCCTTGGCATTTCTCTCTTCTCTCTTTCCACTCTTGTCACATTCACATTCACTTCTCTGATAGCTTTTCTTGGGTGCTCACTCTCATCTCTTCTCGTTGTCATTGTCAACTGCAACTTCGACTTCAACCATACTTGTTACGAAAAGCGCATAGTGGTGTTATCATTCTGACGATTCGGATAAGGGAGGTACTGGACCATCTGGTTCGACCAAACAAAGAAAGAAGAAAGGAACCCAAACGAAACGACGAGCACGACAGGCACAAGACTAAGATACGACAACTTGAATATCTCATCACACGAGTTTCTTCTTCGACATCTCTCTTCCAGCTTTCTTGTTCTCTAGTCTTTTCCACTCTTATATACTCTAGCCAACGCTAAACATAACATACCGCACTGGTATAACCCAATCCACCATCACCCCACACCACGCCCGACATGGCCTCAGCGCCATCCCCACTCCCATCCCCATCCTCCCCTCTCAACCCACACACCCCACGGCTCGTCCATCCCTCATCATCCACAGCGACGGGGGCAACACACGGCGTCTCGTACCCTCCGCAGATGTTCGCTGAGTTGCCGATTATTGCGCAGGCGAGGGTTGTACCGCCTTCCCATTCTGCCTCTTCTACGTCGTCTGGTGTTGCTCAGACAAAGATGCAAACCCTAGGGCAGGCGCAGATCAAGACGCAGAGCCAAACGCAGACGCAAGCACAAGAGCCGATATCGTCCTCGTGCCATGACCCTGCCAATGACCATGCGGCGTGTACCCACACGTCTGGCCCTGCAGTAGAGGGATCCAAGATATCATCTGACGGTACTGCAAATGCGACACCGCCGCATACACCGTCCAAATCTACGAAGGCGAAGCTTAAGTCTTCGTCGCCGAGGACACCCAAGTCTCCCTCTGCGCATACCGGTCTTTCCACTGGCCCCTCCCCCACCACTCCCCCAGTTGACCCCACCCTCAAACCCATCCGCACCCTCACCGCGTCCCAATTCGCCGCCCTGCACTACGACCACACGCTCGCCCACCCGCCCGACAGCGTGCTTTTCCCGTTTTTGCACGGGCTGGAGGGGGATAATCATGCGCAGAATACGTTTTTTGCGAGTTCGAGTGGGGCGAGAGCCGTGCGGGGCTCTCAGTCTCATCATGGGGTGGGGAACGGGGGCGGGGGGTCGTATGGGTATAATCATGGAGGAGGGGGATATGCAGGACCTGGGCACGGGCACGGGCATCATGGTCATGCAGGACACCCCAAGCTCACGCCCCGCATCCCGAAATATAGAGGGCTGGTGTGGGTCGTCTGCGAAGATGACCTGGAGAGGGGGAGAGATAGAGTTGCGCTGAGGGTGCTGAGAAGGAAGCCGGGGGTTGTTATTGGTGGGGAGAGCGGTGAGGAGGATGTTGAGGAGGAAGGGAGTGATGTGGATATGATGGATATGTTTGATGAGAGTGAGGAGGATACTGGGGAGGAGGATAGTGAGGGGGGTGAAGAGGAAGAGGAGAGGGAGGAGGGGGAGGGTGAGACGCCGTCTTCTTCGAGTTTGGCGAGTGAGGATGAGGACGATGAGGTTGCTGAGGATGAGGAGGGGATGGTTGTCGAGGAGTCTGGATTGGGGAATACGGTATGTTTGTTTTTTTCTGAAATTGTGTATTGATTCGATAACTAACTAACCACTACCTCACTTTTTAAATATAGGCCCTATCATCATCAACCCAATCAACCTCCTCATCCTCATCTTCAAGTACAGGTACCCCCGCATCGCCTACACACGCCCACCAGCCCCTTTCTTCGTCTGCGCCTGTGGTCACTGTCGTCGTACCAGGCGACGGCGCAGTTGAGAACCCCCTTGAAGTGGATTCGGCAATGGGGTCGACGATGGGTATGGGTGGTATGGCGGGGATGGGGCTAGGCATACAGGAGGTGCGGATGGATGTTGATGGGGAGAACGGCAAAACGAGCGGGAATGGGACGACAACTGATGTAGGAGAGGGAAAGACGATTGCGAGTTTTGAAGGGGTGCATATGCATCCTGTGTCTATGCGTGCGCCGGGGTCGACTGGAGGGGTGGTGAAGCCACCATCTCAACCCTCACAACCCCAACCTCAGGGGCACCCCCCGAGCAAGACCCAAAAACCCCAATCACAGCCCCAAGCAAGGCTCGCCTCAGACCCGCGTCACCCACCGCTTATCACGAGCACGTTTAGGCCGAAGGAGCTGTTGAGGAAAGTGAAGACGGGTGGGGAGGGGAGGGATAGGTATGGGCGGGAGTATCATCACAGCCATCACCACCACCATGCGCAAGCCAGCGAGCATCAGAGAGGGGAGGAAAGAGGGGGACAAGGAGAAGGAAGAGAGAGAAAGGGGAAGAGTGGAGAATGGGATTGGGAGTTTGTGCCCGCTCGTGTGCCTGATGGAATCAGTTTGAGGAATTTTGGGATTCAAGTTGTGAGTTTATGGTTTCTTTCCTTCCGTCCAGTTTATTTTTTTCTTTTCTTTTTGCCTTTTGCATTTTTTCTATTTGAGATGCATATGGGTGCGACCCCGCGCATATACCGGATCATACCCCGCATCATAAAATGAGATATGATGCGGGGTAAATTAAGCGTTTGCTTAAACGCCAATCCTGTCTAATCGAGGCGCCGGAGGCATTTTGGCGAGCTTTCTCGGTTGATTGGTTAGATTTCAAATTCGAATTTGTGGTTGGGTGATTGTGATCTGACGATTGCGATTGCGATTGGGTTGGATGAGATGGGATGGGATTGGGACTGAGTCTACTTTTTTGCCGATGCGGATGGATTGGATAGGTGGATGGAACACTCTTTATTCCTTCTTATTTCTGCTCGTTTTACTGGTCATCAAAATTGTGTTTATTCGATTTTAATTTTAATTTCATTCCCTCTCCTTCACCCCTCACCCCACCCCTCTCTTTTCTCTTATCACCATTAAACCAACAATAATGCTAACCCTCCTTTTCACAGCCCATCTACGCAACCCTATCCGACATTATTGTCTACTCTCCCCTCGGAGCGACACCTGCCACCATCACACTCGCAAAGCGCTTTGCGGCTGCTGTGGCGGCGAAGAGGGCGCAGAGGATGAGAGATGCGGGGGTGGAGGAGGAAGTCTTCGATGAGAGGGCTGAACGTGGAGATGCACACGATGAAGAGGAGGAGGAGGGGTACGAAGAGGATGAGGAGGATTTGCAAGAGGGAGACACGAGCCCGTCGACGCCTCATAACAAGTGGAAGCATCGTAATCACCACCATCAACACCCATCCCCCAGTCCCTCCAGTCCCTCTAGCTCCTATTCCAGTCCTTCCTCGCCAAGGAAGAAAGACCCACAAGCACCCAAAGCGAGCGACTTTTTAGAGTACAATGTGTTTGTTCTCGATGCGAGGGAAGAGGATATGAGAAGGGAGATGCCGCATTTGATGATGCGGTTGTGTGGGAAGGGGGTGCCGGGGGGAGAGCAGGAGAGTCAGAGTCAGAGAAAAAGCCAAGGGGAGAAGAAGAAGAGGAAGGGAGGCGCACCTGATTTCAAGGGTGAAGATAGTGAAGCTGCAAGATTGGACTCGGGCGAAGTCTCGGGTGCTCATACTGTTAACTCAGAGGGTGACTTGGAGATGGATGTGGATGATGACGTTGAGATGAATACGGACACCCGAGCACCACTGGGTGAGGAGAATAGGGCAGCTAATGTGCCTGGGATGAATGTGGATGTGGACGTGGCGCTGCATTTGGAGGAGATGTATTCTTCTTCATCCTCATCTTACGATTCTGATTGTGATTCCGAATTCGACGACTGCAACCTCGGGGAGGGTGCCCGAACCAAACCAACAAACCGACCAGCTGGACGACGGAGAAGAAGCAAAAACCCGCACCCCGACCTTCTCATACCCAACACCGTCGACTTTGCACTGCGCGAAAAAGAAGAAATGCGGGATCTGACCAAGGCTTCGGAGATTATCACTTTGGTGCCTGACGAGCTTAAACCGAAGGTGGAGCAGGTGTTTATGACAGCTTCACCAGCGCCTCTGAGTAATGCGGCGAGTCCAGCTCCTGCACTGGTACCCACTCAGCCGTCCACACCAATCCCATCACAACTACAATCACAAACCCAACCAGGGTCAGCGTCAATCCTGCGCACCCCATCCAACACCTCCACACCCAGCAGTCTGAGCACCCCCACCTGGGACGCCCGCATCGGCCAGGTTTATCTCGGCAATTCTGGGGACGTACCCCTCTCGCAGGAGGTGCCGACGCAGTTTAGGCATGCGGCGAGCTTGAGAAAGGCGAATCTATCTGCGTCGATGAATAATGGGGGAGGGGGAAGTGGTCATGGAGGGTTCACGAGAGAGGAACTGGAGTCCGAGCCTGGTGTTTGGGATTTCAGGGGTGCTATGGTTGGGCATTTGAGGGGGTTGAAGGGTGTGAGTGTGTGGGGTGTTGAGGAGAGTGATAGTGATGAGGAGGAGGAGGGGATGCAGAGTGATAGTGAAGAAGACCAGGATCATGAGATGGATGATGATGATGATGATACGGACGATGATGCGTTTGCATTTGAGTTTGATGAGAGTGATAAGATGTTAGGAGAGCGGAGGGAGAGGAGGCGGAAGAGGGAGAGAGAGGAGGCTTCTGTTGCTGCTTCTGCTGCTGCTAGGCGTAAATCCAACACGAAACGTCAATCCAAGTTACCAGCTGACGACCCGTTCAATTACCTCGATACCAACGATCCAGCTAAAGGATTCGGATATGATATATGCGTTGAGTGTCATGACCTCGCGCCGTTCCCTTCATCTGCGCATTTGAGAGCTGCAGAGGAGCACCTGGCGGCGCTGGACGCGCTGTGGAAGGATAGGTGGGAGAAGGCGTGGTTTGTCAAGGAACGGAGGAGGCTGGAGAGGAGGAGGAGGAGGAGGATGGCGAGGCTTGGGGAAGAGGAG
This sequence comes from Panaeolus papilionaceus, assembly GCA_015501605.1. Taxonomy (NCBI): domain Eukaryota; kingdom Fungi; phylum Basidiomycota; class Agaricomycetes; order Agaricales; genus Panaeolus; species Panaeolus papilionaceus. The sequence continues at coordinate 745,224 of JADNRZ010000020.1, read as the reverse complement.
AGGGAGATGGTGCTGAGGGAGGAGGAGGAACGGGCCAGAGTGCTGGGTAGTGCTGGTGTGATGGGCAGTTTGGATACGATGAGGCCTACGCCCCCAGCGCCGCCCCGACCGCCCCCGAATGCGAACTCTGTCATTCATATCCCGTTCCCTAGCTCCCCTTCGAACTCGCAAGCGACGATGTCAGCCCTTATGCCCGTGATCAAATTTTTGGAGAAATGGATCAGACCCGTCCCAGCACCTGGCTCGCTCCTTCTTGCATCCCCCGTTCGGGGTCACACGAGTCACCCGTCGATGTCATATGAGATGAAGAACCTCCGCCTCATTGGGAACTTGGATACGGCGAAGAATGCAGCGGGTGCTTCTGGGGCTGGACAGCAGCCCCAACAGCAAGGACAGACTCAGCAGAGTTCGAGGAGGTGGTCGACTGTGACGTCTCTCATTCCTTCGTTCCCTTCTTTTGGGGGTGGGTCGACCACCGCAGCCAGCACAACGACGGCCAATCCTGCACCTTCAGCACCACCTAGTGCACCTCTCCCGCCACATCCTTCACGTTCACGATCCATGACATCACCCACCAATCCCTCCGGTGCATATCCCTACATGACCAAGCACACCCTCCCCCTCCCTCTGCTCTCGCGCTCCGCACGCGGCCGCTCAAGATCCTGCTGTACTCGTCTGACGGGTACACTGAGAGCTCGGTGCCTGCTCTGTGCTTGTTGATGGCTGTGCAGGGGCTGAGGCTGCCCGAGGCATATTTGAGCCTGCAGGTGGAGAAGAAGAGGAGTTTCTTTGTGTATCAGGGAGATTTGGGGATTTTGAGAAGGGTGGAGGGGAGGATTGTGGAGGAGAGGAATAGGGAGAAGGAGAGAGAACGTGAGAGGGAGAGAGAAAGAGAGAGGGAACGTGAAAGAGAGAGGGAGAGGGAGAGGGAACGAGAGCGGGAGCGGCAGAAGGGGATGTATTTTGGTGGATTGGGTGGTGGTGCTGGATCTGCGTCACCTGTTTCGCCTGGTGGATCTGGCCCTAGTGCCGCTTTGAATGCGAATGGGAAGAGAACATATTGGAGTGGTGCTGCGTTGATGGGTAGCAGTCCAACAACCACCACGTCTAGTTCGTCGACACAAGAACAGACAACGACTTCGCATCACCATCATCATCAACCTATGGGTCGGCCAGCTGCTAAATCGGTCTCCTTTACTCATGCACCTGTGATTCAGGTTAATGTCCCGGTGGCGAAACCTAAGGTCCAGGAACGGCAGCAGCAGCAGCAACGACAAGGCGGCAGTGAGCCTGTTGATATTCCTGCTGCCCATGGACATGGACACTCGCCGTCGCATACGCCGAACATGCTGAGTGGAACTGGTAGTCTGCCCGCTCAACCTGAGACGGGAGAATCTGCGTTCCCTAGTGGTCCGTTCGTTGGACATCCGTCGCAGCATATGGGAGAGAGCAGTGCTGGTCCCGCCATTGCCCATCCCCACCCCCATCCTGCTGCTACGACGATTGTCATCCCGCCTTCACCTGCACAGCATGCGCTAACAAAGTCCCGTCCGAGAGCCAATACGTCCCCGTGGTTGCCGTCGTCTGGTGGCTATGGCTGGGGCGGGATTGGTGGGCCTGCTGGGATTCGGGGAGGTGGGATTAAAGGCGAGTGGCACCAGGCGTGGTTTGATGATCCACGGTTTGATGGTAGTTTCCCGAGTCGAGTGTTGCCGTTTTTGTATTTGGGGAATTTGTGAGTGTCTTTCCTGCTCTCTTTCGTCCTTTCTTGAATGAGTTTTACCAATTTATTTCCTATATTTTTTTTTTCGCAGGAACCATGCATCTAATGTGTACATGCTTCATGCACTCGGCATCACCCACGTCGTGTCAGTGGGTGAATGTGCACTCATTCCACCACAGCATCACCTCTCTTCTGCCTCGCCTCACGCCAACCATGGTCAATACTCGTCTTCAGGGAATAACAATATCCATGCGCATTCCGGTCAAGGCTCATTATACATTGAACACCAAGAAGGACGAATCAAAGTACTCGACATCAAGGGCGTGTGCGACGATGGAATCGATACCCTGGAGCCCCAACTTGGTCCAATTTGTGAATGGATTGATAGGGCGAGAGTGGATGGTGTTGAGGGTGTGAGTGCCCCTGGTGAAGGAGGCAAGATTTTGGTACATTGTAGAGTTGGTGTGTCAAGGAGTGCAACTGTGGTGGTAAGCCCCTTTTCTGATTACGTTTCCTCTGAAGTGTTTTACTGATTTCATCCGCCTTAGATCGCATATGTGATGAAACACCTCTCACTTCCACTTGTGGACGCGTACCTAATTGTCAGGTCTCGACGTCTCTCAGTGCTTATCCAGCCTAACATGAGGTTGTTGTATAATCTCTGTGGCTGGGAAGTCCGACTTGCTCGACAAAGAGCCGCAACAGCCATCGGGATCACCTCTATCACGCGGACTGCCAGCAAAGTTGTGGATCTCTCTGAAGCTTGTCTTGAAGTGGTGCAAGAGGAAGCTGAAGAAGATATTCCTGATGTAGAGCAGGTTCTGATTGAGCGGGGGTTCAGCGAAGAGCAGAGGAAGAAGATTTTGAATGTCCATCGGAGAAAGTTGAAGAAGGAACTATCAAGGACGTTGACTTGGCCTTATCTGGCCAAGGAGGTTCATGCGCTTAATGAGAAGTACTTGAGGTGATTGCGGGTTTTGAGAACTCGCGCCTTGGTGGAGTACGCAGTCTCTGCGCTCCTGTTTTGTTTGTTTGTTTTTTTTGGTGCAAACGGAAGAATTTTTATTTTTTCGGGGTTTCTTTCTTGTTTTTGTTTTGTCATTGTCGATGTCATTTTTCGGACTTTTCCTTTTCTTTCCTTCCCTGTGTACCATTACTGTGTTTCTTCTGTCGATTTCTATCATCGTTTATCGCTCATAACATCCATCATATAACGCAACGCAACGTCTACCACACATAATACTGTACAAAATATAAAACGCCTATCACCCTTTCCTTTCTGTTTTTTTCTTGTACTCTTGTATATATCTCTTGTTTTTTCTTCTTTCTCTTGTTCAATCGCGCTACTGGTTCGCTGTCCTATACTCTCCCCCTTTTTTCTACTGTCGTATCATTCATCCCCAGCTCGTCTAGTTTTCATATGAAAAATCGTTGTTATCATCGTATCTTGTTGTTCACTCGCACAGTTGTATATTTATTGAATCGATTCTTAAATTTCCAATTACACTCTGGGTTCTATATTTTCTCTGAGTCTGCGTACCTGTTTCTACTAGTACCCCTTTACGAAATATATCTCGAACTGAGCTCAAATAGCAACATTCGAGTCATTGCGCAGCGCTTAACACGGAGACACCACTCTTTTTTTCTTCGAAGTCTATGCCTACGTTTCTAATGCTCGTTCCCAAACGGCGTCACCCAAAAGGCGTGTGTGGGATTCAGGACTAGCTGTGACAATTTGCTCGGGTATCATAATGAACTGAGATGGGTTGACAATCTCTTGATCTAATTCCTGGGAGCGCTTAATTCATAAGAATGACTTTCGAAAGCAGACGCGCCGCTCGCGGTCAGCTCGGTTTAATTTTTCGTATTGAACACGATCGCAGCTTATTCATCCTCGTATTGACTTCACCCTTCATCCTTGCTTCATCCCACATATGTGCATTTTCCACATTTAATCGAATAAATTGACTCGTTAAGTGCATCCCCCTGCGGAAAGATCGAGGATTCCGTCATTCCAGCCCCGAAACGCGGGTGAGATGACTCCAATCCAAACACACGTCAAAATGCAGGCTCGGAATCCAGAATGACAAATATTGAATATTCTCCTACCGGCCTGTCAGGTTGAAACGGACCAGGCAGACTTCAGAAAATAGCTTTTGTGTGATACATTCGTCTGTGCCTCCTGGTTACTCGTTTATATTCAAAACGTCTAACTTTTGCGATGACCCTTGGTCGACGTCGTTGGGGTCTCATTCAGCGTTAATTCAATGGAACTTAAAAGTGTCAGGGTCATCCGTCGGTATGGCCCGATGGGAGCGCTCATTCTCGCGATACCCTTGCGGTCGAGTTTTATCCCCGACTCCAAACGTCAATCGCGTTCTGGGCGAGCCCACCGAGAGACAGTTGAGGGTTCAATGTTATTTGTTACCCTGTATTTCTTTACGTGCATATTTTACGGGTATGATCCAATGATCCTGTTGCTATATACAGAGATTCGAGAATAAGAGGTGTAACGTTAATGTCCTGAAGAGATAACTGCGATTCAATTCAATTCAAACAATTCAGTCAAAGCTGACACCTCTGCCGGGAAATTCAAGCTCTCCGTAAACTCTCCACGGAACGGCACGTCATCGAAAGTGTATGGTGGGACATTGAATAAGGTTGATCAGTGAAGTGTCATTGCTATTGAATTGAAAGAGTCGCGTTGTCGTTCCTGTGGAGACACTTTGCCATTCCCCCTTCGTTTTTCTGTCAATTTTCGACCCACATAGACGTCCAGGCACTCGTCGACAACTCACACCATTCGTCGGGCCTTCGAAGCTCCTTGCAGAAGGAAAGTTAGAGGGATACCCACCCACAGCAAGATTGTCAACATCCAAATTCATTAATTGCTTATTGGCCAACTTGCCAGACCCTGATTCGTGGTTTGTTGGGGCAGGAATCCACCGTCCTGTGTGAAGTCCAGAAGCTGATCGATATCACCAATTCAAAAGCATGAAGTACAAGAACGATGAGCAAGTCTGAAACAATAACTTTGGTCCTTCATTGATAGACCATCGTGCTTATCACCCTGCGCTGCTCACACCGCAGACGATTGATACTCATCTCAAATGAAATGCTTCAACTCTAAGCAGAGAAAACCTCATAGGATGGCTGCGGGGGATAGAACTTTGGGGTGAACCGTTCATGTAAGCCTCAACATGAATGTATTGATCGGTCGCTTATTGGGCTGACGCAGAAGGCTGACCGGGATTCTTACCAACTGATGGAAGTTAAGGGGTTCGACTCAGTCGAGTATAAAAGAGGTTTAAGAACACTAGAACCCCCAGTCTACACAGGTGGTCCTCTTCTCTTTCACCGTCCCTCAACTCATTTGTGTCTGCCCTACATACACCCTAGCTGCTACTGTCACTATGAAGTTCACAGGTTTCATTGCCTCGCTCATCTTTTTGGCTTCGACCGCGTCTGGTGCGCGTATCCCCAACGCCGACACACCTACGTTCTACCTCGTGTCATCTTCCGAGACTCCTGGTTCCAATCTTTTGGTATGATTATTTCAACCGCGACCATCCTGTACCCTAAGCTGACACACTCTTATTCGTAAGCCACTTCGTATGAATGGGGGTTCTGGAGGATATTCCACCCTCTTGGGCAGTGGTCCAATCGGCAAATTCTACTTCTACCAGGGCCAACTGACGGCTGTTGACCCTAATGGCTCGACCTTCACATACAGACCCAATATCGGCCGTGTTCTTGGTTCGACAGGGTGCAGCACATATGGCAACCTCGGCTTCGTTCAAGGTTCGAGCTCGAACAAGTGTGCGAAATATGATGGGTTCCAGATTCAAGCTGACCCCGAGAACTCACAACTGGGCTCTCGTCTAACCGTTGACTTTACTGGAGCATTTTACTCTTGCGGCTCTGGCCAGGATGTAAGTCATTCCGTCGAACTCCCTGCTGCGCTATGCTGACTATTCGTTTAGATCGTTTATAAGATCAATCCCAACGATGGGCCATCTGGCTGTAATCGCATAGATCTCTGGACTGTCCCCGTTTCACCTGTTAACCCCTGATTCTCACTGCAGTGTCACTAGTGTAGGTATCCACTTGATGCCGCACAATGTTCGATAACATACCATGCACCATCACTTATGGACTATATCTACGCTCTTATATTTTTTTGGCAATATATGGACCTTTTTTATATCGTTTTTACGATTGTGCGAGCGGTTCTGGGATATAGGCAGTGCTGGGACTCCAGTTATGTGCGAGCTTAGGCGCCCAAATATTTGCTGGGCTTTGTTGATGATTCACAAGCCAGCTAATGAATAATGTTCAAGTCCGTTTTGATATAGCCGGCACCGAGCTCGATTCACTTACCCATTTACGGTTAATGTCTTCAGCACGCCTCACATATCACTTTGAATATCTATGATTGCGCTAAACCTCTCAGGGCGACAGTAAAGGATTACACGGCCCATGAGATTGTCAACTCATTTGCAGCTAATATTTATCATGATATGTATGAAATATTGCGTAGTCATGTTACCATTAATCCAGCAATCTAACATAAGTGCATGCAAATATATATAGATAGACATGGAAGGTACAAAATGACATTTGCCATGATCATGACTTCTTCAGGTGAGAGTCCGGGGCACGATCAGTCGCTTCACAAGCCAACCAGCTTCCTGGCTCGTTTGAACAAGATGAATGGGCTGCCGTACAGTTCGCATGTAGATGAGCTCACATGGGAGCTGTAGAAACTATTTTCCAGGGTCACTCCAATTTCGAATCCTCTCGTACATCCGACATCACTGTCATCGCTGGTTTTCTTGGAGAGAGCACCAATCGCGGTCGGGCATAATTGTGCCGGTCAATAGTGGGATTACTTATCGCATCTGAGCCTTTATTTTGAGTATGAATATTACGAGTATATAGCCCTAAAGTCTAGCAAAAAATCCAGAAACGGTAATCAAATGAATACCCGCCCCAGCAATTGTGCAATCGTCGTTCCCCTCGGGCGAAGCAGTGCTATTAAGATTGTTGTGTAGGAATACATCATTTCCTGGGTTGGCACACGCTTCTGCTGTACATTCACCAGCACATAAGCTCCACACCCTCTCGATGTATCCAATGCGAGTCGTTTCGGAGTAAAAATACTGCCGGTGTGGCGATGAGAGCTCTGAGCCGACTCACGAGGTATAATCTAGCGCTCAGGCACCTTGCATCAACCTCTGATGAATCAGCATTGCGTACGTTTCCGGTTAGACAAGTCCTCGGGTTTTGCGCTTCTATTACTAATACTCAAATCAATAGAATCCCAATTCATGTTTAGCGTGTTGTTGGGCGCCCACCTCACGCGGCATCTATATATTTTAGAAACACGGCTACCTACGGACGACCACATATGGAGCCTTGTAATGGTTTATCGAAAGCTCGGACCGAGGGTGAAAAGGAAACTAAGCAGAAATCAGTTCAGCCTCGGGGACCTCAATGGATATCATGATACTGGGTGCTGACAGAGGTATGTTGTGTTGGCTGAATGCTCGAGCGACCAAGGTAGCATGACGTCTGTATTACAACGCCAAGGGATTTTGGTTACTGGATATACTTTTGCTGTCAAAGGTTGACCCTTGGTAAATCAGTGAGACGAGGCATTATTGAGTGTTGCGTATACGTATCATTCCCGGGCCTCATGGTATCGGTCAAACAGAATAAGCAGGGCGCCTGCACGATGGTCGAACCTTTTAGAACTTGTCTTATCTAAGAGACAACTGTTCGTCACTGAAAAGGTGGCCAGTTTAGTTTGAGCCGGTCATCTGTACCGGTTCACAATTAGAATAAACACGAGGGCAGAGAGTGGTGGTCCCACACCTGATGGGGTGAACGACCTGTCATTGTACCGAGACGCCTTTTCTCTCATGTTAACTTCCCATGATCTCTCCACAGGCCATCGGAGCAAAAGTACCATTCCGCCCCGCTGGACAAAGCTGTATTCGTGCGAGGCAGAACCCAGCAAGGACGAGTAATAATTTGTCGATGTCTTTCAAACAGCCTTTCAGATCTCCAAATGGGCTACGATCGACGGGAAAATCGAGAGAAGTGAGTTGAAAAAAAAACCCACGTCCATATATCAGAGACAGTCTGGGGGTGGATATGTGGTTCGATGGATGTAACATGTCTGCGCCTCAATACCTTATATCCAAGCTCAACATCTTTTGAATCAGGGTTTGATACACGAGACAGGGATCGAGTTTGAGTCTGTAGTGAATTTAACCCTCAGATTGTTGCACGCATTCAAGACCTCACCAGCGAGCATAAGATTATAATCTAATTATCATGTTGATCGGGGATTAGAAAGTGGGTTAAGATACTTTAAGTAGCCGACCTGAATAAAATTCAGTTTTGATGCAAGGGTTTCGAGTTTCCTTGACTTACATATTCATAATAAGCGTCCGGATGGGAGCAGCTTATAGCATTCCTTTCACAATCCAGACAATAAGTTTCGTCGTCCATCGGACGTTTCGTTGACCACCTTTCCAATCAACCGTATTTGACCTGATGTTATCAATTTCTTGTTGCAGCTTTTGACGGACAGTCAGGAGGGCATCAGCATCTCCTTCATGTTCAGGAGCAGGTGGCTGGTCGGCGGAGTATGAAGCCTGCTCCGACGGCAAAATCATAAGGAACGACAACTCAGTGTCTATATGAGCTGATCGCGCATTGAGATTTGTAGAACCAAAGAGGGTTAAAACGGGTGGAGATGACCAGGCCGGGGAAAGCCATACACCTAATATGGGCAGTGGTCATTGTTAGGCTGACCCTCCACTAAGGTTAGGTCATGGTGTCGCACCTTTCGCATGATATGACCACCCTGGCCTTTCCCACTCGCTGAGGAGTACGCCCGAACCATCGTTGGATGAAGGGCCCCGCCAGAGTCGTCCTGCTCTGCGGACCGCTTTCATGAAGCGCTGCTCATAAAGGGTATACCCTTCAGGGATTCTTCCAGAAATTCCTTTTGACCCATAAAATCCATTGGCCTAACGATCAGGTAAAAGTTAACATCAAAACAAATCTCAAAGAGAGAAGACGACAAACTTTTGGAGCCGATGCCACAATGCGACAGTCAACCCCTGACGCCTTCAAAATTAAATCTTGGTAGGGTCGATACAGGCTGAAATATCCGCTGGTAAAATCCACAGAGGGCCTAACTTTGGACACAACCTCGGATACAGAGCTAAAAAGCAAGTCGAATATTGACTCTTCCTCCTTGATGTTGAACAGCCCCGCTTGAATAACAGGCAAAATCAGGGCTTGGTTGTGTGACGACGAGGGGAGTTCATGAATGCTCTTTGTCTGTTGCCGGTACGATTTCTGGAATTCTGATAATGCAGATTGGGCTATGGAGTTGATGTAATGTGGATGCACCTGCTGGTCGGGCCACACAAGGGAAAAATCTTTCCGGTAGCTGGAATGGGGATTGTTGGGACGGGCCGTCGTTGGAGATGGTAAATTTAATTGGAAGGAAAATCGTTTGACGGTGTTCATGAATTTCACGCAGTAGTCGGCAAGGTCCTTTTGGTTAATGAACTGAACATAGCGGTCTTGGCGATTCGTGAAGTACGATTTGTTGAGGTTAGCCCTAGGTTTTGTTGGTTAGTTGCCTTCTAGCAAGCAGGGTGGATAAACTCTCCTACCCGCTGATGATTAAGGAGTTGTCAGCACCATAAATTTTGGGATGCCAAGTTCCCCATCCCTCATTAAATCTCGGAGGCACAAGTTTGGCCATAAGACCACGAAGGCTAGGGCTTCTAAACATGTGTATGTCAACTTGTGATGGGTATTTTTCCAGCAAGGGTTGAAGTAGTTTCGCTGTGGAACCTGGACCTGGACGCGTTGACCGATTGTAGTCAAGCAGCATGTGAAGCTTTAATTCAGGCTTCTCTTCCAGCCTTCGTTCTAAGGCAGATATCTATCGATTTGCTTGATTTAAATGCACATGCAGCCATAAACCATACAACGCACCAGCTCGGTCTCTTCCCCACCAATATATAGTGATGATATGAAAATCCGACTCTCCGCATGATTTATCATGTCCTACAAAACCTTTTGTTATTAAATAAAATGGGCCATGTGCAGTTCCAAGCTCACCAGTAACGTTTCATAAAATTCCGAAGGTTGAAACAGTACCTGTATTGACGAAGGTGAGATCCTGAAAACAGGCTGCTTGGAAACGACTTTTTCAGTGAAGTCGCGAACTACTGGGTCATAGCTCGTGGTAGCAATACATCTTCTCTGAGAAAGGAGTGTCCAACATGTCCGGCGCGTCTGGCTAGCAATCGCAGTGAGAAATAAGCGGTTCATGACGAACTGTTCAGCGTATCAACATAGAATGGTGTCGGGCCGTCTATGTTTGGCTAAAGCGATTGTGCCACATTGTGATGCCATCACGGTTCGGTTTGTGGTTAACTGTCCTAAACACTGCAAGCACTTGGAAAAGCGAACGTTCCTGGTCCTATCTTCAAAAGAAAAATATCAAAAGGCTTAATTATGCTTTCAATTTTAGTGCCAAGTTAGTCATGGTTCAGCCCTGTTACAATTGTCTCGTGCCACCATTTCAAGTTGCGACACATTGTCCTGGGCGGCTCGGATGAGCCAAGGAGAGAACCACTAAGCAGATTCCGAAGCACCGGAACTAGACGCTCGAGGAAGAAGTTCGATGCACCCCCACGTTCCTAGTAAGCATTGAAAATGTGCCCTATTTCACAGGGATGGCGATAGTGTATTTTTGGAGCAGCTTCTCATGCATCGCCGACATTCGAATGGAAGAACTCCATTGACTCGCCCAATCAAACGCGCTGTCTGCACAAATATCCTAATTCTTCATCTCCGTTGGATATCTTGCGGTGAATTCGCGCAGCAAAAGATATTTTGAGCGACGCCTGACCAAGATCGCTGCAGGTGGCGATTGATGAACGACATCGCCCACTGACACTGAAGTTTTAGGTGTTGCTTGGATAGAATACACCAGAATGTTTCGAACGGATCTTTGCTGCCTTACCTAACTCGATGGAGCAATTAATCCGACGGTATCTACAACTACTCTGTACTGCATCAGTAAGTAGTCGAGACAATAGATTTCGAATTTAATTTGCTTACAAAAAAAAGTACGGCTATTAAAGTTCCTTCAATGCGGTAACTAAGCAATGTGTGTATCCTGAGAAGGGATTGGGCTACACCTACCGAGCAATTAATAATAATAAGTACCCTTACAATCCCATACATCGGATGCGGATAAGTCCTTTCCAGCCCTTTCCACGCAGGTCGGGCGGTCAGCTTGTCTGTATCCAGCACATGCAAGACACGCAGAAAATACACATAGCTGCACATGTCATCATTTATTAAAATCAACATGGCTGCGTACAATGGGGTCAAGAACAGCAGGTAGATATATACATACCCCACATGTTAAATTAAGTCCAGCTGCCGCTCGAGACGGAGGGAGATTATTAACCGCTCACGAAGGTGAGTTGCTGTCGCACAGAACAACGACTGCGTAACTCTAATACCTGTAGTCGGTTCGTCTATTGTGTTTGTAACCGCTTCACCACAACATCCAGTCAACATTAGGTCCCTTCACAGTGTGCACGAATGTCATATTGCTGTCGTGCCGGCGGTGCAAGACATGTATACCAGTCCTGACTGACATATGTACATAGTTAGCCGTGGTTAATGAAGCTGGGAACTAATTTCCAACAGTCTGCTGTTATCTCTACTTGATCAAACCCGGAGATCTCTCACAGTTCGAAACGAGTACTTATCTTCCCATCGGACGCCCCATCATAATTATGAAACGTGAGTGCTCATTCGAGTTGATGAACGTAAGCATCGCAGGAATTCGATGTGCAGTAAGCCTTGAACAAGGGTACGATAAAAGGTGTAGTAAGTGAGCGCCTATCGCCGGTCTTCGTGATGAGACCTCACTCTGCACTACACGGCGAATCTACGTTCCGGGTACCTGTGCCCTCACAGCATGTAAATTTAATACTAATCCATCAACACGGCGGTGGTGGTAGTATGTATGCAAACTTTAAATTGCTTCGAATTAAGTTAGTGCCCCTGCATTGCTCTCAGCTGACCACCTTTCGAAGAGCGGACCGTGGCAACAAATGCAACAAGATTACGCGGGCGGAATAATTCGACTCAAGTACATGCTGCGCCTATGATGAAGGGTACCCCAGGTGACAGACTTAGCAATGATGCTCCTGGCGGTGGGCGTCGAGCCTGCATCCTTTATAATTATGCATGTTGGGCGGCTGGAACGCTGCCGCATCGGATGATGGATGCAACCCCTAGCGGACTATATGGCAAATCGTGATAAAGATTATGATCGTATGCTACCCTTACGAGGCACATCGAAGACCTGAGAGACTCATGACGAAATATGCACTGACGGATCGGTATGCATTCGATCAAGTTCCTATTGCAACCCACGTAACGGTGGGGGACAGCGGTGGGAACATACGGTTGCTAGAACGATGAAGCAGCGAATGGAAACATACGATTTCACTAATAAAAAAAAGGCATGCGCAACGATTATGACGTAGCTTTATCGTACACCCTTTCTGGATCTTGCAGCAATGCATTCATAATGGTAAAATTTCAAAGGTTCAACGGGTGGAGAATGACACACAGCTGTATACAACAAAACAGAGAAAACATACGATAAGCGGCACTAAGTATATGTACGCGTACTAATATTTAAACAAACATAAAAAATGGTACAGTCAATTATGGGTAATAGGATAGGGTGCAAGAAAACAATTGGACGGAGAGAAAAAAGTGCAGAGAAGGTGAAGAAACGACAGTAAAAATTAATAGCCACAGTACCAGTCCCTGGCTATTCGAGCACCAAGTCTCATACCCGCAACGATGCCACAAATCCCCAACCCAATCGCCATAAATAATAGAGGTCCTAAGGCACCAGCTGTGGCCATAACTAGAGCCGTGTAATGGTTACTGGTGGAACTAGCAAGGGATCCAAGAACACCTGCAAGGGCGCTACAGAGAACCTCCTGAATAATTGTCCAGATGTAGTAATTGGTGGAATCCTGCTTGTATTCTTGTTTGAGGGCCCAGTCGCTTTGAGCCATTATCATGGTGATAAATAACAATGCGAGGAAGGTGCCCCCAACAGCGCTGAGCTTTGTGGAGGCCATGACTGCGGGGACTTCGACATGACAGACGTAGTAGGAGAGGTAATGGAAGAAGGTGATGCCCAACACTTGGAAAGTGGCGTATTTAAAGGGGGCCGAGAAGGCTTCCGCGAAGGCATATTGTCGAGCTCGGCTGATTCGTGGCCTCCGTATTGAAGTCGAAAGAACTTCTGTGAACAGCGTCTAAGAAGGAAATTAAATGTCATTAAACGGCAGTGGCGCAGGGTGTAAAGGGCGTACATGGCGCTGCAGGGGCTTCGCAGCCGCAGTCTGGGGCTCTTTGCTATCCATGCAATTCAGAATGGTTTGGTATGAATCCATGGTTGAATGGGCCGCTGAGTGTATGGGTGTGTGATGAGAGAGGGATTGATAGAGCGAATATTTATACTCACCTTCGAGGTACGAGTCCTTTAAATAGCGCAGAAAATGACACACTCTCTATCCTGTTGGGGAGAAGTGTGAGGGTCGGAATCTGGCGAATGACAAAATATATCGGCCCTCATATGTACATAATACATACCTACAGTAAACCAGGGTTGAGCACAGTAACTGGATCGAAGGGGAAAACGGAGCAAAGGGCAAACTTGAATGTATGATTGGCCAGATTCTCCGACAGATTCAGGAATCAGGATGGGACTGAATTGGGGGAAATGATGACACCTCCTCTGTCCGACAAAGGAATTAATAGATCATGAGCTGGGTCGAAAATAACAAACACGGACGAGACGCGTCCATCATCAGTTCAAATTAATATCCGCAACCGCTTTCCCGTGACCCGCTTGCTTTCAAGCTGGACACTTCGTGAGCCAATCACGGAGCTCTTTGAGGTTAAGAATCAGCCATCCCCGCTTATTTTATCCCAGAATATTGCACAGAGGGCCCAAGGAACAGATAAGGATATGAGTAGTCAAACTTTGCCTCGGAGGTGAAGAACCGAGAGACCTATCTGCTAGACGCGCCGGACAGTGTGCGCATCACGGGGGGTGGGCAGATGTATCTTGAACCCAAAAAATACGAAAACGGCGGGCAATATGTTTTCCGACGGTACTTGATACAAGGGTCTCAGTCAAGAAGGCGTCTGAGTGCCACAAGCCACTTTGGGAGAGGCTTGAAACGAACGAACAGAAGTTGACAGCAAGTACGGGTATCGCACGAGCCACGTGGATTCAAGGAGAGCAAGGGAAGGCAAGGGATAGCATCCTTCATTATTTGGAAGGGGGTAGATCCCTTCGATTCGTGACATGACAGCTGGATACAAACCATGAACTAGAGAAGCTTGAGTCCTCTTAAGGCCATAAAGTAACGATATGCAAAAAACCTAAAAAAATTGCTCGGAAAGGTGGAATGATGCATACTTTGAGCGATTTCAAGCGGTTACAGTGGAGTCAAATTATTAGTGGGCATATGAACAGCGCACCGCTCAATAAGGAACTGCAATTACACCGCAAGGAGTTCCCTTTTGCAGCACAGCGGCGTGTACATGGGTTCTTAGCTACCAAGTAATATAGACCTATAACTTCATTTCTTAGAGTCTATGGACAATTCCATCTCGTCAACAAATGATTCCGTTGGTTACATTTGACCTACGAATTTGTTGTCTCTAAATGGGTATAAAAAATAAAATCAATGCAACAGCACTATTCGTTCCGTCTTAGACTTTCCGAGTCCCGAGCTCTCTATAAGTCTCTTCACAGCACCAACCAGTCCGGTACCAAACATACAGCCTCAGCCAACGCTCTGGTTCATCAATAATTTCACTCCCGCGATTCAGGCTCAAATCGCCATCATATTGACATCCGAAAGAAGGATTTGCGCTGTGTGGACACGACCCCAAGAGAACGGATCTCTCCGCTACTGGTATCCTGCTCAGTGTTTTGGAACTACCCTGCCAGGCTGACAGAGTCTGTCAAGGACCTTTTTACAAGCTTTTTACCATTGACTCTTTTTTCCACTTTAAACCGATCCGATGCCGACCAGCTCATCGGTTTGCGCTTCAGGTCCGCTCAAGTCAGAGAGGGGTGTAGAGTCTGGCGCCTTTTAAATTTCAATAGGGTTTGCGGTCTCGACAGAGCCAGAGCGCCCAAGCGAAACGCAGTCAAGTAGCGGATTGGTGGACGTCTATTTTTTCTTTCCCTTGTACTTCCCTTACGGGGCTCATGACTCCAGCTCTGTGCGCGAACCAATGCGAGTAAAATAGATCTACAAACCCAACATAAACGCAAGTACCTTTATCGCGCCTTGTTGCTGAAGTATTTCCAATCCCTAATGACAGCGAAGCGGAATCACTCCACTTCAAACCTTGTGACGGGGTGCGTACCTTGAAGGCCATTTGTTCATAGCCAAGGTGAGAAGGGATGTCATGGGCGCAGCCAAGCCGACACCCTCTAACAACAAGCATGGCCTGGAACGCGTCCTGTTATAAAGTTTAAACTCAGCGTATGCCAGAATTCCCTGGAGGCTGCGACAACTCATAAGTAAGGCACTGAGTCGAGTTTCAATTGAGAGTATTGAGATACCTGTCTGGACTGTCGAATAAACTGGCTCCATGGTATCAGTTTCACAGCACGTTGGGAGGTGTTGCAACAAGTTACACACGCCTTTCTGTATCCCTGAGCTTTCGTTCCAGAGACCACTATCGCTATCTCGATGGATCTGGTTTGTGAATTGTAAGCAAACCTACATAAATATAGACTGAATTAGCTGCAATATCTTTATAACAGCGTCATCGCAGCTCATACCTCTCTAGATATGGTTAGGCCTTTAAAATAACCTTCCGGCGCGTAAGTGCTTCATTTTTTGTTTTTACAAAGAAAAACCGACAGGAAAGGGTCAATAATAACCACCATGTTGGAATTTCAAGCCTACACACGAAATTCCCGTCTTCCGATATTTTTGGCTCGGAGAATGGGGCTGATCCCTTTGGTTGCAAAAATGGCATGTAGTGAAATCTGTATTACTCGGTCGCTCTGTAAGCATCAAATTGACAATCCTGAGGAAAGGAAGGCACGAAGACGCCTTGCCTGGTATTAGGGATAGTAGCAATGCGACAATATGTACCGAACTTGGCGTCATAGCACCTTATACCTCAGTGCCAGCAGCAGCCCTTCGCTCGGCCAGTGCCTTTGCTTCGCTCAGCGGTCTGCTCCATCTGGCTTCCGGGGGATCCCAGATACCAAGCTCCTTTTTCATATCCTCCACGTTTTGATCCCATCTCTCTTCCCAATAAACAGTGATCAGGCTTCGCGCGGTTCCGCCACACTTCAACGCCCAAGGAACGTATTCAGAGAAGAGTCGACTTCGTTTGGCCTCAGTTAATCTGAGAGGACCAAACAATGCTGCGAGTGCCGTCATGGGTAGACCCAGATTTGCGAATTCGAAATATTTGAGCGCGAGTTCGGACTCAACGTTCACAGGAAGATTGCAAATGCAGTGGTAAAAGTCGTGGCACTCCCTGTACCGTTGCATGACATATGCTAGCTCTGGATCGTCGATATAATGAACCTAGAGCAAATAATGCAAAGCAAGAGGTTAAGTTTCGCATTTGGAGCCGCTCAATGAACGTACTGGTTCCCTGGTGTCGGGAGTAACCCCACAACGCTCGAGCCAGGTCACATAGGCTCTCCCAAAGGAACCATCCGGATATTGGGCAAGTTTATCCATATCTACGGTCGTAGAATTAACCCGTGGCCGCTCCTTAAGAACACGTCGACCTTCAGGACTGCTCAGCATATGGTCCCTCAAACGTGAAAGACTAGGGCCTGCTGTTGTCTCTCCCAAGGCGGCGACCATATCTGAAGGCCAATGGTTGTCGTCATGTTTCAGCTTTTCTTGATGCTAAGTCTGCTGATGCTTACCTCCCCTACGAGGATCCACCAGGGCCATTACAGCCGACCCCACAGTCAGGATAGCGGTCTGAAAGCTGCTCAGTGGGATATGCCCATCATATGCTGGTGTGGTATTAATTAAGCGAATATGAGGGTGGTTGCAGTCCGAAATACGAGGAGAAAAAAGATTTGGACGTGTCAAAGTCCTCGAGGAGGCAGTATACACAGAAGATAGTGGTTTCCGTGCATTTGGAAGCGTGGATATGGCACGTCTGGTTGAGAACAACATGATAGTAAAACCTCGGAGAGAACGTTGCTTGTGACAGTATTACTGGTGACATTGATTAGTTAATACGTGACAAGACCCTTCACCAATTCCGTTCCGAACTTCCTCAGGTCTGTTGTCTTTCTTTCTCATACTTTTCTATGTCAAAAGCCCGCAGGGCACCGTGCATCATCAGCTGGGAAGTCTGACTAAATACCAGAACTACGGATGAGACAGTTCTCTTAACGCCTAAAATGTCTGCTATGTGTAAACCTGGACAGTGGAAACCTGCTTCAGAGCAATCACAACATCGCTAGTATCAATTTACGTCCTCCTTTGCGCTGGAATAGTTGGGAATCTCGTTACAGAAGAATTACCACCAGGCCTATCTGCTGGGCAAATCTTGAAGAATATTGTATCATCTGGGTTGAGCTACTCTCCGGATTGAGAAGGAACCAAAACTCCCTAAACCTTTGTGGACAGGTTTACTGTTTAACTTGCTTTATCAAGGCCGTTGCCCGAAGCATCTAACGAGCGTACTCCACCATTTAAGCTCAACCCCCAGTCAATTTACGGGTTTTACATCATCAATCTCGGCGGCCTTTCAAGGGTTCACCTGGAACTGCGCTTTCCGAATGCTTCCAATGAGTTTTCCTTGCCACTGTTATCCAAACTTGCTTCTCGTCTCCATTAGCCCAAATCTTCCGCCTCGTGCATGAGTCGATCAGTCCTGTTATCTTCAGCGTGTATGGTCCCGTTTACCTACGATCTGGTTATTTCAACACCTCGGCAATTAATTATTTAGTGAAAGCGCGAAGGGTCGACCTACGTTGCACTAGGTATATAATTCGCTTTCAGGTTCTCATTCTTCTCCACCCAACCACCACTATTCATCTAGTTAGCTCAAGCTCGCGCTCTTAAGCCGCTATGGATCCACGCCTACTTCAATCCCTCCTGGAAGAGGTCGCACAGAACTCTAACATTGACCAGACTCGCCCTGGCAGGCGCAACGGAACTCCTGGTGTGGTTGACCCTAGACGATACGCGGTTTACTACAATGATTCGAGCTCTGAAACTTCATCATCACACAACCCCAATATCGATGAGGATATTCCTAGTTCCTGGGAGTTTGAAGCCATCAAACCCCCGACTCGAAACTTCAGCAATGTCACTTGCAGTTCCTCCAGTAGCACACCCGCCCAAGACATCGTCTCGGCGTATCGTGCACGCTCAACGGTTACGTCTATTGCCACTAGTGTAACTTCTGTGTCAAGTGGGCTTCGCCGCAATGTGTTGGCCGCCTCGCTTTCGCGAACCGACTCAGGCTGCTCCGCGGATGTTGATTTCGAAGTCGTCGACCGACCAACCTCAAAGTGCTTCAATCCAGTCCCCGTATATCGGAGATCCCGCGAAGTTGCTCTTCGCATCGAGGTACGCCCTGAAACCTACCTCCGTCGACGGTTAAATTAATTCCAATTCTCTCCTAGGAGCAGGAAGCATTCGCCGTTATGGCATCACAAGGCGCCAGCCCACATGAGCAGATTATCTGTGAGCGACCTGGCTGCCGCGAAACACTTCGAAACGTCAACTGTCTGACGTACCACCTGCACATCCACGATATGTATGTCCCCTCCTTTATGCCGATTGGTGGAATCGGGAGCTAATGGCCGTGCAGGAGCGTCGCTTGCACGGAGTGCAAGGGCTTTTACGAAAACCCTCGTGAACTGAAGGGGCACCAGTGCGAGAAACGCCGCCATTCCTCTGCTGCTTTGTTACGTGGTACGTAACCGAATTAAACGATCGAGTCCCTTTTCTCATCTTATCTTAGTTGGCATTCGCCGCCTCCTTAAAAGAATCTCACTCCTTTCGTGAATAAACGCAATTGAGACCTACACACACACACACGACACCTACCATAATTCCATTGCTGGCCAAATCATAATTCTGAAGACTACGCTCCTTACTATTGTATCACTACACCCCTCCTCTTGTTTATTCATTTATGTACTCATCTACTGGAGTATGCTATCTCACAAAAACGTTCGACCATATTCGTAGGGTACTATTTCCTATTGTATCACATATAAACAGACCTGTTGTATCATATTCCATAATACCTTTAGCATATCACTGCACTGCAATTCAAACTACATTGACAACGTTATCACTGCTTTACATTGTGTGCCATATACTTTTCATGAATCAAGTGGCCGTTAACGTACCGCTGTTGGAAGGTTACAACTATCTCCGAAATGAAATCAACGCGCACTTGCCGTCCGCAAAATTTAGGGGGTAGGATGGAATGGCTTCATGTAATCATTGAATTTCCGATATCAACAACTCAAAATGACGGCAATGGCCGTGTTCCTTCAGATTCGTAAGCATCGGTCAACTGATAGGATGTTCGAAGAGGTCGAATGTCTTGCCTGGGTTAGACGACAACAGATCGATGTTCCATCTACACACTTTCCTTTCCCTTAATCGCTAATAATGCACCGATCCCCTACTTTCACACACGCGAACAGAGACTGATTCGCCACGTAAATATCTCAGGGAACAAGAAGTCTGAACTTAGAACCAAAATCTCCAGGAAAGGGGCCCCAATACACATGCCTATGTGTAATATAACTACGAACCTGCGTGCGATTCGACGAACATGGGAGTGGCTTTACCATGCGGTGCTCTCTTGGACTTATTATTGCCCGTATATTCTTATCTTTTGCTACTGTATTGCCAGAAGACCTTCAAATGATGCCATTCAATTCAATTCAAGCGACGTAAACAACGCGTGCTGGGATTCGATTCGCAGTCAACGAGAGTTGGAAACATCCTCGAGGCGCGGCATTTTATGGTTTATACTCAGTGGCACTCCACCCTTCCCACAGAGTGTACAACTATACCTGTGGTACAGGAGTGATTTGACAACGATGTGAATGGTAGGTGTTTTGTGTCTTCATCATATACGCTATATGACAAGTTGAACACAGTCTGGTATTCAAATGGGAAGATCTATTGCGATTTATGCTGTAATGACGCCAATGTGTAACATCAGAATCGCAGAACTTGCCATTCAGTTTTCGAACTGTAACACACAGGCTTTAGCGCGTTAGACTGGAAGGATATTTGCATGGGCAATGAATCAAAGGGGGACGATGAAGGGCCGCCGAAGGTTTCGAAGTCTGACCAAGTCTAGAACACTGATAGATTCAAATTCATTCAGCGATGAATAGAGATATCGCCAATGTTTGGACGCGTAAGGCTATAGACATGTGTATTAAATTCGGATGGACTGGATGCATGGTATAGATCTGTTATCATTTCGCTAGGTAATCAATCGGAAGGATGTCGCATCTTCTCCGTGTGTTGACCCTGTCCTACTGAATGGTGTTTTCGACGCGTCTATAGTACCCAGCAGGTTCGCTGAGTTATGCGGGACCAGTAAGATGGAAAAAATAAATATGTTCGGTAAAATACAGGGCCAAGTAAATTGAGTTAAAGACCGAGGGTGAAGAAGAGAAGAAAATGATTAGACAATTATGTGACTACATAGCGAGGCAAGATTGGCAGCGATTGGTAGCGATTTGATCCTACGGGATCCTAATTCTTCCTAACTTGATGAACCGAGTAATTAGCACAGACGCAAGCTTTACTCTGGATCAGAGACGACCTCGTATTCCTGCTGCTTGTTCATCGACTCTTCTCTACAAGCTCTCGAGCAGAAGTAATCGGTCTCACTCTGGGGTAAGGTTAAACACATGATGCATGGTGGTCTCAGTCCGGAGAGCACTGCTTCCCTGTACGGCGGAAGTAAATGACGTTAATCAGCAGGGCTCAACAGAAGCAAGAAGAAGGCAGAGGAAGCGCCGATGAATCAGGGACGTCGAGATCGTCATGGGAAAAAGATAAGAAAGTCCTCGAGCTACAAGCGAGTCCGAGGACACCATTCCAACGCCTTGTTTTCTT
The DNA here is from genome assembly GCA_015501605.1 of Panaeolus papilionaceus. Classification (NCBI taxonomy): domain Eukaryota; kingdom Fungi; phylum Basidiomycota; class Agaricomycetes; order Agaricales; genus Panaeolus; species Panaeolus papilionaceus. Next base: position 724,230 of record JADNRZ010000020.1, on the reverse strand, counting down.
CACAGCTCGACATCGAAAGTAGTGCCAACCATCCATGAAATGATCTCGATACCAATCGAAAGAGAAGAGAAGGTGACGGGGACTACTCACTCTCTGTGCCTCATCGAACAATACTCGCTTGTCTTTAGGCCTTTCGCGTCAATGTGGACAGGCTGCCCGCAGCCAGGGATAAGGCACTCAAGATTATCGGAAGCTTGTTGATTCCCGGTGTATTGTTTGGTACTAATGTGAAGGGGTTGAGTGCCAGGAGGGGTATGAGAGAAATTGTTCGGGATCCCCGCACCGGTTCCGTTCGCAGCTCCAGGCGCGCCAGTGGGATCGAGGAATGGATTTACAACAGGTGCTGGGACCTGCGTCTGGGGTTGGGCAGCAGGTGCCATAACCTGTGGTGCATAAACACCACCTCCGAGTGGGCCTTGTTGATTTTGAGAGACGGCCGCTGCTGCTGCACCTATAGGCGCCATGTACGCTTGGACCTGAGGAATGTGCTGCGCAACGAGCTCTAAAGCGATGCGTAATGTCGAAGGATAATTATAAACAGACAAAGAAAGAGAGAGACGGCTAATTAGTATATTAATTCATATCGATGACATAGAAGATGAAAAGATCGTACTTGCGAGCTGTACTGGGTCAAAAGTGGCAGGAGCCCCTCCTGCGCCTCCGCCTGCTTTCTGAGCACCCTTAGACTGGAAAGATGGCTTCGACCCTCCCGTCGCTTGGGAAGCCGGTGCGGGTCCTCCTTGCGCAGCATTGCGATTTGGTTTACCACCGGGGTTGGCTAATGCTGCACAATTCTTCCCACAAAACTCGAAATTTTGGTATTTAGGTTTCTTATGGCAATGCTGCAGTATAGTTACGAGGCCATCGGGACAAGCAGGAAGAAAAAAATTAATTAGAGACAATTTTCCGCCGGTCATCGCTGCAAATTGACACTTACGTTACAGAGAGTCGCTGCTTGACCTGCGCAGGTCTTCGAGCAATATAAATGGTTTGAAAATTTAGGCTTCTGATGGCAGTACTGCATACAAAATGAACACGCCATTTAGCGTACATATTATGGCCAAACAAATGCTCCTTACGTCGCAAAGCTGAGATGCAGCGGGTTGAGATGTTTGCATGACAGGGATAGTGGTCGCCATTTGTAGTATATCGATGCGTAGAAAGGACAATGAAGGGGAGATTTGGAGTGAAAGGAGGGTTCAATTTTGTTTTATCTGTTCGCATCGTCCGCTGCGCGTGTCCACCTCGAGGACACCTACCATGCTACGACATCATGCATCACTGCTAAATGTTTCATGAGGAAAGATTAGGTCAGGCTCAAAATAAAGACACGTGTTGCGAAAAATCCGAAAGTATCGAAAAAGACATAAAGTAACATAGTAAAGAAATCGTACAATCGATGGAGGCGATTTAGCATCCATCACCACGAAGTTTAGTTCTCAATCGCTCAAGACACCTTCCTAGTTCATTTCGACCTTTTCGATCTGCCCCAACACCCCAGAATGCATCCTTATCAGAGTCCTACAAAAGCCGTCAGCGAATGAAGTCATCAATCGATGAAGGGAGTCCATTACCTCGATAAGCTCTGCATCGCCCGTGGCAAGTAATTCTTGCAACAGATCAGGATGCTGCGTGAATTTGTAGAACAGAGCCTCATCCATCTACGGGTACCATCAATTACTGAATGCAGTCTAGTGCAGTCTAGAACTTTGTTCCTACCTTTTCGATATTAACTTGCTTCCAATCTGGGCGAACCTCAGGTTGAAACCGACGGGCTTCCGAAAAAGCGACGCTGGGCCGTTCAGAGCATGTCCTGATATGTTCTGCGAGATTTGGACGATGTCCCTGGAACTAATAAAACGTCAGATGAACGTTTCTAGGTCAAATCGAAAAAGGCCCTACCTTAAATGACTGAAAAAGATGCTCGCTTGTCGGATATTTCCTTCCATTGTAAGTCACAGGATGTGCAGAAAAGTTGGTAAATCCGTAATGAGGGTCGTGCTTGTGGTAGAACAGGATTCGCGGTCTCTGTGCTGGTCGTGCTGGTTGTGTCGCCAGTCCGCGAAGTCTACTTTGTGGAGTACCAAGAACATAGTTGGACACAGGCACACCACTTGCACTTTTGACACCAGGACGACGAGCATTATAGATGCTCGTCCTTGCTCTTGTAGGTGGGGATCGTGGTGTCTCAAGAGGGGGAGAGTTTTCTTCCGTGATAATAAATTCTGTGTCGACGTACGATTTGGTCCTCCGGATAGGCTCACTAGAGGCTGATAACTGCGCTGGAGATCCTACTTGAGAGAACATTTTGTTCAGGCTCTGCGGGTCCCAGGTTGAAGGGTCGTCATCTGAGGAGACGTATATAGTTCTACTCCTCTCCTCTATCCGGTATAGGGGCGCTTGCTTCGCAATAGGGGAGGCCAAACTTGCAGGGAGCGACTTGGTGGCCGAAGGAGGCGATGTAACAATGGTGATGGTTTTCCTGGACTGCATAGCGAGGAGAAAAAAGTAAGAAATCAGTATTACAGCTGTGCTTTGATAAATGTTCTGTGCAGGTGTGTTGGAGAAATTGTTGTGAGTGGAATGTTGTGGTTGTTTTCCCTTTCTTCGTTCGCTTCAGCTTAGCCACTCTAACAAAACATGTTGAGGAATCCTCGCGACAAAAACGTTTCTATTATTGATACATCTATTTCCTGTTTGAATCAGTGATCATGGGCTTTTGATAACGTGCAGCTGACAGACCTACTGCGTCTTGATCATCCCGAGCCATCGTGGTTCGAGGTCAAAACAGGGGCAAGTGTGATGCGTGACTTACCATGAGGTTTTGTGACACCACGCGACACCCTGAAGGCAACTTGCCCTTAGCTTGGCTAGCCCTTTGTCGGGTGGTTTTGACCTTTCATAATCTATACAGCTGAATAATCTGCGCTGATGTTGTTCGCTTTTGGTGTTTTTTAAACTTCTGGAATCCGAGGATGATGGCTTTCTGGGGTAATTCTACACAATGTCGCGCCTGGCAGCTGGAATCTTACTGGAATTGGAACAATGGTCACTCGAAAGTTGACTGCTCTCGGGGTAGCGCGATAATATGAAACGTTACAATGGGGTCTACACAACATGCTCCTTCGTCGTGGCATTATTTGAAACTCTTTGCTGTGCTATCTCCCCAGACCTCTTTTCTCATACTTGACGACCAAACTCCTGGTATCTGTATATTAGGCTGACGATTTTCGAGAATTTCTCCACAGTTTATTGACCAATATGGCAACACAAGTAGATGAATTCAGCTTTGATCATCCTCAGAATCAAGGTCATAGGAAATGGCGGCGACTTAGGTTACTGAAGACAGAAGACGATCATTACTCCACCAGTAAGAACCCCTCGTTTCTGCACTTTTGCATGTCGTCCTAACATCCAAAGTTTCGAGGAAATTCTACAGGGGTTGGAAGCACCCCAACAAGCGCAAACCACAGATTCACGCCATCTTCAAGATTCTGCACCCTGACTCCAGTTTGAAGCCATTCCATCGCTATCGGTACGTTACTTGTGACCCTATCTCAGGTGACTCTATTCTAACCACAAGTTCACACTAGCGCTTATGTATTGACATCTCCGGCCCTCAGAGGAAAAGTCAAGAATCCCGTCAACGAACAGTTGTTGTTCCATGGAACGAATCGAAGCTGCAAACTGGCAGAAGACAGCAGCCGTGTTCTACTATGTGGCTTGACGGATTGTAACCTCTGCTCCGTTATCCGTAATTCTTTTGACATCAAGCGGTGTGGTAAGTGTCCAATTTGTACCCCAGTTTCTACATTGCTGACCTTAATATTAACTTGTATAGGCTCGAAAAATAAGTTCAAGCGTTTCGGAACCGGAATTTATACGACGTCCTGCTCATCAAGTTTGTATTCACCTCTACTCTATGCCACATTATGCTAATTCCATGCTAGAAGCGGACGATTATACATACAACGCAGACGATTCCGCAAAGTTGCGCGTTATGGTTGTCAGTCGTGTCGTGGTGGGGAACCCCTTAACACGTCGGAAGAACGCCACTTCCCTGACCGAACCCCCTGAAGGTTACCACTCCGTAAGTCAATGGAGATCATCGTGCTTTCCATCGAATTTAACATTCTAATTGTCTCCTCTTCGATCTAGGTCATTGGAGAGCCTGGGATCGACCTTAACTACGAGGAAACGGTCGTTTACGATAACGACGCGATTCGCCCCGCCTTCCTAATCGTGTACGGGGACATGCCAGTGCAGAGTAAGACGAAGATCCAGGCCATTATCGCCAATTTATTCAAGACCCCTGTCGTCTCATAACCCACCCGGTCCGAAGCTCTATTTATCTTTAATTTACTTTATCACCAGTGCCAGACTGTACTGCTAGGATACGAATTCATATGCAATCACAATAAGGTTTAGGCAGTGTACATGATAATGTAGGCTGCCAAGATAGCATCCGCAGTTGGTACGAAGAGGGATTCTTCGTCAGAGTCCTGGATTATGACATAAGTTCGAACGCTTGCTTGAAAATAATGGAGGATCTTACCTCGGCGAGATCAGTTTGACCGGGCTCTACAAGGACATCGCAAGCGATCATAACTCGGTAAGGTGAAGTTGTGCAAGATGTTGCATGTTGATCAGCTAAAGCAGGGTTTCGATAGGAATAAATGCCGTCTCCAAACCTATCGACAGTGTAAGTATTTGACGCGAAAGTATCAACGATACTCCTTACCTCCCGCTATTGAAGTTGGCACCAAAAGCGAATTGTTTGAAGGATGACTTGACAATTGAACAGATGCCGCAAGACTTAAAGTTGCATAAAACAGCTTCCTTTGTCCCGAGATCGCAGATGCATTGCGAACTGTGAAAACTACGAACTTCTTGGAATGTCGGGTGCGATGATCTAGAAGAGCTGTCAATGAGATAACGAGTTCTGTTTTATGGTAGTATCCATACCTGTATTTCTCGTGCCTTTGGCGGATATCGGAAGGTAGAATCACTTCGAACACTTTCTCGAAGCCAGGGGTCCCTTTTGGACTCTCCCATTCGCTCAGGAACTGGGCACGCACTTTGGGAGAGTTATCTCGGTTATTCATCAATTGATATCCCCGAAGTAAGCCCAACGTACGGTTTTTGAAGGTCTTGTGGTCTGTAGTCAGCTCGCGTAAGCGGGGACCAGCTCGAACAAGTCGATCACAGACGATACACATCGAGCCCACGATGCGCGGTTGCACCTGGCAGAGCTGGCACGGGTCAACTTGTCCTAGTCGAACCCCATCCCTGAGGAAAGGATGAGTAAACCGGTGGAGTTGGAAAATACGATCCACTCCCTCGTACCTTGCATGGGCATCAGAGCAAAAGTTCGCAAAGGCAGGTTTGCCTGTGGCACGACAACCTTGAAGTACACAAGCAGTCGGGCTGGGACCTGTCCCATTCCGTGCGCAGCTCCTGCTGCAATAAGGGTGCTTGCGGCCATTTTCGACATATTTCGGCTTCTTGCCGCAAATCTGTGAGGTCACCAATTGTTAGCAAGCTTTCATCATTCAGGGACCGACAAATGGCGCGCGCTCACTTCGCATAGATCAACGACCGGGGCTACTTGAGTCTGCTGCTGCTTAAGTCGCTGCCCGTGTGTACCCCAATGCACGACGTTCTTGACGATAGAGGCCATAATGACAGATCGGTAGAAAGGATGAAAGACGAAACACCTTCATGTCTTTTTACGTGCCGTATAAAGCTATTGGTGTAGCCTCGTGAGGGACACGCATCTGCCTCATTGCTACAGCTTGTTGCTGATCTTGTTTCAGCATGGTATCGCTGTGTTAGAGAGTTTCTGTTTAAAAATCCTGCCGTTGATTCTTTCTCCTCTTTTCCCCCTAACGATCAAACACTCTATCATCCTGCTCTAGAGCAGCTTATTCACTAGACGCCATCTGAGATGTCTTCCCATATCCCGCTCGCCCTCTCTATTCTCGGAACCCTCGCGAGCCACTATCCTCTCGGAGGATCGCAGAAACCTCCTGCTCCACCTCCAGCAGCCGCTCCCATAGCACCACCCCCGGCTGTTCCACCTCCATCTGTCCAGGGCGGTGGAACAGCGGCTCAGCCATCATCAGGTAGCACAGCGGCTCCGAAGCCTTCGAACGGTTCGATTGCTTCGAGCAACGGAAGTAATTCTATCCCAGGAGGTCTTAGCACAGTTAATCCCATAGCACTTTGCGATGTTAGTATCAGATTTCTCTATGAAGTAATAAAAAGGATCTAATACCTTCTCGCCCGATCCAGTACTGCCAATTGCGCCCAAAGCACTTCGATGGCTCCAAGACTCATCCCTACTGTGGCAAGACGTGCGCAAACAAGAAGCTAAACGGGGTTGCCCCTTCAAATGGTCAGGTCACCACTGGCAGTGGAAACTCTGGAAATTGTCACGTATGTCGCGGGACTGTCAATCTGTCTGTAATCGAAAGGACTAAAATGTAGACAAAATTGATTTTACTCACAGTTCTGCCACAATCGTCCCAAGTATTCGGATGGGACCAAGACGCATGATTATTGCAGCAAAGCCTGTGCAAGAAGTGCGAATGGCCCGCAGAGAAGAGGTACCAACGGTGGCTCAAGCAACGGTAGGAGCGCAAGTCATTCGCCTGTTCCTACCTCCCAACAAGCCTCCTCCACAGCCATTTGTCAAGCCCCTGGCTGTCAAAACCCGCCGCACTCCGTGGGACAGGACTATTGCTCTATAGCGCATAAAACGTACGCTTAACAATTCTCTGTCTTTTGTGAGACGCAGAGACGAACGAATGTACTTACATGAATATTTCTATAGGCTCGGCGAGACGCTTTGCTTGATGTGTCTTCAGGCCCCGAAGATGGCCAACTGTCACTTCTGCAGCCAGACATGTATCGATGATGCGGAGAGCAAAGGTCCCATGATCTTGGAGGTACCGCAAGGTCATGTCACTTTCAAGAGTGGTACGTGCCCAACCTGGACCTCCGCCTTAGGAAATTCCAATTGTTTAGCATTCGATTTACTGAATCGGTTTTCTTGAATCTTGCAGTCGCAGAGCAATTCAAGGCGTCGTGGAGACATACAGGGTCCAGCTGTCCCCCTGTCAAACGCGTCTATAAGATTGTGACACCCGCATCGTCCTTGGCAAGCTACAATGCGTATCGGTAAGTCCCATATTCCGTAACGCGACTGGCGGTACTAACCCAGCTTGTCAACCCTTCTGCTGGAGTAGCGCTGCTGTGGAGGCTCGTGGTCAGTTCGTGAGCTCCGGCAGATCTGCTGGCAACGAAAACCGTCGTTGGCATGGTACGAAACGGTCATGCAATCTGGGGGACAAAGGCCACACGCAGTTTTGCAGTAGCACCTCTTGCTCTCTTTGCTCCATTATGCGGTCGTCTTTTGACATCACCCTGTGGGGTAAAAAGACAGGGTGGGGAAGGTGTGTTTTATACCCTCTTCATTGGAGGTACCTATCTGCGTTTGAGCGGCACTAACGTCGGGTTTTTTCCTCAATTAGGTTCGGGAAAGGAATTTATACGTCCTCTACATCTTCAAAGTGAGTTGTACCTGTCCAAATAAAGTTATTAGAATGATGGGATACTCATCAAGCTTCTAAGGTCGAACGACTACTCACAAAACGATTGCAAGTCCTCTTTGAAGGCTATTCTTTTAAACAAGGTCGTCGTCGGAAAAGGGTGCAAGCTCTTACAAGACAATACCACCCTCACCGCGCCTCCTGCTGGATTTGATTCCGTGAGTCGACATATCTGTCAATCCCAAGCGAAAATTTGACGAAAATTTGTGCATGTCAGGTACTTGCGGAGAAAGGCGGTAGCTTGAATTACGACGAATTGGTCGTCTACAACAATGACGCTATTCGTCCGAGCTTCTTGGTAATGTATGAGCCTTGACACCTCTGTGGAGCCTGAATACCCTCCTTGCGCTGAATCATCTGGGAGGAATACTAATACGAGATGTATCTTGAAGTTCCCCATATATTTAATGAATAGAGACCCTTTCATAAATCGTTCAGATTCTTGTGCGATGATATTTGTTTGAATAGAAAAAATATGCACGTCACCCTCATTCAGATAATGGCATAGCATAGCACATAACGCATAATTCATATTGCCTGATCATGAACGGTTCATAAGAATACGAGCCATGCTAACAAAGTACCTGTACGATGCGCATAGGGATTACGGGAGTGAATGCATAGAGAAACGGGCGGATTTCAAGTTGTATTTCGCAGATTGCCAGGCCAACCATAGCATCGCCGCCATACCGCCCGTCAGGATTAAACTAATGATGGTGGTCAGACATAACACTTTCCGGCAGGACAGAAAAGAACTTTAACGTACCTCTCCATGATAGCGACACCTATACAACGAAGTAAAGAATCAATAAAACCGCGGAGATGATGTGTAATCAAAACAAACGGCCAATATGGGGAGAGTGTGAACGGGTGAAAACAACCCCATCCAACATCCTGAGGGAAAACTTTCCCAGCAGTCTAAGGTAAGCAATAAAATAAAGAGGGTACATACCAAACAGTGCCCTAATCTGACCGCAGTACACGATCTGACTACATGCGGCTTGATCCACCAATGTCGGGAGGGCGCGATTGACAAGGCCAGCCCCGACGACCCAGAATAGCCAAGTAACAAAGATCCAAATCGCTTGAGCACCGATGGAGGAAATAGGCCGCTTTGACCATGTAGGATGCAGGAAGAGCAGAGAGTAGGCACCGCCTGTGAGGACAGTCCAGGAAGATGCAAATCTATGCACCAACAGTTGTCAATAAATTTAACAAAGGTTTAGAAGAAGGGAAGAAGACTAAAAAGACGACATACAGCAATAGTCGCGCACTCGTGCTTGTTTCAATGTTGGGGTAGTTTCGATTAAATCGGTATTGCAGGATCAACCAGCTCGCGATAGCTACCTAAAATCGTGCAGGAATCGTCAGTCGCAGCCCATGATCAATAGAACTTTGACACAGCAATAGGTATATATTCCATGTCATTCCCCATACCTCGGCAAGACCACTCAAGACCAAAAATATATAGGCGGCTATGCAGGTCGTTATCAGCAAGCAAGTCAAACCAGATCATAAACTCATGTCAAACCGGAACTTACCTGGTGCATATCTTTGGATTTTCAAACTAGAACTCTTGTTTAAGGGCCGGGGATTGCTCTGCGCATAACGATATGTCCATGAGAGCACGAACATATACATCAATGCGATCATAGGAGTCACGCATGCTATCAAGCTGGTCGTGGTTCCAGTTAGATAATCCCGGCGAGATTGAAAGTTATCTGGAGATAAAGATTCTGTAGGGAACGCCGTTGTGACCGAAGTCAAAGAAGGAATTGAAATGGAGGAAGTCATAGCTGTGGATGACACTCCCCAAGTGTAGACGACCAGCTGAAATTCACCAGTTAAGTATCCATACTTCAATACTCAGGAAAAAATAAGAGAAACATACCGAAAATTTAGAGAGATAAGAAAATGGCGATGCTAAATTTCGGTATCAAGGAGAAGAAGGTAAATGAGAGAAAAGGGAAGAACGACTGAGCAATCCATGGGAGTTCCCCTTGAAGCAGCACCTAACGTGGTAGCAACGTGTGCACCATGCCCCGCTTCTTATCCAACGTTATACATAGCAAAAGCTTTTCCAGCCTGCACTAAGCACGCCTCTGCATGCTGGACGCAGTTTCACTTTACGCTAAAATAAATGCCCGAAACACCTTTATCACAAACCCTCAAAAAGTGTTGAACATTCTTTCATGCTCCCAGGTCATCACAAAGCCTGCTGAACACAACTTCAACGTCTTTTGATAGGTCATGTGAAAGTATACAAATGGTAACTCATAATGAAGTTTGTGGTGTGAACATAGTGGCGTACAATCCCCATTATCCCTCGTCTCAAAAAGCATATGTGTGTTTAAGGAGCGAAGAGGGTGTTGATGAAGGCAGCACCAGCAGCCTTGGGTTGCTTGGCCTTGGGTGCGTTCTTCTTCTTCAAGCGCTCCTGCTTGACTAAAAGGAGAGAAGAAATGAATTAATATCAAGCAACATAATCTTCAGAACTGCTAACTTACGGATCTCCTGCCTGCGGATGGTCTTAGCGTAGGGGTTGAGGCGGAAGAGAACAGCCTTGTTGACCAAGGGGTTCTTCTTCTGTGTCCAGGGGCGCTTCTGAACTTTCTGGCCAGCGGGGCGAACGACTGACTGGATCTCGTCGCTGTTGATGAGACGGGTGACGTCAGGGTTGCTGATCTTGGCAGTGGGGAGGCTAGAGTAAAATGTGGTTAGCGGATCGCACAACTCAATGATAACAGGCAAGGCGTACAAGTAGTCCTTCTTGAGGACGGCAGCCTTCTCGAAGGTACCATAGACCTCATCGAGGAGACCGAAAGCACCCTCAGTCCAGATGACGAAGCGGCCGAGGTGACCACCAGGGGCGAGCTGGAGGAGGTTCAACCTCCTGACGTTGACGAGCTCAACACCGGGCAAGTTGCGGAAAGCCTTGACAATACCCTTGTCCTCGTTATAAACAACAAGAGGACCACGGCGTTGACGATGTCTCCTGTTCCTGAGCTTGCCCTTTCCAGCGCGGAGCTTGCGAGAGTTGGATACCTTGACAACGTCGCTGTAGGCGTTGAGGGACTTGAGGAGAGTGACAGCCTCCTTGGTTTTCTTCAAAGACTCAGCAGAGGAAGCGACAACAAGGGGAACTTCCTCGATTTTCTCAATGCGGTGACCACGAGCGAGAACGAGGGAGGGGAGGGCAGAGGCGGCAAGGGCAGAGACAACAGCGAAGCGGCGTTGGTTCTGGTTAACCTTGACGTGCCATTTGCGCCAGGTCTTGGTAGGGGCGAACATACGACCTCCACGGCACATGTTACCGAAAGCGGCCTATTAAGATAAAAAAATCCAATGTTCGAAAAAATCCAAATCTGCATAAAGTAGCAGCAACGCACCTGTCCGGAACGGTGGGTTCCTCCGCCACCGACACGGGGAATACGAGCGACGGCACGACCAGTACCCCAGGACTCGGCGCTAGTTTGGTGGCCAGCCTTCTCGGAAACGGAATAAGCCTGTCTTTTGTTTTTGGCGATGCTCTCTGCACACATATCCGTCAGAACTTCTGTTCCTTCCCAAATTCAACCCAAACTCTAAACGCACTGTGGACCTGTTGGACGACATCGAGCCTGATGGGGGCGGTAAGGACCGCAGGGAGGGGAAGAGAAGAGGAGGCCGCTAGATCACAAAATCAGCATTTCGACCTCATATAAAAGACGACGAGGAGCATACCGCCAGAGGCGTCGCGGACGTTGACGGTGGGTCTTGAGGCCATTGTCGATAGTCTTGAGGGGGGCTAGCTAATCTTTTGCGTAACGATGGCTACGATTTCCCGTCACTGGTGAATTAGGCTTTTGCCGAAGCCAACTGTGCAGTTTATTGATCCGACACAAGCCACACGTTTTACTTTATTTGCACAATACGATTTTGTGACTCAGCAGTTGTGACGTCACGCGCCTACGTTTCTCCAATACATACTCTACTCAGTCTCTGCTTTGGTTAGAAGGAAATTGTGAACCTCCATCTCCTCGTCCTTTTTAACGCGAAGGAATGAACCATCCTCTGTCTTGATTTCAATATTTACCCCGGGCTCAGTCTTGATTTTGATCTTTGTTTCTTCAGGTTCAACTTTCAGCTGGGGGAATGCCTTGTAGTCGCCGATTTCTTTCTTGACCTGGTCCTTATTTTCAGCACTCTCTGCTTCTAATAGGAACTCGCAACTATTATTTGGACCCTAAATACTCGCGATATTCGTTACCTCATGTAATCATATGGTAGACAATGAGGAATACCTTTTCATCGACAATTATTGTCGTTTCTTCAAATTCACAGGCACCATCCCTGGTCGTGTCGGCTGTCGCATCACTATCGGGTTGAGCACAGTCAGGGGAACTTTGCTCATTAGTTGGTTCTTGTTCGGTGTTATCCGTGTTCTCGGTTGGCTCAATTTCTCCTTTCAAGTCCATGGACAAATCAATGACTGGGGCGGGCAACGATTTGGGGATGACCGCCATCATATGAAGGACATCTGGCGAATGGCTAGGCATTCGATATTACAATTAATAGCTAAAATTGACTCACGCGATGGGCGATATTTGAACAGGAACACCCGTGGAGCACCAATAGCCTTGACAGCGAACATGGGGTTGAACTGCTTCGTCACCGGATCCCCAAGCCTAGTTTATATTGCCTTTAGACAACTGTCATAACCTACAATCGATTGCGACTTACCTCGTCTGATGCTGTGTTGGCAAACCCTTCCTACTCCTTTCATCTACTTTGTGGTACGGTTCGAATGGGATGACCTTCAACGGCTCATGACCCCCCCTCCGTACGTACGATACTTCAAGTTTGATTAGTCCGAGGTCAGATTCGAGTTGTGGTTCGCTAGTAAAATCGATCGAGGCTTCTTCATCTAAAAAAAGTGCAATGGTCCGGCGTCAAAAAGCCCACCAAAGGTAAAAATAAGAAAGGAGAACATACCCGTAAGACTTAAGTCAGAAAATATCAATTCCTGAGCTTGAGTCGACGAAGTTGCGACGCCATTTATACATGCTGTATCGCGTTCGTGAATGGGGTTTCTGCGATACCCCTTTTTGTTGATTCCTTTTGCTAGACCGCAACGCCTTCCGTCGACAAAAGTTCGACCCATGCTATCGCTCGGGCGGACAGTGTCTCTCCACCAGATTGCAAAGCTCTGAGAAACAATGAGTCGGTGTTGGCGACTTGTGCAACACACACCGTAGGGTGGAGACCTTGACATTACCTTCCCTGCTTCGGATGCAATGTAACAAGACGCGCAAAGGCCATCATCGCTATATTCAATAGCATACTCTTCTACCTCTCTACCTTCGACAGTAATCCACGCAGAGAAATTATCAAGGTGTAGCATGAACAGAACTCAGTGGCTTTTTTTTGATGGAAGAAAGGGAGATTGTGCGTGTCTATGCAATATTTATCATGCGGACTTGAGATGGAATGTTATTTGACATGTAGGGAGGTTGTAGGGTAAGATGTACGTAAAATGACACAATTTATTTCCGAAGGATATGCACTTCTCTCCAGCATAAGTCGGAAATGATGATTAAAAGTATACCCAAAGACTATCTACAGATAACTGGAAGTCTCGACGCTTTAGCGCTCATTCTTACATGCTGATTCTTGAAACACAAGTCAGCAAGCTGACAACGCGACATTACACGTAAAGCCACCTTGCGTACCTTCGTTTCCTCTAACTACTACTTCGACCTTTCTTTCTCTCCCTCGAAATGTCTGTTACTTCCAGTCGCACTCCCAACCTGGTCAACCATACCAATCCCCTCTGGGTTTCCCTTGCCTCCTTTTGCATGACCCTGTGGCTGCTCCATCGCCGCATCACTCGATCCTTTATCACCTTTTCTGTCTTTATTACGACGGGCATTCAAGCCCCCCTTCACTGATTGCGACTCGGTGTCTTCGGGGTGCATATTCTTAGGATCAATAGGGTGACCTTGAGATAGCGACCCATCCTTGAATGGTTTATGATCGGCTACGTAGCCCCGGGTTTGACTGAACGGATGGATCTGTGACTGAGACGCGGCAGCGATGGTGAAGATGTTGCTGGACGTTATAGGACGCGCGTTGATCACCGCCTTTCGAAGAGAGGAAGTGAGACGGGCTGTTTGGCGAACGGTAGACATTGTGAGCTGATATCTCGATTCAATGGGGGTTGGATAGTTGCTCAAGGAGGTAGCAATGCACAAGAAAAGGGAATTGAGATGTGGAGTCGAGGACTCCGACAGGTCATGGACTGGAGTGGTTGTGCATAGAGGTTTCATCACATAGGGGGATATGGCAGTGACGTCATAATTACCTCAATAAATTACCCCGGGGCGGGTTGTAGCCCGCACACAGAGTGTCGACGACAAACAGGCATCTATCGTGCCTACCCTTGGCTTTATTGACAGGCAGGGGTATCACAGTGGACAATTAGCGATGTAAGAAATCTGAGGCACCGGAAGTATGGCCATGATCGCGTCGGAACTCCATTCGCTCGGTGCTTTCGATACCGCTTCAGTGCTTGGATGTGAACTGAGCTCAAAGCTTGATATGTATCCCCCGCTTTGCTCGAGAGCCTAAGTATGCGAGCAGGTCGCGCACGATAAGGTGAATTTGATGTGTAGATTGTACATCGACAGCAATGGTATATTATGATGGATGACAGGTAATATAAAACCGGGAAATAACAAATACAATTCAACGTATCCACCAAACTGCCGAACGAGTTGCCACACCAAGAACTGGGCGGAAATTTGAGGACTGCACGCGCGCTGAGATTTGTTTCAAAAACAGTACTAGAATTAAAAACCCGTCGATAACCGAGGGTCGTGTCAGCGTTATCTTCTCTTTAAGGAAGCAGAAAGCCCGCCTAATAGCTCAGGGCTATACGCAAGGCAAAAACTAACGTACTTACCCCAGGAATTGTTGGGACCGTCACATAAGATGGAGCACGCGGCCTACCCGAGGCAGAACTTGAATTAGACCGTCTTCGTGTCACCGACCCCGTCGAGCGCGAAACGGTTACCGCCCTTGGCCTTGTGATCCTTGGAGGCGGTGAGGTTTCAGCGAAGCGAATGGTGGGTGAGGCGTTCGGGGACCCAAAATCCACGGCAGTGCTCAACGTTGACATCTTGTCAGAGTTATCTGCTGGCTGCTGGTATGAGTTTGGTTCGTTGGTGGTGTTCGTAGTGGGTGATGATGTTGAAGGGGATCGAGCTCGAATGGCAGTCATGATACGGTTTGTGAAAGAAGACATGTTGTCGTGAAGTGGTATGGAGAGCTGTTATGGATGCAAGTTCGGAGCCGTGTTTTAAGATGTTCTCGACTGAGCTGAGAATAGACGGGGGTCTGGTAAAAGAAGAGGGGTTTCCATGAAAGAATGGATTTATCCTTTATATACCTCGTTCTGAATTGCAGGCCTGAGCTGAAGCGTGTATCGGAAGTAAGCGATCTCCACCCTGTCCTTTCGGGATATACACTGCTGGCCGTGGCTAATATTAATTGATCAAACCTGAATCTCTCAATGGGGCTCCGCTCCCATCCCAGCACGCGGTCAGTGCGTCAAGAATTCTGTAGGAGATGAATAGCTTGGAAGCGGTAATTCAGTCGCTCAAAAAGGAATCGCTTGTGAGACAAACTCAGCTAGACAATGGGTGGATGTAGCAAACGAACAAACAAGAATGCTTTCAAAACAGCGCAATTCGGACGTAACACTGAAATGAAATGATGGCCGCTGTATCATGAAAGCTTATAATGCAGGTATACAATTCCTGTGAAACGGCTACTAGGTAAAGTGTCAACCTAGCTGGATTGAGGATTGTATAAAATGCGACTCACCTTGTAGTAATAGAATGCTGAAGTACAGGTCACATTTCACGCCCCATAAACTTCCATTGCAGCAGTCCAAAACAAATCTTAGGGGAGGTTCCAAGCTCTGGAGTCGGTTCTTCTAGACCAGCTGATCATTTGTATGGGAACTAAAAATAAGATAAGCCCTCAAATCCCTTATCAAATTGGGGATCCTTCTGGTCAAGTGCTGCTATTCAGTTATAAGCTCCGTCGTTCCTCCTCTACAAGTATGAGGGCGCGTGATTTGCCTTAATTATCTTTACGTGAAACCATTGCCTTGAGGTCTATACGCTCTTAAAACTGTGGCAGATGTGGATACATTTGTGAATGAATGCCTTGGCTGGCCGGGAGCAGGGTTTAGTCAACTGGAAACATTTCGTGGCGTCCGATTCATACCCAACGATTGTGGGAATAAAAATCAATTGCCGAATCAGAAGCCGGAGGCGACTCGTTCCCGGTTTCCTTTCTCTGCTCTCGGATTCCAACTTAACCCGGCGCTTAAGGTCGCGCATTCTCAGTCTACTCAGCACCCCAATCTGCCTTTGCACGCTCTAGACTGGCCATCAAGGAGCTAGAGCACTACTTAACCAACATCTTTCGCACAGATGTGATTGGACTTGAAGGTTCATCGACAGATTACATGACAGTTGGGTCGGTCGGGATTCTTATCTTCTGGGACGGTCTACTTGTCAACATTTACACTGAAGCCCAGTGGGTCAAAGTAGCGACGCGACACGCGACGGACTGAAGTGTATCATGTGATCGCATCTAGTCCAGCAGCTTCCGCAGCTTCTAGCTTGAGCTTGTGTTGCGAACGTCATCACCATGCCTTTCTACCCAGTGCCTTCATTATAAAGGCAATGTGGACCCTGACCAGCCGCCACACCTTCCTACGGTTTTCTGGTTTCGACTACGCCTGCTTTTCGCCTCGATATCTATGTATAACCCAAATAATCTGACTAGCTGAGATGTCTCTGTTCTTAAAATCGACCACCTCAAGACGATGGAACAGGATCCTCCGTCGCAAAAATACAACTCGGGTATCTGATATCCATTTTTGTTCACTGCCTTTCTGTTTCATCACCAGATACAGACTGTAATCTCTTTAAACAAGCTTTCATTCCGGTTAGACAAACTTGCTGATAGTGCCTGGTTGCAGTTTCAAGACGTTCCAGTTTCACATCTTACGCGATCACCCTCTCAACTCTGGGTTGATTACATTTCTCGATAATTTATGCATTTCCATCATCAGACAAATCGCCCCAATCGCGCTCCTCCTCGTCCGGAGCGCAACCCACTGCGCGAGCAGCACAGACTACAACGTCTATCGCTGTATCATTCCGACAAAACAAATGACACAAACCATTCTCGCAGTTCTTTTCTCGCTCATATCGCTACCTACGCAAGCACCATGTTGCCGCCTTGCAATATCGTGATTCCAGGGTCCAACAAGAGCAGCAGCAGCAGCGGCTTGCGACCCAACACGCCCCACATGGGTCCTGAGCCAGCTCTACCAGGCGTGTTTCATCTTGACCAGGATACAATAAGTGGTGCTGGGCCATGTCCGCAGCATAACCATCTTGCTGCCATTGCCCATTTCCCCTGCCTTGAAGCCTCTTTGAACTCTGCTATGTTGCCTTCAAATTTAGATGCGCATGCTGGTCCTCTTTCAGACACTGACGGGTCTCAGTCGTCTGTTCCTCTGGTTACAGGAGAGGAAAGCAGTGGATTCATGCCGGCTACACCCTGCATTGCTCAGGGTCCAATCGCCGTCCCAGCCACTTGCAACTCTCCCATCCGCAAGATTCGCAAGAGGCCAGCTTCTCCTGACCTCCGAGCGGATTATTTACGCTCAGCGATTCTATGCGTTCGTTCCTCTGGTGGGAACACCGATACAAATCTCCCCATGAAGAGTGCCCTGAAAGCCGGGTTGGGTCTCGGTATAACGCTGGATTCCGAAGCAGGGTCATCCGATGCTCTCTTTGATGATTCTGCAACCATTACACCTATGACTATCACCATCTCTGCTCATATGATGGACCGGTTCAATAACGAGAGCGATAGAACTGTTGTTCCTGCCACCCCTGGCAAACGGGCTGCAGCAGCCTCTCGCACATTCTTCTCCGTCTCGTCATCACCCATGTCGCCACCCGTTATCGTCGTGTCTCATACCGAGAGTCAAGCGATGCAAGATACGGTCATATCTCCCAAGGTTGCTACTAAAACGAAGACGAAATCTAAATCCAAGTCCAAGAGTAAATCAAGAAAGACGAAGACAATGAAGCAGGACAAGGAGATTACGGAGTCGAAGAGTATGCAGGGATATGCCGCTGTCGCCAGCCCTCCACCCCTTGCACCTCAGCTTGCTATGACGAGGTCTGGGTACTCGCGTCACCACTAATTATTTTGTCATTCCTACTCGTACGCACACCCCTTTAATCTGTGACATTGGACTGACCCAGTTCGTGCAGAGACATCGACGAGTTTAATTGAATTGAACGCATATTTCTGTTGCAGGCAGGTAGTACCCCCCCTTCTAATAACCCGCTGGTGGGATCTTCTCTATAAATATTCGTTGATATAATATGTATCTTTTATTTGCCTTGTTTAAATTTGAATTATTATATTGTGTAGCATAGAAGTAGACCGTATTTTATCCTCTGCTTGTATTATTGTTTTTACTTTGTATTAACCCCGATTATTTTATATACGTATTTAAATGACCGTATCGTACGCCATAGAATTTTACAATATGCAACCTAACATCCATCGTCGAGCGTCAGATTGATTGGGCAACAAGATTTGCGTCCACAATCCCTCATTGGATGACATCTTAGAGCGCCAATCTTGCCTTTCATGATGTCATTCCGTTCAGTCAACTTGTACATAGATCTGTGCACACAGGTTCTAGGATCTTCAGTTCGTCGTCTTGTTTCTATCAGCGCTATGATGATTTTAATTCTTTTCGAATATCAGCCCATCTTTTAAGGACACCCAGCCTGGATCTTTTCAAGATGAAACGGTGAATTGTTGATAATAAATAAAGACAATGCAGCTCTTCTAAATTCTAATAACCTTCTAGTCCATAAACATAAATTATACCATAGCTTGCGCATATGTAGTATCCTCGGACGACCCGCTCTATACTTTTCGTCTCAGACACGGAAAAGGGTGACCCTCTGACCTACTTCGATTGGTGGTGCCCGGTAGAACCTGATCCAATCACCCATGATCTGATCATAGAGAGCCACCTCTGAATCAAAGAAATGGCCTTTGATGAGATTCACCGGCTTAGGAAGCACGTTGCTTTCAGAGACAGGCTTGCCCATCTTATCCACTTCAAGGCGGAAGCAAGGCGCTGAGGCGCCTTCCTTCTCTGCTCTTCCCAGGCGAAGGTAATGAATCAGACGAAGAACATATCCAATATGGGTCCACACTTTAAGGCCGCCTGCTACAACTGGCATATCGTCCATCTTATTAGGACTGAACATAACGAGAAACTCGATTAACTTCTGACGAGGGACGTCCTCTGTTAATACGAAGCCCAGGCGGTGAATTGCCACAAGCTTGCGTTTCTGACTGACGGTCGTTTTATCATGCACGAGCTTGACCTCCCTCGTGTATTCCTGCTTATAGTTATCGGAGCACGGTACCTCCACACGAATTGTGTACAAGCTAGTGGTGCTGCTTGTTCCGAATGTGTGCCCGGTTTCGGAAACAGCGAGAGCCCATAGGGGCAAAGGGTCGTGACGATCGCTGTCTTTTGTAAGGAACGCGATGCCGATTTCGTAGCCCTTGCTGAAATCCTTGCCAGGGTAGATGCGCTCGCTTTCTGTCTTGCTCTGGGTGTCCGGGAAGTTCAATTTTATGTGCTGCTGGAGGTACGCTCCCATTGCAGCTGATGATGGGGTGCACTAAAAAATATGTACCGGTAAGTATCGCTATCTATGACCAGAAGTTACTTTTGAGATACTCACCTTCATTGGGGAGCTGTGAGGGCTGATCATGTTTGGTAAATTGAGATGTCAGGGTAAATGGGGTGAAATGTGATGTTTTTTTTGGCAACTCCTTGAGTCATCTTTTATATGAAATCGAACGTAGGAGCGCGTTGTCGAATGCCTGTGACTTGTTGGCGCCCGCATTGTGATGGCGAGTTTGATAGCCATGAAAGGCATGGAATAAGATGAGCGAGCGAGCGCCTCCGAGTCACGGGCCCTTTGGCCCTTTGATAATTCAACGCTTAGATACAGTGGTAATGCGGCGGTTCAATAAGGATAAGCACCAACGTAACACTCAGAAGCGGGTCGGCAAGCGGCAACGGTTGATGTTCAGAACAAAGGTAAACAACTCCCTTTCGTCCATTTAGGATCAGGGCCGCAGCCTTTGTGTGGATGAAGCTCAAAGACAATACGCACGAATTATAATAATCACTGGCAATAAAATTTTTAATTGGGAATTATGAAAGGGATCAAGTGAGTGCAAGCATAGTTCTAGACATCGCCCAGTTTGTTGAAAGATGTTAATGTTCACTTGCCTCCACCTCAAGATGTGTGCACCTCGAGCGTCTTCAACATTGCGTAAATGAGTAAGTTTGAAGGGCCATACAATGCAACACAGTATAATTAGAGCCGTTCAATCCGCACGAGAGTCAACTACCTCCCAACTTCATCGATAGTATTAAAATCCCCATCGACAACCGTCCAATTTTCAGCGTCAGTGCCACACCCTGGAGCACGGATACACAACATTAGCTAGCTGCTATGATGGCCAACTCGGCACACTATTACCACATCGGAATAGGCTTCGCCGCTCGATATACATTACCCGTCGGACGTTCTCAACCCGCTCGGGAGGAGATCATCAGAGGGCGCCAACAGAACCCAGAATGGACACTGCTCTTCGAACCGGTCACCGAAGGAAAACAACCATTCAGCACCAGCAATGTGCAGTTACATAGGATTAGATTCGAGCCGGATGTCGAGGCCTGGCGTCTCTTCTCGGAGAGACAAGCAAAGATGTCCGACGACGAGGACATAACATATATCCTGTGTATTGGGACTTATCGAGGACTGGATCTAGAGGAGGTGTATAAGTGGATTAAGGGGATGCCAAGTGGCGAGAACGAAGACAATCCTAGCGGTTTTCCCCTCAAGTGGTACAGTGCAACTTGGGTTATTAGGGTCTTGCACAAGCTGCGCGCTAAATATCCATGGTGCACTTTCCAGAACGTTCCAACTCGACAGTTGCACGAGAGGATACTGGGGGAGTACAGATATATGAAGCAAAAGATGCGGGTTGGAAACAGATTTGTTCGTTTTGGTATGCTTTCGCCGTAATGATCTCTAGCTTTTTGTGATTATGAAGGATAAATCATTTTATATGCATCTTTATCTATAAAGTTATTCCGCCAACTGTGCTATGTTGATCAAGTAACGGGTCGAATCTAGCAGTGAGTCTCTTGGCATGCGTGTACTCTCGTATGAGGGATGAGTATATATGTATCGTTCTGATGCCGGTTTCGAAACGTTAGACGCCCTACAGTGGCCATCAGTGATGCTTCCACATCTTCGGGCCGAATGAGCCCCTATCAATGAACTCTCCTTTCATTGCCACTTGACTGAGTTGACTTCAACTCTTTGTGGTGCCAGACTCGATGTGATTTTGCTTTGCCTTGACCAAAACAATTTTTGAAAGAGGAATTAAACGGCTGATAAGCTTTAATTTCGGCTAGCTGCAAAAAGAGTTTCTTTTGAGCTTTCAACCTCCTTTATTTCGTCCGAAAACGCTTTCCAAGCACCATTATTATCCTCAGCTTCGTTCGTAAAGATACGTTTTGTAGAAGTATAAAATACAGTCACTTGTTTTAACTATGCATATCCCCATATCCATTCTTTGGTAGTCTCTCATTGTTTCAATAATGCTGTCCAGCCGTACCCCGCACAATCACGACTCGCAAAGCACACAACACCGCCTATTACTGGAACATAGGCACCGCTTTTTCATTTTCGCATTGACTATGCCCCATGCTCCATGCGCACGAAACGCCATGATCGCTCAAACTGGTCCGTCGTCATCGAAGTTGACTTTCCTGGGATCAGAAGAAAGACCCGGTATACCAGCGGCGGATGGGTTAGTCCTATACAATAAAACAAGATAGCGAAACAGGTAGATGGAAGGTGGTTATCAATATGAAAAGGACCCCACTAGGTGCAGCGATCCCATTGTTGCTGTCCTCCACCAGACCCGGATTTATCTGGGATTGAAAGGTGACCTGTCAACCATGTGGGCGCAGAGGAGAGGAGAATCGTATCACCGGAAAAAAAGAGAAGGATAGACAGGGATCAAAGATGCCGTGAGGAGTGGTCTACTGCGACGTGGGTCATCATGGCGTTGGACTGTTTGCAATATTCGTGGAATATTCCGGTCCTGGGGGTCTTGAGGGTTGGCAGCTTCATGAGATCGTGAACAGCGATTGGGAAGAAAAGTTGAAGCCAAAAGCTCGTCATAGTAGGGTAGAAAAATTCATTCCCGTGCATATATTGACGAGGCCGTAATATTACTGCAAAATTTCTCTGGTATCTGGCCCAATCAATTTTCCATTTTGTCCGCCAGAGGCAGATGGACACAGGGCACGCATTGTAACATTGACATGCTCATGACCACCGAAATGGCATACATACGTCGCTTTGAGCTGCTAAGGGCCAACAATACGCATAAGTTCTTTTGTTGAGGAGGGGAGAAAGAGACATACCTCCATTGTGCATTGTTCAACATCGAGTAGGCCAACGTCTAAGAGGCCTCAATTCTTCATGTATAAAAAGTGGAAATTTTCAGATCCCCTTTATCTCACCTCCAAGTTAATTCACCCAATCCAAACCTAACGTCCGTCGGAATCTTACCACACCTACAAAGACCATCACAGCATGTCGCACTCCGCCCCTGCTTTTTGGAACATCGGTATCGCTTTCTCTGAGCGAAAACAACCACGCACAATCCCAATGCCTGCCGAACCAACCCAACAGGAGATAGCCTGGCACCTCAGAGGGCGAAACCACAATCCCGACTGGGCTCTCCTGGTCGAGCCTGTGTTTGTACCCACCAAGCCATATGCATCCCGCTTCGTAATATCCTACGAGATAGAATTCAACAGACACGACCACAACTGGGAAGTCATCCGCACACGGGGTCGTGGTGTTTACGATGACCACGATAAATTGTCGCTGTCCTGCACCTCGGGACGCTGGATGACACAGTGAACATGACGGGCCTGGAGGATTGGATCAGGAGACATCCTGCGGCGCACAACGGAGACAATCCAAGTGAACATCCCGAGTGGTACAGCGCGACTTGGGTAATAAGGGTCTTGCACATATGAGGTACACTTGGCGCGTTAATATGTTCCGCAGGTTGGCTACCAGCGACTTGCAAGAATTCGTCTTGCAAAAGTGGAAGCAAGAGTTAAGAGATTACTATAGGCAAGGCGCCAGAAAGTGTGCCTCTTTCGGCTCGTT
Organism: Panaeolus papilionaceus; assembly: GCA_015501605.1. Classification (NCBI taxonomy): domain Eukaryota; kingdom Fungi; phylum Basidiomycota; class Agaricomycetes; order Agaricales; genus Panaeolus; species Panaeolus papilionaceus. The sequence continues at coordinate 701,228 of JADNRZ010000020.1, read as the reverse complement.
ATAGTTATAACTGCATGGGCGTGGATATTCCTTGTTAGCACTTGATGCTGTCTCGCATGTCGAATCTGAATAAATAGTTCGTTGAAACCATACTGTACACAAATACGATATCAAGTAGCATAAAGTCCGTGTGTCTTTACAGATCAAAATTAGACCTACTGAGGGATCTGATCAGTAGTGGTCACACGACACTTTACAAAAAGCCAGACTCACATCCAACTCTCAACTTTACACTTGCTTTTGGAACCAGTTTGACATCATAACCGAAGCATAAGAAAGGGGACTCTGGTAGTAAAGGTAGGTGAGGAGGTCTGAGCCGGGAATCGGTATATCCTTCTTTTGCCTGTGGTAATAGTATCCGACACACGTTCGTGAGACCCCGAATGATTAGAAAAATGTCAAATAATTTCAACTCACAATTCCCGCACTGAAAATTTGGAAAAACGTTGGTAATGGCGAGAGGAAAAATTGAGTCGCAGGGTCCGACAATGTGAGGAACGTTGGTTTGTGAGTAATTTAGAGTGTATATTTTACGGAGAATGAACAACGTACCGCGAATAACAAAATTAGCAAGGACGGCCATGAAAAGGGCAATACTAAGAATGACAGGCCCTGCAAGTGCATCTAGACATGAACGATGGGGCGTTAGAAAGGTTAGCTAAAATTGAACCAATGGACGAACCGAAGTGGCCTGGATCTCGTCGTCGGATCATGGATATACGGTGTTGATAGAGGACATAACCATAAATCTGCACCAAAGCTTAGCTCCAAAATATGATACGATTACAAAGTCACCCACAAGTGTGCAAACACTAATAAGCGCATAGACAAAGGCAAAAGTTTGAGCGATATCGTCCTTCGAGGCGTTAAAAAGCCCAAGAGCCAATGTCGCAAGGAGAATGGAAATGTTTAACCAGGATACCCATGCTAAACGCGCATATATTCAGTCGAATGGCTCCATGAGAAAAATACTAGTACAGACTTCGCTCATTCGCAAACCAGACTTTCCCTTCGACCTTGATCGAGGTCGGGATTTTCTTTGGAACTTTGACCTGCGGTGGGAGGTTTATTGAATGATAATCCCTAACTGTGGGTCTCTCTCCTTCTCCATTAGTTCCTGTAGCTGGAATAGCGTCGGCACGTAGATATCTTTGTGGTCGTCGTACGCGAGGAAGGGAAGCGAGTGCTGAAGCAGAGAACGGGGACAGGAATCGTTTAATAAGGGAGGAGGTTTGGTTCAACTCTGATCCACTTGTCTCTGATGCTACAAGAGTATCACTCTGAGAGTGCTCTGAGGGAAAATTATGCCTCGACGCCATGAACGATGAGGAAAGGGGCTTTGTCGCTGTCGAGGTCAATGACGAAGAACCAAAGGTTGGAATTGGAGTCGGAGATCAAAATGAATTCGGGAACGGCCGAGAACTCCGGTGTTATTTCTGGAACACTGATGACATCATGTGGTAATAGTTGCTAGAACCGTCTGGCAAGCTCTCCACTGTAATCGTGGAAGTCTTAAATGTTCAGACCACCGAGTAAACCAATCTCCGACTTTATCTTTCATTTCTACCCAATAACCACCACCACCAAGACCACTTCATCATCATGGGTGTTGACTACTACAAGCTACTTGGCATCGACAAGAGCGCCACGGACGAGGAGATTAAGAAGGCTTACAAGAAAATGGTATGAATAAACTCAGGGGTGCAGTTGTTGCAGTGAACTAATATTTTTCTTTCTTTCAGGCCTTGAAATGGCACCCAGACCGCAACAAGAACTCTGAGGAGGCCACCAAGAAGTTTAAAGAGGTGGGTTATTTCGTGCTGCTTTGATTGCCAACAACGTGTTGATCGTCGTGTAGATCTCAGAAGCATTTGAGGTCCTCAGTGACAGCAATAAGCGTGCCGTCTATGACCAGTTCGGTGAAGAAGGTCTGAAGGGCGGCGGCGGACCTACACCAGGCGCCGGTAGCCCAGGAGGTTTCTCTGGCTTTAGCGGTTTCCCTGGAGGGGGAGGCCAGACATTTACATTCACATCCGGACCTGGAGGTTTCGGTGGAGGCAGAGGCTTCAACCCGTCGGATCCCAACAAGATTTTCGAGTAAGTTTTTTCTCCGGACGCTATCAATCCCTAGTCAGTGCTAATACTCTTCCAACAGGCAAATGTTTGGCGGAGGAGGTCTTGGAAGTCTTTTTGGCGGGATGGGGGGTATGGGAGGCATGGGCGGGATGGGTGGAGGTCGTAGCCCTTCTGGCATGTACGACGACGACGATATGGGGGGCTCCTACAGTTTCTCTGCAGGCATGCCTGGTGGGATGCCAGGAATGGATGGCCGCGCACGACCCTCAAGAAACAACACCTTCGGCGGAGCCGGCAACCGTCCCCCTTCACCCAAGAAGCCAGATGACATCACACGACCACTAAAAGTCTCCCTTGAAGATCTATACAGCGGCACGACGAAACACCTTAAAGTCGGACGGAAGAGGTTGGATGGCACGACGGAGGAGAAGGTGCTAGATATCAAGGTTCACCCTGGTTGGAAGAGTGGTACAAAGATTCGTTTCCCCAACGCCGGCAATGAGACGCCTTCAGGACAATCTCAAGATCTTGTCTTCGTTGTTGAGGAGAAGCCACATCCTGTATTTAGGCGAGAAGGAAATGACCTCATCTGCAACGTAAAGGTTCCCCTTGTTGAGGCTCTCTGCGGCCCACCCCCTGGCGTCAACAAGCTGTCGAAGCAGCTTGAGCTACTGGACGGACGAAAACTACAGCTAGCAGTACCTATGGGTATTGTGAAGCCTGGTCAGGAGATGATGATAAGCGGGGAGGGTATGCCAGTTCGCAAGGCGGGCCACGTAGGTGGCAAGGGCGATTTGCACGTCAAGTGGGAGGTTATCTTCCCTACGTCGCTGACGTCAAGTCAAAAGGAGGATTTGAGGAGAATCCTATCATAAACTCATTCGTATTCCCCTTTCGCCACCAATCCTTTTGCCCCTTCCTCTGCCCCATCCAGGTCCTCTGCTGATTGCTCCATCCATGCGCCCGCTGATTCGTCTCAAAATAATTGAACCCCGTCACAACCACTATTCATGCGCTCTGTCACTGTATTATTATACCCCACCCCTCTTGTACCTTTACTTTCTGTATCAAGTAACTGACACGAGGCGGGTACTTGGGTTCCATCACTTCTTCTGCATCTGTATTTCGATCATGGTCTCATAGACGTCATTTTTCATTAGCATATTTTATTCATGAACTTGTGATATGGCTAGTAATGTTTTATATCTGTAGCAATTATCTAGTTTGATATATATTTCGTTTCCAATCTCCTAAGCAGAACTTGTTCATACAATCAAACCCCTGATTTTTAATCCAACACCCAAGCACTGGCGGCTCTGGTGTGTAGGAAATCATCGTCAATTGCAGATATCTGGACCGAGTGAAGGTTTGGGAACGCCTTGTGATTGCGGAGAGAGTCCCGTATATCCTTCAGACTAGAGTCGTCGTCGACATTTACAGTCGTGTTTAGCGGACTTCTGATGAGTAATTTCAGATGAAGTGTTGCGAGCGACGCGAAATATGCATCGGGTGGTAGTTGTAAAAAAGACGCAAGGTTGCTACTGCAGTTGGTATATGGGGTAGGCGGCCATCTTCCCAGTATGAATTCGAGATTCTGCAGGTTTTTCTGTACTGGCATGAGTGTCCTCCAAATTGGATCCGTTTGTTCATCTGGGGACGAGGTTTGGAGGAAGACACCACCTGGTCGGGGAAGGATTATTGATTGGTATAGCGCTCATGCATAGGTACAAGATAGAAACCGAACAGAAGTTGTACTCACAGGTATATGCAATGACCAGTTCCTCCAAACGGTAACATCGCTTTATCAGCATCGTTAAATACTCGGCCCCGAAGCTGTTATCAAGGAGGCTCAAGCAAAATCAACTTTTGGTGGGGATCAAAATTCGGCCTCAGCTTGTTACTGATCGATTTTCCAACGTTCATATGTCGAATATGAGAATGAGGGGAAAGTGCTTCGACGGGGAAGTTCGATGGACCATAAATATGAAGAGTCTCCAGGTTCGGGGAAGCCAATACGTGGCTCTGAGCCTGCTCGATAGGGGCTCGTACAGCCAGGTCATGTAGTCTTGTTTAATAAAGCTTGAACCACTGTATCCGCTCTCGTTGGAGCTTGCAGAGTATCCCCCATACGGTGCTTCACAATTCATCAAAACGCTCATAAGGGGCTGATTCGTTGGGTAGTAGGATTCCTAGGTGTTTGACGTGACTGGCAATGTGTGGTTTGGTGGCCAAAGTGGTCGCAAATCGCTGGATCGTAATCATTTCATGGTGCAGTCCCATGGTGTAAAAAGTGTCTGTACTTTTTGAGTCTGTAAGTGATGGTGGTGGTCGGATGAGCGTTACTTTTACATTGAGCAAGTAGTTTGCATTCATAGCTTTTTGGATATTGCCGACCCCAGCTTGACACTTTGCACCAAGCCCAGCTTCGATATTAACTTAAATCATGCTGCCCTCAGAACGTTTGCGGCTTACAGGTCAGCTTGGATACTTACCCTAAGGACTCATTCTGTCATGGCATAAAAGTTATGAAATACTACAACATTTTGTACTGAAAGTCCTGGCGCCTAAAATCAAGCGCCGCATTGGCGGCGACTCACTTGATAACAACGAATGTATCTACGTCAATCCAAGAAATAGTCGTAGGTTTCATCCGTAAATGGTGTTGGAAAGTGCAGCTTAATCCTTCCAGACCCGGTTTGCTCCAATTTCTCCCCCAGTAGCCTTGCCCCGTTAGCCCACCAGCTTGAGGCTGTAGCCCTCCCTGAAGGAGACTTATTACGGATCTCATCCAATCCCATAGAAAATCCAACCTTCTGGAGATAAGGGAAGGTCTTTTCATTGCACAAAGACTCCGCCAATGCCATCAGATGATGCTCTTCGTCTGCGTTCAGCATCTCTAACCGGGGCCAATCCTTAAGATTGAAATGGACGCGTATTTGTGCCAGGGCTGCGTAGCGGGCGTTATCTGGTAGAGTAAATAATTTGCTGAGACCCTCAAAAGTCAAGCTGGCGTCGTCTGTGTCCTCTCTTGTGAGCATCAGGACCAAATGCTTTAGGGTCTTTTGAGCAGGCGAAAGTGCATCCCACAGCGGCTCGTTGCATTCATCCATCAACATTGAAACCTCAGCACGGCCTTCGTCTATAGACCAGGACGGTGTCAGTATTGAACCCCTTACGAAGATAAAGGTTTAAGAGAGGTGCTCACACATGTATTGGACCGCGACCTCCTCCAAACTGTTACCAGAGAGTCTCACGGTCGTCCTTAAACGACGTACACTCTCTTCCGTGGTGAGGTAGCAAATGCGCGTCATAGAAGAGAGGTCAAACAGATCTACTCCATTGGGATGCGAGTCTTCTATAAATGGGGAAATTAAATCATCGTATGTGCGTATGACCAGAGAACCCAGCACAATTGACTTCTGGTGCGAATCGGAATCAGCACTCCTGGGATTCATCGATAAACCAACATCCACATGTCGAATGCAAAAATGAGGAGAAAAGGCCATGTGGAGAGGAAAGTTTATGAAACCATAGATATGGAGGCTTGTCAAATTCGGGGACGCCATTACATAGAGTAAAGTCCGTTCAATGTGGGGGTATTCGGCTAGGTCACAATGTATGGCCTGGTAAACCTTGAACCACTGTATCCGCTCTGGTTGAATCTGGCTGACTATGCCCCATATCTCGTCCCACCATTCACCTAATATTGCATGGTGGTGATTCGACACACCGAGGAATAAGATTCCTAAACGTTTGACGTGATTGGCGATATGTGGTTTGGCAGCCAACAATGTTGCAAACCGTTGAATGGTAATTCGACAGCGGGTATTGTAGCGATCAGGCTGCTCAATGGCGTTTATGTAGTCATCGTCCTCGTCATATAAGTAGATGCAGGCATAGAGGTGACGCTCGCAGATGTTAGAGAAGTTGGAAGACACAAGATTGCACATCTTGAGCGCCTCGATGTTAGGTCCGCGAGGATCCTCCGCTAGCATTTCGAAGATTGAGCTATAAATTTCGGTGTGTAGTTGCATGGTGTAGAGGGTTTCAGTGATATGTGTATAAATCTCCCAAGTGATGGTGGCAAGTAATGTCAACTCGAATGGTGAGTGTTGGGCGCTGGTGTTGGTTAAACAACTCACCATCATGGCTGTTCGGACTTTGCCGACACTTCGAACCAGAAAGAGAACATCGATTCCGAACACATGTACGGTATAAATTCATTAATTGCGATATATTATGTTATTAGAGTTTCGAAGTTTTGTTTCAAGAGTCCTCCCCAATTATGACGTCGAACCTGTATCACTAGCTTTTGAATTCGCAAGAAGCAAGGAGTCGAGACTCGAAACAGGTTCTGTATTACAATTATCCGAAAAAGAACGAGTATAAAAAACATTCATAGTCCTATACTTCGTCAATTCAAGAAATAGTCGTAGGAATCATTGGTAAATGATGCCGGAAACCGCACCTTGATCCTTCTGGTGCGCTCCAACCTCTCCCTCAACAGCTTCGTGAAAAGTAACCCACCATGCAGAGGTCTCACCCTTTCCTATAAGAGAGGTATCTTGAGACACGCTAAATGCCACAGAGACTCCAATTTTGTGGAGAAAGGGAAGATCTAGTCATTGCACAAAATCTCTGCCACTGCCATCAGATGACGCTCCTTGTCGATGCCAGTCTGAGTCTGGCACATCCCATAGGTGTAATTGCAGGCGGACACATGAGAGATGTAAGCTGAGGTTGTCAACTTTTATGTCGAAGAAATTATGGATACCTTGGAAAAGTATAGTGGAAGATTTTGGTGTCGCGTCTTGTGAGCAACAAGACCGAATGCTCCAATGTCTTCTGAATTGGGGCGAGAGCCTCTCACATGGGCTCGCCCCATACCTTTGAACCCAAAGACATGGTCAACCATCCGTTATTTGCAAGGCGTGATTATAATCGGGACAGCGAGTAGATGTCAGTGTCAGGGACGCAAAAATGTAATTGATAACGATATCTTCCGGTTTGCGACAACGCGGCAAAATCAGATCAAGGAAATTGACTCAACCTTTATTGTCCAGGTAGCCTATGCGCAATAGGGAAGACAAGTCGAGATTTCTATTCCACCAAGAAGCTCAGCCTCGATGAGCCTGAGGAGCAGAATGTCGTAGCTGCGTATAAGGAGAGAAGCCAGCTCGATGAGCTTCTGACACTGTGCACCAAAATTGGGTCTTGTGTGGACAGACGAGTTGCCGACATCGGTGTGTCGGACGCCAAAATGGGGAGAAAAAAATTGCATGACTGGGAAATTCAGAATACCATATGTATATGTGGACGGTTTTCAGGTTCGGAGATGGCATTATCTGGATGGAGTATCGTCCAGTGAATTGGAGATCCTTCTCCAGCGAGGTCATATCGCTTGGTCGAGTAGACTTTGAACCATTGTATGTTGTCTAGTTTTATCTGGAGCACCGGTCCCCTGACGCTCTCCCACCAATGGTCGATATAGTCCCAGGCGGTATCTGATGTCTCCAGAAACAATACTCCTAAGCGTTTGTTTTGGAGGGCGATACTTGGTTTGGCGGCTAACTTTTCGGTAAATTGCTCGATCGTCAACAGACAACAGGGATCATAACGGTCGGGCTATCCACAGGTGTTCGGCCCGCCATGGTTTTTTCCATAGACGTAGATGCAAAGCATAGAGAAGGCTCGCAAAGATTGGAGAACTGGGAAGAGACCAGATTGCACGACTTCAGAATCAGAGTGTCGACATCCGGGCCTCGAGGGTCCTCTGCTAGGATTTCCAAAATCGAGTCGCATAATTCTGGCGGTAGATTTATGAGATAAATAAAATTTCGCGCTATATGAGTGGTGTACTGTGGTGTAGGGCGATGGTAGGCCACCATGTTGCGAATGAGTGAATTGCGAGAGGATTACGTTTCGGGCATTGCCGAGCCCCTGGCCTCAACAAGAGAGGTTGCTCAAGAGGTCTGACGACTCCCACTGATCGAAAGGCTTTCGACAGAAGCCAAAGAGAGCGCCAAAGTACCTCGTTTCAAGCAAAATATCTGGTGCTGAGCTGAAGTCCACGAAATCTGGAGCAACTACAGTAAGTAGTGACATGAACACTCACAGATCCGTTGGGTTAGGGCATTCTAATAACAAAAAGCCTTTGAAGGTCAAATTAAAGAAAAAGACTTCAAAGGCCAGATGTATTGCTGAAGCAGGCACAGTTTTTGTCAGACATGGGGGAGATGAGAGAAGGTTCGTCCAGGGTTCGGTGTTTGAAATTGGTGTTGAATTTGATCCAAAGTTATGGCATTGCCCGAAGCAGTCCTTCTTCCTGTTCCCATCACCGCTCTTGATACAGACTCTCTGGCGCTTACTATCTCTGTGATACTTCTACTTGGAATCATCTTACTTTGGATCATCTCATGTGATTTCAGATAACGGTGGTACTCCCTCATCTGCGCTAGAGGTTTGCTGAGAAATGGAGAGGGTCACTGCCTGGCCATTCAAATTTGCGCGCTCATCCCACATGTGCCCAATTACGTTGGACATTTACAGGCTCGACTGCGAAAAATGAGGCCGAACCATTTAGGGGCTAGAACTCTGGAACTTTGCATCGATGCATCGGTTGTTTGCGCCTCTTGCCCCACGTTGAAAGAACAGTCCGAGGATGCCTCTACCCCGTCCAACGAACTGTTTCTCAATTTCTAAAGGCGTTCTTGAAAGCTCAGGCAACTGAACCGCACCTCTACGCAGTCCTCACTTGGAATGCCCCTCATAATAGAGATTCGTCATACCGTCGGATTGTGTACCCTTTAATAAGCTTATCTGCAATTAGACACTCTAATTTCGTCTCCACATGCTCGTTCACTGCCCAAGGATCGGTTAACACCCACGTGTGTGTCTTCAAGGACGATTCTGAACAAACTCCCAAGTGACCTAACCTCCGCTCATATCTCTTTTTTGTTTTCGAAGGGAAAATCTTTGTCCTTCCGGCTCCGAACGTTGACAGAGCCATGACGAAGCATTACGATGACGACTGATGAAAATTTCCAGAAGATACACTTGCGAATATCTGTATCTCTGTATGATCCTTCCGATACTCTGATGGCCAGTGTCATATCCATAGACTTCGATTGCCCATTGCCCATGCATATCATTTACGCTTCAATCGCTTCATTTGTTCGAAGCTCTGGGTCAAATGGTGTCACTGTTATCGCGCCAGTGATATTCGTCTGCTACATGTGATCGAAATTACAGCCGATTGAAGCACATTTACTGACTGCGCATATGACCTCGAACAGTTGATGCTGTCCTAGCTCAGAAAATGTGTGCGTTCCTCGCTCACAATTTTTATATTTGGAAGAGGAATCGACACGCAATCGCCGCCGATTGACTCAATTCCTGGATCAATCTCCAGGACACGACCATTGCGAAGAAAATTTGAGGATTATAAGCTACGAAAAACCGTAAATTTTCATACGAGAATTAAAATTAAAATTTCCAGTCATCCGGTTATGCAAGGAGCCATAATGACCCACAGTGGGAGGAGCGGGACACGATGACAGGAAAAGTGATTAGTCATCAGGTGATGCCGAGACTTTGCCGTGTGTGTGTGACAAAGTTTTGCAGGGCAACGTGTGCAAACTCGGCTTGTCATTGAACATCATCCATTTCTTCCTCAGCAACTTCTCTTTCTTTCTTACCACCACCATCTACCACCTGGAACAAACTTTGTGAAGGCCCAGCAACCCAGTTCTTCACAATTTCGTCCACCAATTCGTCTTATTCCTTCATACTCTTCTCACAAGACAGAGTATTAAGTTTCATGCTTCGACCTACAATTGCTATACCGCAGCATAAAAGATATTTGCCTAGTTCTTCCTGTCGTGTCGTAAGCAATTTTTTTTACTCGTTTTTATGCATTGAAACCAAGTGGCACATGTTTCTTTCATGTGTTTAGCGTTGAAACCCATAAATACCGCCCAATATGGCTACCATTGTGAACATTCGCCGCGATGTCGATGACAAGTTCTATCGCTATCGGTACGTCTTGAATTTCGTCGGTATAATGCAACGAAGCTAATGGAATGTTTAGTATGCCCCTTCTTACCACCAAAATTGAAGGAAAAGGAAATGGTATCAAAACCGTCATTCCCAATATGTCCGACGTCGCTCGTGCTCTCAGCCGTCCCCCTACCTACACTACCAAGTTTTTCGGCTGTGAACTTGGAGCACAAACCACTTTCGATGAGAAGAACGATCGTTATATTGTAAACGGTGCTCACAACGCCGACCGCCTCCGCGAGCTCCTTGACGTCTTCATCGATAAATTCGTTCTGTGCAAGTCCTGCAAAAATCCTGAAACCGAGCTGGTCATCATCAAACAAGGTCGTACTGAGGACATCATCCGTGACTGCAAGGCCTGTGGAGAACGTACTGGAGTCGACATGCGCCACAAGTTGACTACTTTCATTGTCAAAAACCCACCTGTCAAAATCAAGAAGGGCAAGAATAAGAACACGGGCGGCGACGCAGCTTCTGGTGTGGGTGGTGCTGGCAATCCGGATCCCACCGGCGAATCTCCCGAACCTGCTGATGATGGAAACGAAAGTGATGACGCTATCACCAGGAAAATCAAGGCTGAGGCTGCTGAGCTCAACACTGACGTCGCGATTGAGAAAGAGGACTGGGTTGCTGACACCTCTCCCGAGGCCGTTAAGCAACGCATCAAGGCTCTCGAGGGTAGCATGGCTGCAGTTGCCCTTAATGGCGATGATGATGGAAGCGACGAGGATGCCAACAGCCCATACGCTGTTCTTGGGCGCTGGATCGAGGACGACGACGAGGATGACCCCAAGGCTCGCTCCATCGCCATCTTCAAGAAGGCTCAAGAGTTGGGCATTGAGAAGAAGCACAAGGCTGTTACCATCATTGTTCAGGCTCTCTTCACTGAAAACATTGTCGCCGAAATTCCTCAATATGCTGCGCTGTTTACTAAGGTTTGTTGATATCTTAGCTCTCGCTTTTAACTGTTGCTAATCATTTTCCTTCAGCTTGTTACCTCTGACAAACATCAAAAGTCACTCTTGGGTGGTATTGAGCGATTCGTCGGCTTTTCGCACCCCGATCTCGTGTCTGCGGTCCCGAAAATCTTGATGGCCCTCTACCAAGCTGATCTTCTTGAAGAAGAGGTGATCGTTCAATGGGGTACCCACGTTAGCAGGAAGTATGTCGACAAGGATACCAGCAAGAAGGTCAGGAAGGCTAGCGAGCCATTCTTGAAGGTATGTTTATATTTTTCTTGTGTTCTCATGGACTGGGCTCATGCTTTGGTTCTAGTGGCTTGAGGAGGCCGACGACGATGATGATGACGACGACGAGTAAATGGTGATTGTGCCTCAGTATTTGTGCAATCGTTCTTATTCAATTAAGGTGATTAGACTTGAGCCGTACCCAGCCCTGAACAGTTTACTAATTTCTTGTTTTAGTCTTTGAAGTCGACGAAATCTATGCTGCTTTTCATTATTTTCCTTATACCGTTGCGGACCCCCTTCCAGTTTTCATATATTTTACGAGTGATGTTTCAATTTGATATCTATGTACATCCACCATCATTTCCTGATCTTTAGTGCTGGGCGGTGCAAATATCTCTGTATGTAGGTAGTTCTTACCCATGAATTACCCGACTGGTTTTAAGCTTGACATTTTGCTGTGTTGGCACTGTGGGGAATGTTTTGAGTTGGCATCTTTTTATCATTCATCAATTATTCTGATGCCACTAATAGATCCGTCTTATGCAAGGTATGCACTCTATTTTTGAAATCAAAAAATCGGCGGAAATGGTCGTCGAGGACTGGACCTCGAGGCTGCATCCAGCCCAGGATTATTGGTAATTTGATTGGGGACGCCCTGAGACGACCCTTGAAAAATAGAGAAGATCACTCAACTGACCTAGACTGACCTCCGCCTCCAATCTTGAGATCATCCGTCCGGGAGTCACCGGTTAACTGTTCTCCGACTACACGCACATCTTCGAGCCACCCACCTCCATTTTACAGACATAGCAACTCATGATGTTAAGCCCTCATAAAGCCGACGAGGTCCAAGGATAATTGAAGACCACCGCGTGGTGTCGCACAGCGTGAGTAGGTATAATTTGACTAGGAGTCGAACAACCGTCTTTCGTGTTTGAAACAGGACATTCAGCTAAAATCTGTCTCCGTCATCAAATTCTAGACTGCACATAGATGTTGGTGCATTTTTTTGGCCATACACAGCGATTAATTGAGACGGAATATCTTTATAGAGGCCTGTACGTCCTTGCGTGCTTGTCAAAGTCTTCGGGAACTTGGGAATGGATTGCTTATATCGAGCTGTATTATGGTCTGAACGGCTACGGTGCAGACAAGCAGCATCAGGGCGGCCTCCAAATGGAGGGCGCTTTTAAGGTTTACAGAGTCCGACATTTTCTACTTCTGGAGCACCTGATATTCACCTGCTCCTTTCTTTTTAGAATCCTGACACTGGAACGCGCTGGACACCTTGAACACCACTTTTGTACACGTCCTTTGCCTGTTCACTGCCGTTAAAAAGAGAGCTCACAAAGTGACATAGACGACAGTCCAGGTATATTAATAACATCTCCTTTTTTCTGAGGTTTCTCTTTTTGTATCCTCCACGAAAGGCCAGAATATTTTGGCAACTAATCCTCAATTGCCAGACAAATAACGAATTCGGCTATCTATCTGGGTGAATTGGTCAATTTTTTTCTGGGCACATTAAAGCCCTTCTGGGACTCATCCGCAGGGCGGTGCGGGGGAGCGCCGTGCGGGACAACTCGGGGCCCAAGCTTCCCCGCACTCCTCGTCATCGATGGGCGACATTTGTCTTCATCGTCGTCTTCAACGAAGAGATAGTGGGCAAAGAAGCAAGCGTCAAACTGGCAACGATGAATAAAGTTGTTCGTATGTTTTCCATTATAGCAGCAAGGACGGCGTTAACTATCAGGGAATTTTGCGTCCTCGTGAGCGCACTCACGAGATCCGTTTCCGCATATATCACCACATGTCCTATGAATCTCTCCAACGGTTATAGCTACTATAGGTCCCTGATATATACCAATAACAGGGGACTTGCGTCTTGGTGAATACCAAAGATGCCATTTCAAACAGACCTAAACAGATATTTTGTAACAGAAAATCAGTTACGGTCAACTTAACTGGGATCTCAATTTCGTTGGATGAGGTCCCTTCCCTGAATCCTGTCCTCTCCCTTCATCACGACCCCCTTCTCCGTTCCTCCCCCTAAAGAATAACTGTCAACGCCTGACCGTTTACGAACCCCTAACGTTACGTTTGGATCTCTGGGCTATAAAGCTACCCGGCATCAATCTTTGAATCAGAGATCTCTCTGAATTCCCCTCCACCTACTCAGCCATAGTTGGCTGCGCTCCACTATCCCCCAACAGCGCAGTCAAAAAATTCCCTCCCTTCCTTGATAGCGCGATGGCGCCTACCGCCCCTCATCCAATATTCTTTCCTTCCGTTGGTTTACAGCTGCTATGTGCTCTAGTTTGCTTCCTTGGTGCGCAGTTTATTCCTCGTCCTATTCTTAGTGTCATCTAACCAAGAAACATTTTTCATTGTATCTGCGGTTCTGGTTTGATTTATCTGTTTTGTTGGATATGGTGGGGATGATTCATAGGTCTGACCATCCTGTCCCATTGCATTTCGCGGCGGGTGCAATACGAAAACCTGACTTACAACGGCATAAAAACGATGCCATGGCCGCGTCTGTCTGTGATTCTTATGTTCTGCGATTCATGGCTTTTTTTGCTTGCTAGTGCGCAGCTTTCCCTTTTTTTATGGAGCTAAAAAACTGAATAAATGTTTTCCATAGGTGGATTACTCGTTTTCGGAGTGGGACTGGAGTATTCACGCGCAGTTTGCATCTCGGCAATCTATGTCTGCGTCGTCTTTTACTCAAGCGCAAAATTCTTTGTGTATGCTTTCCTTGGTGAGCAAAGCCATCATTACATTTAACACACGAAGCCCATTTGCGATCTACAGCGGAGAAAGTACACATTGTCTGGTCACCGACGGTTGGGATCCGACGTTTTGAGAGTCCGGTGTATCTAACTTGCATCGTCTCCGTGTCATTATACTGTATAGTCATGACACTGATGCTGGGAGGTCTGTACTCCTCTCTCGCTTCATCCGCACGTCTCGCTGATATCAATACCCCAGGTCCAATCTTTGAAACCGCCGAGAACGGTGCATGTGTCATAGGATTGAAGCCTCTCGCATCCATCCCTCTTTTGGTTTACGACATGTAAGTGCCCCTCTTTCCTTTTCCTCTCTCTTTGCGTTCTATTCGGAGGACTCATGACCAATTTTTTTTATTGTCATTTGACAGCTACATTAATATCTTCCTGACGTTCATGTTCGTCTATCCACTGTTACGGTCAAGACTGATGAGCTCTGGTGTTCGGCGTTTGGCTTTGAAAACGTGCATGTGAGTTTGTGTCTCAATTCAAGGCTGTGTTTTATCTGCCTGGGACGAACCCGATTGCTTATTGACCACGCTTGATATTCAGTGCCGCACTAGTCGCACTAACGACGTCAACGGTATGTGCCTCTGTCAAGGTGTTGAGCGGAACAGATTATTGATTTTGAGTGCACCTTATACAGATTAACATCGTCGTTCTCATCGTTTTGAATGGTCGGGAACTTGCATGGGTGAATTTGACTGCTTGCAGCGCTGACGTGAGTCCTCATTACATTACTCAACGGTGCCACTCGGTGTCAGATGCCTTGATCTGTGTACTTGAGGCTGACATTTAGCTCCCCACACTCATTTAGATTATCGTCAATGCTGTGGCTATCTTTTGGGTATCAGGCAAGAAGAGCAGCAGGGACTACCCAAGCTCGGGGGGTCTTCCACCTACACGTAGACCACACAATCAACACACCTCTCAGCATAGTGGCGCACATATGGGCGAGATTGCGTTTTCTGTGGGCACTAAATCATCGACGTCCAACCAGGAGCCACACCCAATTGCCCAGGCTTCCCCCGCAGGGCCAAACGGCTCATTCTTACCCATGACATCATTCCCCAAGTATTTTGATGCCGACAGTGAAGGCGGAGCCCCAAAGCCAGGCTGGTTTAAGCGTATGTTCTCCCCCAGCAAGAAGAAGTCGACGGATCTGAGGGTATGCCAACTGGATTGGACCTTCTGAAGTCATGCTAACATTTTTGACTTCTAGATTGCTGTGACGACAGAACATGAGAGAGTACCCTCTCACTCACACATCGAACTGGACACGAGACAGGACTCAAATTCTGAAATTGAAAATATGAACAAAGTACCTGATCTCGTGTCGAAAGTGTGACTGGGGCTTGTTTTTTTATGTATTGTTCCTCCCCGCCTCTGGGCTCAACCCCCTCATCAGCGCTTCAACATCCCATTTTTCATTTATACCGACTGTCACGACCTCATCAGCCGAATATTTATTTCGCATCATACCCTCTCGCTCTTTAATCTATTTGTAGGTAGTCTTTTCCGTATTATCTATTCATCCCCATGCACCCACCATTCCAACGACTCACAATCTATCACCTCGGGTCTAACTCTATCTGTACTGGTTTCTGTGTTCTTTCGCGCAAACTAAAATCTCACTTGTCATCCCCCACAAGGTTGTACCACGGCTTCTAGAGCCATCTTGTATTTGTATCAATAAACCCGCCAATTGCAATATTTGTTCAAATGGGTGGTGGTATCATTCGGTTAAGTCCTCTGGTTTTTGTCGCCGACGAACTCCGTTACGATGATACTTCGGCCGTTAAGGTGATTAGGGCGCACACCGGCGCACACCCTGTCCAGTCAAGTGCGACCTTCGTGCGAGCGCCCAATCCCAGTGGCGACGTTAATGAAGAGGGTTCCTGCAGGTTCCTGCCCTCAGCATAGGAGGTTCATAGAACTTTCTCAATTCTCAGGCTGACCGACATTACGAATTACACCATCATATCCACATCCAAATCGATCATCCCAGTATCAGTCCCTTCACGAATTTCGAATCAAAGGTCTATTTATGGCTGACTTGCCACAAAAGTTTCGCTGATAGGCTTGAAGCTTGAAAGGTGATGCATGTAAAAAGATGTGCCACCCACAATAAATAGGTATTTGACAACTTGCAACTTAATGGCACCGATGACTAAAAGTTGACTCCAGAGGAACGTCCCCCCTGTCGTATGATCCTGTTACATCCCGAACCTATACTATTCTGTATCGTAGACGACATTTGAAATTCGATTCTACAACCACTCGACTCCCATCAAGCTGATTGCAATCAGGTGGCGCGTTCTGGGGAAACAGGGGAAAACTATCCATTGTTGCATCATTCTCTTCTATCAAGCGGCATCCAAGACTCCAAGAGTGAGGTGAAGACTGGTGAAGACCACGTCGTGACATGAGTACTTGTCTTCTCAACTAGTCATCACCAAACGTGGTCCAGTGTGACTGGAATGTTGGCTGTCAATGCCTCATTCGCAAGGGGATACTGATACCGCAGACAGACCTCGATTAGGAAGTAACTGTATCGGGCAGGACGATGCAATTGAGGATATTTGGAGGATTACCAGGCCAATATGCTCTGATAGGCAGCTTCTTTCATAAAGGAGCATAACACTAGACTCTCCTGGCTTTCTCGACCCTTCATACCTCATCCTTAAAGCCGCTCGGGACAAGTAGGTGATGGCTTGTAAGGTCAGCCTGAGGTCGGTAAGCACATGCACCAAAGTCTATTCTCCACACGATCGAAGGAAGGCCTTGGTGTTATTTAGTCATGAGCACTATTGCGACCCTAATGTGCCACAGCAAATGGGCACATATGTGACCAATTGTCATGTCTACACGACAAGAGGTGCCGCGAACAGTCGGCCAAGGTGGCCATGTGCACCAGGGACATATGCCTCGGGTGGAAGACGCAGCTGACGTATTGAGATATAAGTGAATTCTGGAGGTGCTGAACTGAAGGTAAGCCCCGTTGGTTCGTCAAGTCTTCTTATTTGGCTGTTATTGTAATGACAGGTCAGATTGGGACTAACATTTCTGTCTGGAAGAAACTCACAAGATATTTATTACACAGGTAGCGTAATTTTGATATTTTTGAAGGTCTGTCTCCGGAGATCTGTGTCTTCACTTTTATAGCGCGTTCAGCGGTATGAAAATACCTGAAGCTAACTTGGGCTGAATAATTGCATCGAGCTGCACGAGCACTGCAGTAAGTATGGGGTATATTCCACGCGCACTTGATTTTCGCGTCTCTGTTGCTCGCGAAGCTCTTCCTGCTGGACCCAGGCGCCATTCTGCTCCTACGCAAACGTGCAACGGTCCTGTACCGATTGATTGGTTGAACCGGATAGGGGCTAGCTTTTTCTAATGTCTAAATGACGTCATCGGTGTATAAATACCATCACCATCGAAAAGATCTGTTAGCAATGGCAAAATGCAGCGATGTTTCGAGGCGGGTCGATCGATGCCTACAGTTCTGTGCGCTACAAAAAAAAGGAACATCAGACAAAGCTTTAGATGAAGGGTATAATCAGGCTGATATTGGGTATATTGACAATTATGGTGTTTAGGGTATATAGGTCGTGTATGAATGATAAGCTTGGCGAAAGTCGTTAAAGGAGCGCAAGACCACCGAGAGCTACAACCACTGCAAACTGGCTCATTTGGAGGCTGCGGGCACCACCTGTATTTCCACTGTTGTCTTTGGCGCCAGTGTTTGAACCTCCCCCGCTTACGTCGACTGGATGGCCACCGGCTTTGCAGCTGTCGACGTAAGCTAAAGTAATCATCAACATGTTGCTCAACACTTATGAACGTTTGAACTATCATCCAACTCACCAGCCAAACCGTCGTCAGTTGCTTTTTTGTCGAGTCCGGGCGCGTTGGCATCAACCGCACATTTGTAACAGTCCCTGATACTGTTGGCGACAGCAGCCGAACAAAGACAGTTCACGTCTGACGCGCATGCTGTTGCAGATGAGGTATTCTAAAGCATTTGGTGCCAGCGTCAATTATTGTTTATAAACACCGATTGACTGAAGTATTCGCACCCCGAATTTATCAATCAGAACCTTGCAGGCGCCTGAAGCGCATGAAGCTGGCAGACCAGCAGGGAGCTGAGCTCTGACTGTCAAGATGTCAACTTAAGATGGCAGACGAAGGTGATGGACTAACCAGCAACCGCTGAAAAAAGGAGTGTGGCAACAAGACTGAGAACGGCAACCATAGTGGCAAAGGAGGGTGGGACTAAATCAAAAGAATGTGGAGTAAAGATACTAGAGGTAAAGAAAGACTTCGAGAGTTTATAACCGTTCTGCGGGGCAGGGTGGTTACCAACGCAAGAAGTTGAAGAGGAAATAACAGGGAATTAAGCTTGAAACATGTACGTTTTGCTTCGAAAAATTGCACGAGTGTGGAAAAATACTCCACACTAACGAACTTCGAGCCATGGATGGCAAGTTGTAATCATCCCACCCCAATAAGCTAAACCTAATCAGACTCGAACTGAATTATCTGTTCATATCTCTGTTTACCAGGATACATACCCAGGACTGGCAGGGACACAAGCATTCCAGCCCATCACTTGCTCCTTATCAACATGAAAGGTTGGGTAAATCGTATTCGATTCATTAGAAACTTCTTCGACTGAAGACTGTATTGGAGTTACAAGTTGTTGGCGCATTAGACCAACATCTCAAGATGCAGAATACTGTGCAGCATGAGCTCCTATATGCACCCAGGAGATAAGGTCTAGAATAGGGGCATGTAATGTAATCTACACCATATCTCGCAAGCTGTTCAACGCGTCAGATCCGTTGACTGGGGGCCTATTCTTCAATGTAGCAAAGCGTGGGTTGCTAAGGCAACCTAGGGACTCAGGGACATGATACTTGTACGGAGTTATTTTGAACTCATTACCTGAGTGAAGTTTTCCTAGAGTTCGAATCAGCGGATCTCTCAGCGCTAGGATAGCTCAACGGTGTCTCCAACTGAAACCGACAATTACAGCGACCAATGCTCATACATAGATTTCGAAAGCTTTGGAACAGGGTATATTCAATATCAAGCACTTAGTGTGGTATACGTTTCTTATAGGCACAATGACATGTCTCCATCATACGTTAAAGGAGGACCAATCCACCGAGAGCCACGGCAGCAGCGAAGCTGCTCATCTGGAGTGAGCTGGCATCACCAGACTTTCCTCCGTTACCCCCTGAGGTAATCGAACTGGTGTCGACGGGGTGACCAGCAGTCTTGCAGCCGTCGGCGTACACTAAAAAAATGCATAGTCAGAACCGAATGCAGATGAAGAAGCGTTTAACTTACAGTTGAGAGCATCGGTCATTGCCTTCTGATCGATGGCACCTCCAGCACACTTGTAGCAGTCAGCCAGACCTTTCACGACGTCGGTTGAGCACAAGCAGTTGAAGTCAGCAGCGCATGGTTGGCCATTGGAAGTAGACTGAATCGAAGATAGGTAAATTTCAAGACGAGACAGACGCGGCGTGGAATACGTACAGCCAACTTGTCACTAACAGCCTTGCAGTTACTGCTACACGAAGCTGGGATGTTGGCGGGGACCTGCGCGTTGACTGGTTACACAATCAGTTCGACTCCCAGACGAAGGACAAAATTTAAAAAAAAATAAAAGACTAACCAGCAACAGCAGTAAGGAAGAAGGTGGTAGCAAGGCTAAGGATGGCAACCATGATGGGACTTGGGGTAAATGGAATGGGAAGAGTAGAGTGTGCGGACGCGGGGAGGAGACAAGCAAGCTGAGGTTCAAGTTGACATTTGGGAGCTTTTATACCTGTTCAACGGGTGCCTTCATGATCCTAATTGGTTGTTTGCGGATTGCGCGCCCGCAAACCAGTCCCTGGCGAGGGAACTGAATTGATGTGTCGCTCACTGCCATAAATGACCCTCAGGTTCATCAAACACTGCAGTGAGCATATCACTGAATTGATTGATGGTTGTCGTCGAGTAGTTGCAGGGCATGAAGCAAAGCATCTCCAGAATAACCTGGGCTCGATAGTCATTCATGGGCGCCTGAATTTGTAAGCCAAAAATAGGTTCCCTCGAGCTCCTCTCTCGGCCTCTGCTGGCAAAAGTTTAACTGAATGTGGAGTGCCGCTAGAGCCTAGAGATGCAGGGTCCCAAGGCGTGGCGTTCGAGAGAACTCCATTGCGATGAAGATGACATTTACATAATAATGTAGCCAGACAACATCGGAACTCACAACACAACAGCAATTCAAAGACGCCTCCTTAAAGACGCACCTCCACGGTTTGAAACGCACTGGTCATGATGGTAAAAATGCTCGGGGGAGAGAAAAAGGCATTTATTGCTCAAATGCGTTGATGTCCCTCTCCCTCACTCCTCCGGGGTAGAGTCGAAGCAGAGATTTCATCAATTTCACGGGCGGAAGCAAGGTGGAAGGGATATCCAAAACTGAATTGTTTGGAACCGATCAGCGATTTTGATATTCATTCTCCGGTCATTGCACAAAATTCAATTGAAGGCTGCCCTGTTCAAAAAATGGCTTCCATCCGGCCCTCGAGTAGATGCACCATTCAACACTGGGTATTTCGGGAAATATGCATGTTAATTGTAGCAAAGAAAATGAAGCAACTAGTTATATAACAAGGGCGCTGAAGCTGTATGCCTCTTAGAGTCGATGGGCTTGAATGGAGAGGGCGACATGGAAAAACCAGGTCGAAACAACGCCTTGGCAAATATCATCAATTTCCGTATTGGCGTTGGTGGAAGTCCTTGGCAGCTTTCGGTTGGTCCGGCTATCGCGGCGTCAACCTGTCCTCAAGCCAAATGAGTTCAAAAGCTGGAGACATTTTGAATGTAGACAAAGGGCGGTGTATTAGTGGGTACATTCATTGAATGACAGTAAAATAATACAAGCATTGAAGAGTGAAAAAAAAATTGTCCCCGCAATACTGCCGAAATGGATGTTTTGATGATCTGAAGAGGCTGTGAAAGCAAATACAGTCAACTCTGATATAACCGATAGTTGTGATATGTAACCGATACTCTGCTCTAACGGATAGATTTTCGCGTCCACCAAGTTGGTAGGCGGAGAAAATGGCTTCATAACCGATAACTCTCCTCTATCCGATAGCCGATAGTTGAAAATTAGCAAAAGCGATAGGTTTTCGACCCTTCAGGGTCCTATTTTCAGGCAAATTTCGCCCTATTTGTTATATTTTGGTTGGGTTTTGAGTGTATTCAGCCTTACGTCGTCATCAAGAGGCTTTGCGAGACAGAAATGAACCTGAAATCAGGCTAATTTGGGTCATTCGAGACCGCTGTGGGGTCACTTTCAGTCACAATATATCACAATCAGGGTCCTCCCACCCAAATAATATTGAATTTTCGATACTTTTTATTTTATTCTCTGAGGTATCCGATACTCTCCCATAACCGATAGCTCAGGACGTCCACCGACAGCTATCGGTTATGTCAGAGTCGACTGTATACTGTTTGATGACATTGGGACCCTTCGAAGGTGAAAATGCACACCGACTTTTTAAATAGGTGCAGGATACAGTGGATTAATACTCTGTTGCCAAGTCATAACGCCTCCGACCTCTTTCCTGAACAGACGACGCTCCTGACTCTGCAAGGTTACAAGGTGCACTGCGCCATCCTTGCGAAGGGCATCACTGAAGTCATTAAGGTGCTCCAACACCATCTGGTTGGGGTAAGGAAATACTTCAACGGTGAGGTGAATCCTAAAAGCGCTCGAGGGATTTCTCTCCTTCAGATACGCGTTTCTAGACTTGGCTAGTGCACCATATAGAGCTGCCCATTGATCGTAGGGACCAGTCAGCCGTTGGAATAGATGTAGCTCCGAAAGATGCGGCGCCAGAGGTAAATGCGATGGGTCGTCCATGTCGACTGCGAGCAAATCGAAAACAAAACCATCGTCCAGAATAATAGGTCCGTAGTCGTACCATTGAGTGCTCCGATGATAGTTCATAAGCGCAAATTTCTCGAGGCGAGTGGTTGTTTCCAAAATGGCCCGAACCTGGTCCTCGGAAAGACACACTCTGACTAGCTCCAGTTCCACCAACCCCGAAAAGAATGCTAATTCTCCCGTTAAACTTAAAGCGTCATCGAGTGAGCGTGTCGGTGAAGCGAGGTAGAAGGGATGACACCCATCTATGATGAGATGAGTGAGATTGGGGAAGAGCAAGTGCTGGTTGAAGTCGGTAAAAACGCCAGGAAAGTCGGTTGCGAAGACTAATTTGCGAATTTTGGGCATGGTGACTGGACGATAATCTGCAGAGATTTGTGTGTTTAGCTGACATTTCCGCCAATCTGAAGAAATGTTCTTGAAAGAGACTTCGAGAACCTCAAGATCGGGACAGCGCCTGGTATTATAAAACCAGCCCTCGACAGGGTGTACCCATCCGCCGCTTCCGCCGATGAGGAAGGTTGTCGACAGCCGCGTCAGCTGAGAAAAAGGGATGTAATGTTTGTTCAACTTGCAATCGCTCTGGGCCCAGATGATGACTTCTGCGTCCCGCAGGTTCGGGGCATCAGGAAAGGGTTTCCAATCACATACTCGCACAAAGTTGAGATAAATGAATTCCAAGTTGGTAGTGTCCATGGCACCCGAACTCACTAACCCATAGAGCCATTTGAGTTTTGTGGATCCGAGATATAGACGTCGACAGTTCTTGAGGTGATGTTGCAATAGACCTATAATGTCGTCGCTGACTGGTCCATAGGCGTCGATAAATAATCCGAGAGAGTGAGGGACGTCGACATTCCATCCCGAATGATAGCAGTCGATGACTTGTTCCAATCTGCGGATGCCATCCAAAGATACTTCACCATGTCCGATATCAATTCTGAGGCGATTCCATGCTGTTCTCTGCCTGAATATCATACTATTCCAATACTGTACCATTTCGATCTATTCGGCGGTCCGGTGTCCCGGACCCCCCTGCTGAGGCAGAATCTGGTCCCATGTCCCATGTCCCATCCAAGTTGGCAGAATGGGACACCTCCTGGCTCAGCCCAGCCCTGGTACAAACCTTGGCCGAAATTTTGTCCCCTGCCGAACTTTGCCTTATGTCCCATGTCCCAACCCTTCCAGCCAAGTTCCATTATTCGGCAAACATGTCCCATGTCCCACCCCCCTGCAGAACTGATCGAAATGGTACAGTACTTGCAAACGCGACGCAAATTTAGAGGCGTGAGAGTAATGTCTCGACCTGCAGTGGTTTGAGTGCAATGTCCGAAGATCTCTGAAAGTGTTTCGGAAGGGAGGCGCCAGATGGGCGACGCAAACGAATCACATAACGCTATGTGCGTTTCTATGTGTGTGACCTGTTTCAAAGTATCCAGAAGAGTGCTGGATAATTCCTTCATCTCATTGACGAGACGATCTGCCGCCTTCCGGTGCCTCGATAATGATTCATCCAAGCTCAACCGGCTCGATTTCAGAAAATCGTTAACGTCGCTGGCAGGGCGCCACCCAGAGGCTTGGTAATTCTCGAGCAGAGTATTGAACTTGGGGCACTGTGTGTTGCATCCCTCAATGACGTTCAATTGAGGGTTAGAAAACAATACGCACCTCGGACTGGGATAAGGGATCGAAACTGGTGGAATTATATGCTACATCGGTGCCATACTTGGTAGAAAGCTGAAATGAATATCCGTTGAACCGAATCTCTGTAACCTCGAAGCTTAGCATGAGTCGGGGCCGGCATCAGGTCGATGGCTCGACCAAGGCTCACCCAATGCAAAGGGCGCTTCACGAGATGAGCAACTCGTACTAGAATTTATATTTTGAACTTACTTTCATAATAACCCTTGTTCATTCTCAAAATATCAACGAGTAGTGTCGCAAAATCTGCGTGGTGAAAGCCAAAGTTGCATCGCTTGCGAACAGCGCCCAGAGAATAGATGCGTAATCAAGCATCTTATCTATTACCTTATCAGGGCTCGGCTTTATCGGTTAAGATCGGATAGCACCTGCAATCTCCTTTGCCGATCAAGGTGCTATTCCAGTGACAGATAATAATTTTTGAACATACACCACTACCACCACCACCGAGCACCGAGCTATGAAATATCTGTCAACAAGAGGAGGATCTGAGCGATTGAGCTTTGAGCAGGTCATTATTTTATTGTATAAATGTCGCCGGTTTTCCTCTCGAGCTGACATGCAGCCCCACAGACCGTTCTGACTGGCCTTGCACCTAACGGAGGGCTTTACATCCCGGAAACGATCCCACCTTTGCCAGAGGATTGGCAAACAAAATGGAGTTCATACTCTTTTATTGACCTATCAGTGGCTGTCTTGTCGTTGTACATCTCACCAGAGGAGATCTCACAACAGGAACTGCGCTCGTTAGTGGAGAAATCGTACTCTACATTCCGCCATCCCGACGTTACACCACTCCACAAACTCAACGACAAGACTTTCGTTTTGGAGCTCTTTCATGGGCCTACATTCGCTTTCAAGGACGTCGCTCTACAGCTCCTTGGAAACCTTTTCGAATTCTTCCTATTGAGACGGAACGCAAGGAAAGGACCCAACGATACCCCTGAAAAGTTGACGGTCGTTGGAGCGACCAGCGGAGATACTGGAAGGTATAACTCAAACTTGATTATCCTGCTCCATTTGTGCTAAACGGCATGATAGTGCTGCAATCTATGGATTGCGCAACAAGGCAAACATCTCCATCTTCATATTACACCCGAAGGGCCGAGTTTCACCCATCCAAGAAGCTCAAATGACCACCGTTACCGATGCCAACGTTCACAATGTCGCTGTCAAGTCCACGTTCGATGATTGCCAGGTAGATTTATCCGACGTATAATCCCCTGAAATTTCATTCAATCTTTCCCAGGACATCGTCAAAGCACTTTTCGCAGACAAGGAATTCAATGACAAACATCGCCTTGGAGCCGTCAACTCCATCAATTGGGCTCGTATCCTCGCGCAGACCGTCTACTACTTCCTTTCCTATTTCCACTTCAAGTCTCAACTTCCAGCTGGTACATCAATCGATGGCATTCGACTTCAATACGTCGTCCCTACAGGAAACTTTGGTGATATTCTTGCTGGATACTACGCCAAGAAGATGGGACTTCCGATTGCGTCGCTCGCTGTTGCCACAAATTCGAACGATATCTTGGCTAGGTTCTGGAAGAGTGGAAAATACGAGAAGGTGGACTCAGAGGGATCAGAAACAGCGCATTCCAAAGACGCGAGTGGTGTTAGGGAGACTCTTTCGCCTGCGATGGACATTCTAATCTCGAGTAACTTTGAGAGATTGTTATGGTACCTCGCCTACGCCAATGTCAAGGAAGGGTCGGTCGGGGAAAGGCAGACTGCTGCATCCAAGACCCTCGATTGTTGGATGAGCAAGATGAAGAGCGATGGGCGTGTTCAAGTTCCTGTCGAGGTGTTGGAAAGCGCCAGGAAGGACTTTGTCGCGGAGCGTATTTCTGATGACCTGGTGCGTCCCGTTTATGTTTCGTTTGCAGCAGCAGAGTCATTGAAATTCTCCTAACCTTTTTCTAGACTCTAGATACCATCAAGCATCATTTCACTCAAGAAAAGCCCTATGTCGCGGACCCTCACACCGCAGTTGGCCTTGCCGCAGCTGGAATCTTCGCCAAGTCCAAGTACGTCATCTTCCCCTCAGGTTTGGGCCTTACTGACCTGGTCAATTATCATAGCTCGCCATCCACATACCAAATTGTCCTTTCCACTGCTCATCCCGCAAAATTCTCCGAAGCCGTGTCAAAAGCTCTCACAGATGTGCCTTCATTCGACTTCACTCGCGATGTCCTTCCTCCTGAATTTGATGGATTGTTGGAGAAGGAGCGCAGAGTCATCGATGTCGAAAGGCCGGATGTCAATCTCGTGAAGGAGGTCATCGAGAGGACGTTGAGCTAAGGTGTTACTGAAAGCGTTAGTTGGCCATATAGCGGATGGGCGTAATATAATATTAGAATGTAAACTCACGCTTGTGTCTGTGGCTGGAAAACTGCGGCCAGCATGTAAAATAATGCGAAAGTGGTTATGTGTGCTTGTCGTTCATATTTTCTAAATTTCAATGGTGTTTATTGACTAGACAAATTATCTCAATGGGTTAGCATTAAATACTTTCCAGCAGCTCATTTGAGTAAAATTCAACTCAAAAGGGGTTCTTCGACTGCTCTAAGCACACACCAACCGGTTAGCGTACATCTTTTGTCCCGATGATTTGCTCTTCAACCCACCCTCGAGCGAAACAAATGACCCATTATTTGCTAACGCATTTTATAGGGGTTGTGTACATAGCTTTGCACTGTATATACCAGACTGTACCCTACACCCTCCCGCACTGTTCTGCCGGAAGTCGGAACAAGAGGGTCCTCACGAGCTGGGGTACAGTTTAACCATCCCATCTTCATTTGTAAAGGCAGCTTTAATGTCAATGCTAATCAGCGCTTACGTTGATCGGATACCTCGTTTACTTGGCATGATAAACCGGAATAATGTTGGTGAGCTGGTGGTAACGAGAATTAAAAATTAGGGGCCAAGCCGAATGAGGAAGGAAAGTAACCTAAATAGGCAAGAAAGCCCCTGTCTGTCGAGGTACAAATATCAAGGCGGCGATTTTGAGAAGTATGCACAATGGTATTGCTGTACCATTGTGTTGGGGCCATAAGAAGCTGTTATACAGAAAATTAAGCGCTATTTAATGACTCACGATGGTAGTGCGTCATATCGGACAGGGCTTGGTTCCTAGAATTAAGTTGCCACACGACATTCCGGATAGATAGCATTCATTGAGGTAAAATGTAGGCGGATGCGGCTGCTGTCGCTACTGAAGAATTAAATAGCGCTGCTGCGGAGGATGTTAAGCTTCTGTTCAAGTTTGGATTACGCATGTGTCTCTGGCTTTGAGCACCCTGATTGAACTCAGGTTGTTCACCGCTGTTACGCTGTGGGGGTCAATTGCCACGAGGTATCGGCATATACGAAGGCGCGGAGAGTCCTACATAGGTCTCCTTTAATCGATGAACTATGTGCTAATTAAAGTTGTTTCGAAATCGATGTCACGGCCTCGGGAAGCGACATTGCATCCGGCTTCACGGAAACAGAATTGAGAAACCGTATGTGGAGTGTTTATTCCCAACAGAAATGCTGCCGTCTAATGTCTCGATATAAGCATTTTGCCTGACGCCGTTCGATAGGCAGTCCTCTAGTAACGGGAGCACTTGACCACGCTGCTTACTCCCACGAACATTTATGAAAGGAATTATGTGTTCGCCTTGCTTCTTGATCTATCCATATTCACTGATTTTTACGCGTTCTGACGATTTGTAGTTTACCTGAGTAGGTCCAGGCACATTTATGATCTACTGTGATTACTGGAATTAACATATGAGTAATTATCATACAGATATTCACTCGGACGAGAATACTCTACAAATATCAACGGAGTACGACTCCACAAGAACATGCCATATTGTTGAGATTGATCCGCTTTGCAAAACGAATGTGAGCACCTAGATGCCACCTGCATATCGAGCTCATCATATATTCAACTTCATCAGCACGCGGATTATGACCATGTTCGTGACCGATGCGTAAGGGCAGGAGGCGGCCCATTTGATGAAGAGCTCAACATCATTAAAGCCGCCCGGGATGCGATAAATCAAGATCGTTGCAAGCACCTTGATCAAATCAAACAACTCGAAGCCTCGCTCATCGAGGCCATTCAAAAGATGAGGCAGTCCGAAATCCAGATCGAGTTATGCGATTCTCTTTCGGCTCCTATCAGGTGTCTTCCCTTGGATACGCTGAGAGAGATCTTCAGCTGGTGCATCCAGACGAGAGCTAGAAGTCCACATAGGGAACTACGTTCAGAGGCACTACGTACTCCCTCGTCCATTGTTCAAAACATAGACGACCCAGACTCACAACCTTCACCCTTCCCACTTCAAAATCTCCAGAAACTCACCATCAGTTCGGACTTCGCTGGACATTTGACGAGCTTTGTGGAATGATTCAGCTTCCCTAACATCTCCTACCTGTCTCTCAACATCGTGCATCCGTTTGGACTGGTCAAAGAGGGTCTGTCTCTCCAGCTCAGTATGACCAACGAGCTGTCATTTTTCGCCAACCTCGCGGAGCTCTGTCTTATCCGAGTGTGCTTTGCGGAAGACGACCTTCGTGCAGTCTTGGAAACGACCACTCGCCTCGAAATATTGACGATCATGAACTTCAACCGACACACACAATGGTATACATATGGCCCTTGTCTCATCAACAACGACCCGGTGCTCTCCCTTCTTACCATACCCGACCCTGACGCCTCTGCCCCCTAGTTCCTAGACTTGCGAGCCTCTATCTATTCCATAACGTCGTAAAGAACTCGAAACTGCAGTCCGACGATGCAGAGCAATACGCGTCCTTATTCGATTCCAGATCACAATGGCGGAACCAACGATCCCTTGTCCCAAAATTTAGCCTTCATATCAGCGTTTCGAGCTATCAAAAACAAGGATCTAAAAAGCAGGTCGAGCGTGAGGCGCCAGAGAGGGAATTCAAAGAGTTCAAGGCAGCCGTTTATCATGATGCCAGTGGGAGGGCATACAAAGGATCCGCGGGGAGCCTTGTTATTGTTGAGAAGGCACGGGAGCCATTCCAGAAGATCCAACAGACGAGCCTGTGGCGGGATGGCGAGACTCCAGCATCGCAGTGGGAAACATCGATAGATGCATCTTTTCCGGAGCCGTTGTGAGGTAGTATGAAAGTAGTGTTAGATATATATCGTTTAGTAATTTTTGGTGCAGTGGGCTGTGGTATTGAATCGCGTAGAGAGGATAATTGCTGTGACGCTGTGATGATTTCGTGTCAGTTGTAATGCGATTTTCGTTTGCCCCTATTGGTATGCGCCACCGTTTCTAGCGCAACACAGCGGAGACACGACGAGTTACCAGTAACCAATGATGCAAGTCATGAATGGAAACACATTTTCTGATCATGCTCAAAGCTATCTTTCCTTAGCCTTCCTCTCCAATACTCAGCATCGTACCCGACACGCGCTATTTCCACGACACAGCGACTCCCACGAACTTGACCAGGGCAGGGGAGACGCCGCGTCGGGCTCATTAGTGGGTTTATGTATGGTAATTAAAGTGTAGCACATGGTTTTCGGCGACCAAGGTAGATTCCGCGGCGGGGACCTTGCTTGTCGTTGGCCCTGCAATAAACACCGTTATCACCGGCGAGCGCGAGGGTCAGACGCTCAGGGCTCAAGGAAGTGTAAGCCTTGAAGCCGTGGTGACACTGATCCTCTTGTTCGAGGAATACCTACCACCTCCATCTACAGTACACAGGGATATCGATATCGATTTCAAGATAAACGTCGTGACTATCCTAGTCACCGTTTACTACTTGTGAACCCGAGTCTGAATCAACTCTAACAGTCAAGCTTAGCTTATTAGCTTAGCACTCAGACTTTTACGATATGCGCGACATCGTGGTGATACCCATCGTGCAGACCATATGGAATCCTCTTGGGTGTGGGATGTGGTATGTCATGATACCAAGCGTTTCGGGATTTTCCTGGTTTCGGACCTTACCTGGTTTTACTATGTTTGATCCATATTTACTTACCGTATGGTAGATACATAGCCCGAGAACACGGGTATGGTCGACGAGGCCTGGACTGGATTTGTTCAATTTTGTTGAATGAATTTTTAGATTAATATTCGAGATTCGAAGGTGGGATGGTTATGTACCTGATAGGCATAAATCCCTCATTCCACGCTCGCGTTGATAGCGTTCTCTTCCAACGAGTGGGGGTTGGAAGGCCGACGTTTCGTAGATGGAAATTGAAGCTTGTGCATTTGGTGGGATTATACACGGCGGTTATGTAGCGAAGGCTTGGTGACTCGTATACGTTTAGGAGGAGATAAAAATGGAAGAGGAAAACTCGAACTGAGATTCAGGAATACTTGATCAGTAGGAAGCGGGTGTGGGCGTTAATCGATCCTCAACTTGTCAACTCTTCAGCATGTACATTATGATGATAATCGTTACTCTGGTCTAACGTGGTGGTTTCAATTAATTAAGATTATTCTCGCGTGCCTTAGGCTACACCAGGCTCTAGCGAGGTTCAAAGCACGTTGTTGAAAGACATGCTTACGCGCTTCTATCAAATCTGTCATCAATCGAGTACGCGCATGTTAGACGAGTCCGCATGAATGTCCGCATTATGTTCAATTGAATGGGATTTATTTCGTCACTTGTGAGGGGGTGGGGTTCGTATGCATTGTCTAGGACCTCGAATGTCAGTTAATCTCGAATGGCAGTTAATCGACCTCTAGGCTTCGCGTCTTATCTTCACTTCCCCCTACCACACGCCCATCCTTTCAACAAAAATCCGAGTTGACGCAACGACGGACAATCACCCAGCTCAAACTTCCATGTAAGTAAACGAAATAAACATTGCGGCCGCCGGTATGAGGCACGGTGCGAATCAGAGCGATATTACTATGCAATGTATGCGTCAGCGGGTGTCATAGTGAGAGAGTAGTATGTAGTGAGTATAGCTGTGCTGCACACGTCTATCATGACGTGTTATTTCTTGCCTTAGTAGAGACAGACTGTTGGAACACATGAATGGCGGGGCAGACAAGGATGGCTAACCAAAAGCAGTGTCTCGTTGGAGTCCCTCGCCCAAGGCTAGGTACATAGCTCATAGCTCAGTGCGCGAGTAAGTAACTGAGTACCCTTTGCCCTAAACACAAGCATCGAAATTACTTACGTGTTGGACGGAAAGGAGCGTAAAGGTAAAGATCGCGCGAATAGGCGGAACCCCGCTGGCTGGGAACAAGAGTGGATACAGCATCATATGCGTGGCGTCCACTGACAGTACGAGTTCGAGGGCAAGTCTACGACGGTTATTCACGAGAGAGAGAGAGAAGATGTGTATCAACTCCAGCAGGTTCAAGGCGCCGATCCAGATCCATACGACGTTGTCTGAACCCAGAAAGGAGCGAAGGAGACCCAGACGGTGTTCCTTCTGGTTGATTGTGTGTTGACTATTTAGTCAAAGCTAAGAGTTGGCAGCAACGTCCGGCGGTACCGAGGATTAAACAAAGGGGAGGCGTAGGATGAATGGGCGTTTTCGGAGAGGTTTTTGTGATTGCGGTTGATAGAGAAGGATTTAACTTTGAACTTGGAAGGGAGGTGATTGCCGGTATTGAGTTGAGGGTCAAGGTATTCTCGTACGCATCAAGATTTGATTCGATTCAGCGCTCAGATGGCGTTGGATTAAAGATTTCAGGTCGATGTATGTCCGGTATGACAACGACACGAATATCCAAGTATCATGAAGCTGATACTCCAAGTAAGCAACGACACTTTAAAACGAGACGCGTGAAGTCGACAGTTGGCGTGTAGCACCGGCTTCTTTGAAGCCCACTACCGGAGAAGCCAGTCCATTCCGAAGTAAGGTGATGTAAGTATAGCACCAACAGAACATGCCATCCATTCAATCATTCAACGGTGTGCATTTCGCCGGACGCGAGGGAGATGACAGTGCCAGAAATATTCCAAAAATATATCATGCGCGGGTGCAGTCCATGTGTCACTGTGTGCGTGTGGGGTATTGATAGATGGGTGTGCGATAGAATTCAATCAGATTGAATTAAATGGAAGGGGTGGTGTCATTCCTAGCTGAAAATCTGTGAAGCATGATGGTGGTGGGGTGGTAGTCACTGTACGAGCATTCGGAGGCCGGGGTTTTGAGGTGCGGTGTTTCAGCCCCAGTTCAGACGCTGTCAGCTGCAGACTGTCATGGCTCAAAGCAATTTTAGAATGCCGAATATGTGGGTGGGTTTATCAGGTTCATTCGCCTTTTCAGAAGAGAGAAGGAGATACAAGCCAGGACTAGGAATGACCAGATTTCGACGAAGCATGGACAGGATCCCGACAGACAAGACGAGGCTTGGAATTTGAAATTGAAGGGACGCAGAGTGCACATCTGTAGGACGTAGTCGGCATGGGAGCATTTCAAAATGTACCTGGTCGTTCGAACACGGTGTGCTTCGTCGTCTTACCCTGACAATGAAAGGCTCCGCAGGTACCAATGAGGTCGTCGAGGACGGGTATAGAGCGTATCGAGTGGCATCATGCTCTACCCAACCCAGAGCGCTGGTCCCCCCTCGATGAGAGGCCGAAACGGT
Organism: Panaeolus papilionaceus; assembly: GCA_015501605.1. NCBI lineage: Eukaryota > Fungi > Basidiomycota > Agaricomycetes > Agaricales > Panaeolus > Panaeolus papilionaceus. The sequence continues at coordinate 668,857 of JADNRZ010000020.1, read as the reverse complement.
GTTATGGATAGCTAAGAAAGGACATGTGCCCTAAGAACTGAGGAGACGAAAAAGAAAAGGAAAAAAAAGACTTGGTGTCGCCGAGACAACGCGTCGAAACGGAAGAAGCGGGGAGAAAAAATAGATTTGAAGTTTGTCCCGATTTGTACTGTCATTTTTTTCTTTCTTTTTTTATAGTTCGACAGGGGGATTTGTAGAGGGTTGGTTAGATAGAAAGCAGAGTTGTTTGGCGATGCTCATAGACGAGGATAAAATTCGTGAAAAAAGGGACTGAAAAATCATTTAAAAAATTAAAGGATCATCGGTGGTGCACATGGAGACATTGGGTTCTTGGCGAATGCAGCAGGGAGCAGAAGGGAAAGGTTTCCCGATATAGAAGTGAGTGAGCACAGCCACAAATGGACACAGTCTTTGGTCGAAGGGGGTCCTCTTTGTCTTTATTTCACATGAAAGCATCTCTTTACCTCAACTCTTCCTTCTTTGTCTTTCCCCGCATTTGACCTTTTTATTTTTTTAAACTTTTGCTTTTTATTTTTGCTCGCTGTTGGTGACGACGAGGACTACGATTCAATCATGCAGTCGTTGTTATCTCAGTCAGAGAGCAATGCCATTCAGTCCTTCTTATCATCAATGGACTACACAGACGACCATTCTGCGACAATCTCGGCTTCAGAATGGGCTCTCTTCTCTGGTCATGCTCCAGAGTATACGACAAATGACGACCTCATTGATCCAATGTCCAATCCAGAGAGCAAGGACGCTTTAACGAAAGCGACCAAGGATTTAATGTCTTTGGATTCTGATCGTTGGTCAAATAACGACTCGTCGTCGATGATGAACCACCAGCACCTACAGCAGCAACAGCAGCAGCAGACATCCCCACAGAACCATTTCGATGCACGGGGTCAAATCATGACATACAGCCAACAAGTTATGAACCAACACTCAACGAACCATATCCATCCGCATCAGAGCATCCAGCAGGCCGGACATGTCTCTTTCACCCAGGGAGGTGCACAAACTCAGTCTTCCCAGGACGTTTTCCCGTTTTTGCATTCCAAGCCTCAACAGCAAGGGATACACTATTCAATGACGATGCAGCAGCATCCCCTGTCATTATCGACCCTGAACACCAACCCGAGCGACCAGCCTCTTTCAGCCAGTTCATCCATGACCCCTACAACCCCAATATCACCCTTTGCGTTTCCGCCGAATCACCACCATTTGTCACAACAGCAGCAACATCTACAGCAACAGCAACAGGCACTACACCAACATACAGCGCGACATCAACAGCAACAACAACAATCTTCGTTTCAACCTCCCCAATTACAAATCCAAACGCGGCAAAATGTGTCGCATAACGCACACGCGTCGCCGTCTTCCTCCTCTCCCCAAGGCTCAACACCCTCAGCTTCTAGCAGCAGATCCGCGTCGGCCATGTCCCCCAACGGGTCCGGTCCGTCGGTGGGGATAAACGGGCAGACTAATGGTAAACCACGACGCGGGGCATCGCCTCGCACAAACGGCAACGGCGTGCACACGAGTACGATATCCACCAACGGAGCCTCGTCAGGGAGCGGGCAACCGAAGCAGACGCTGTTGTCGCCGTCGCAGAAGAAGGCGAATCATATCCAGTCGGAGCAAAAGAGACGAGCGAATATCCGGCGGGGTATGAGGCGCTGTGTGAGACTGTTCCGGCGCTGAGAGAGGCGATCAGGGAGGAGGAGGAGGCGGAGAGGAGGATGAGGGCAGGGATTGGGCCGGGGCCTGGGGCGAGGAAGAAGACGAGGGGGAAGAAGGGTAAAGACGGGGATGAGAAGGAGAAGGTGGACGGAAGAGCGGGGCCGAGGAGTGAGAATGTGGTTTTGTCAAAAAGTAGGTTTGGGCGTCGTTTGAAAAAGCGCATATAGTGATGATGTTGACGGTTTTTCATTGTAGCGATTGATCATATACAGTCGCTTCTGGCTGATCGATCTGAGTTGCTGGCGAGACTGCATCATGCGAGATCTTCGTTACCGCCTGGACATCCTGCGCTGACACCGCTGGCGGCTGATCCGCCTTGGGAGAGGGAGTGGAAGGGTGGGGAAGGAAAGTTGGGAGATGAGGAGAATGAGGGTGAGGAAGAGGGCAGTGATGAGGATGCGTAGGATTGGTTTTGAAGCTTTGGGGGAGGAACAGAGGGAAAGACTGGGGAAGGAAGAACCGAGGCACAATTTCGGCAGCGTCCACTTGACTTTCAACAGCGCATATAGTCAGCACTTCGGACGGTGCTGACTCTTTGATGGAGGTTAGTCTATATACTTCATTCATCATCATCATCATCATCGCCACGTTGTCGGGATTGAGTTGCTTATCAGTTTATTTAGACTTTAGGATGCGGCTTAGAGCCTATAGAGTTGCATTCATATCAGACTGGGCTATTATTGGCACGTCCGAGCTGTTGACCACGGCGGGGACGATATTGGGCATCGATAGTCCTCGTCATCTCGCCCATGCGACTCGCCCTGCTACCCTTGTGGCCGACGTCGTGACTTTTAATCAATCAACGCGCTCAATCCTGTGCGTTACAGGAAACCGACGTTCCCCCTCATTGCATTCCACGACGCACCCCAGTCCCCGACCTTGGACGGTCTTCTACCCTCCCCAATCACACCATTGCAGATCCCTGGTCCTCTGTTTGAACTTTGGAACGCGCTATTAAAGCCTTCTCTCTTTATTTATTTATTTTTTCGTTGGAGGGCTTCACTTTCAAAAACCCTTTCCAGCCCCTTTTCGGCTTACCTATTTTTATTTTTACATCATACTAATATCGCTTTTGTTTATTTTTCAAATTCGTTCTGTTCTAGTTGTTGTGATTTTTATGTGTATTTTCGTAATTTTTATTCATAGGGACCTCCTTTTTTCTTCCTTTCTCGTTTCCGCTATATTTGTTGATTGTCGCTCCTGCTGCGATAATCTTCATCTTCATCCTTACTTCACTTATTTGAGTTTATACTCGCGCTTTTTAAAGGCCTAACTCCCGTACTTATTTATTTATTCGGCCACCCACTGCTTCAGTCAAACATTCCATTCATTTTATTTCATAGATACCTCAGTATTTATGTCGTTAATCAACCTATTAAAAGCGGCCTTTTCGGTCTATCTTTTTGGTCATGTTTTTATTATTTTGCAGTACGCGGCGATACTGATGTTGTCGTTTCTTCACCTGCCCTGTGCATAACTCGGATGTTCTGCCTCTGTCCAGCTGAGGGACAGACGCTGCGACTTGGGATGGAGGGTTACCTGATTATAAAAGTTCATCAGGTCCATCCGTTCAAGGTTACTGGCATTTCGTCGCTGTAATGCTCCCCCTTCCGCCCCTCTCTCCTCGTCTTTGAGCTTCTTTCATGTCACATGCTATTATTTGTCCTGCGGTGGTTCCCTGTCTGCCCCTCCTCGTTCTCGTCCTCGCCTACCTTTGTACCTTTGTCATCGCCATGCGCACTCACACCCTCATGTATCCTCATCCTGTCCTATCTCTGCCACAATATAGCGTAACATAACTACAACCATATCCTATTTATACTTCTACATATACCCCGTATTTCGTATTTCGTATTTCGCGTCAGGTCTGAATATTGAATAGCATCATTTGTAGCTTTTTAATTTTTTAATTTTTTATTACAGTGTGTTGCATAATTCCTTTCATGTTGATGTATCGGAAAATGTGTATTTGTTTGTATTTATCTTGTCCAAAAAGGATATCCTTCATTGGCGAAACCAAGCCAAAGCTCTCAAATTGGGGTCTTTACAAATACAAACAAAGACACGTTTTCCAAACGTCAACATGAGAGGAATTATGCAACACACTGTATGCCCGTTCCTTCATAGCTCTTCAGCCCCTTTCCCGCATCTACATTAACCACAGCAGTATGAACGCCAACAAAGAGGAATCCAATGGATCACAATCGAAAAAACGAAGAGCTAATACCGCTTCTGTGAATGAGGTGTTTCCAGAAGACGGACCGGCAGCAAAAAAACCAAGGCTCACAAGAGGTGCTCGTGGGGCCTTGGAGCAGGTCTTGAGCCTACCATTCGACATACAATTCGAGGTAAACTTTGGGGGTGCTCTGAGAAGTCACCGAAGCTGATCACCAATAGATCTTTGGACTCCTTGCCCCGACAGATATACTCAGCCTTGGCCGTTGCTCGCGAAAACTACGTGATTTTGTGAGGGGCCCTAGTTTCAAGTGCATTTGGGCTAAGTCCCGGTCAAACACCTTCCCAACGCTGCCCGAATGCCCTGATGACATGACCGAACCTGCTTACGCCGAATTGGTATTCGGCAAAGGTTGCCTTGTAGATATTCCTGCAAATCGACGTGATTCTTTCTTGATGCTGACTTGCTACATATCCACTTCCGTTAGATATGCGAGAAGGCAAACCTTCGCTTGACTCAAAGGTACCACATTTGGGAGGCTCGCACAAGATTGTGCCCCCAATGTATCCAGACTCTGTACGTCTGTAAGCTCACCGCATTCGACTTGGATTGTTCAGACACCTCTTTATTGCAGGTGGGTCAACACAGAAAATAAGGAATATCGTCGAGGGCTTCCAAAAACTCTACTCAACGCCTTACCTTCATGTAATTTAATGGGTCCGTCTGGTGCGTTCTCTCGTACTTATGCGTTTCTGAAGAGTGATTTTGATGATGCATGACAGGGGCTCCATATGTTGGAGAATGTTATGTTCCTCGGTCGCTTCACAAACTATGGTCTGAGCAATATAATGCACTAGGCTCCTCAGCACAGCAGGTGGAGTGGGTTAAAGCAAAAAGGCAAGAACGGCTCGCCATAAAAAAGGTAAATCAGAATTCTGAGGTATTATTCCTGATGCTTACGCGCCCGTTATTTGGATAGCATTCTGACCTTATTCAAGATTTCTACGTTGTATACCAGGAACAGCTGGCGCTAGAGAAAAGAAATGCAGGACGCAATGCCGTCCTGCAGAGAAAGGCTAAGTTGGGCTCGTAGCCTGAACACATCAACAGTACAGATCGCACAGTCAACAGTCACCTTAGCAGCCATGAAAATACTTCATTGACTTTCAATGTGCACTTACCATCAACATGCTGGCAAATGTCTATGACACATTTCTACATTCATGTACTACAATATACAAACATTGAACTTCATTATTTAACACAGGCTAAACCTTATCGAAATGAATGCAGTTCTCATTGCAGTCTCCACCGACCCAAGAATAGCCCAAGCTACAGTAATTCCTTTCCATGTACTGTACCATTTTAAATTGTTTGTCAGTCACAGGTCACAAGCCCTCCTGACAGCGATGAATTTTGTACCATGTCCCAGGTCACAAGGCGATATGTTGGCTGTGACCAACCAATGTAAAAATGTATGTATAAAACCTTAAAAAAATCACAATAAATTGTCAAAAATTATAGAGACCACGCCTATGTTAAAATTGACTCTACATGAGGAAGTAAAGAGAGGTTGTAATATTAGTGTTGTTTAATCAGCATTTCGCCACTGTAATGCCCCCCCCTTTCCGCCCCTCGCTCCTTGTCTTTGAGCTTCTTTCATGGCACATGCTATTCTTTGTCCTGTGCTGCATCCCTGTCTGCCCCTCCTGGTTCTCGTCCTCGCCTACCTTTGGACCTTTGTCATCATCATGCACACTCACACCCTCATGTATCCTCATCCTGTCCTATCTCAATATAGTGTAACATAACATACAACCATATCATACTTATACTTCTACATATACCTGTATTTCGTATTTCGTATTTTGTTTCAAGTCTGAATATTGAATAGCATCATTTGTATCTTTTTTTTTTTGTTGTGACGGTTAACTTCTGGGGCTCTGAGGGAGGGGAAACCTGAGGAAGCATCTGGAAGGCTGAAGGACTGAGAGAGATTCAGAACCGGATCATAGGATCCCGAGTTCCAACGTGCGGATCAGAGATCTGTGCATGTTGCTTCTTTATTTCCAACTTGAGTTGAGATCCCGATGTGTCTTTGTGGTCCTTCACCCTTTGTGTTGATCAAAGGAGGGTATGGGCTGGGATTGGGTGGGTAGGAGTGAGGGGCTTGGTTCTTGTTATGCCTTCGATAGTCGTCTTTATAAAAGAGACTAAGACAGGCAAGTTCTCGAACAGATTCTGGTATTCAAAGGTTTCTTAAGTTGTTCAAGAGTTTCTGGGTTTCTTAACAGTATCAAACTGTAGTAGGTTTCGAGGAATCAAAAGTAATAGTAGACTGAGGAATACGATACATGGATGTCTGGTTTATATACCTAGGCTAAGGACTGTGCAGTAAACATGTAATAATAGTGATGATCGTGAAGTACTAAAGTATGTTTCAAGGGTTGATCGTATATGAAGTATTAGACATGAGGAATAGGTCTGGTAGAGGCATGGTACAATAGAAAAAGGAAGTATGAAGGAAAGAAAAAGAGCATGTGCTAATACATGAGGAAAACATAAGGTAAACGTGAGGCTGGTCATAACAGTTCTGTTCTTGAACTTGAACTTCTGTGATACAACTCACTCGCAATCTTACCTCTCAAACACAACACACACCGCAACCTAAACAAACCCAACATTCAAGTCGTTCAACCTACCTTGCTTTCAAGTTGCCTCTTTAGATCGATATGCCCTCTTTTAACCAATTCTCTGTGTGGATTGAATGTGATGGTGTTAGGCTGCCTGAGTATGCGGTTGAGTATTCAGAGAATGCCCATGCGAATGCCAGTGCCAATGCCAATACCGACAACACTGGGACAGGTGGTGGAGAAGGGAACGAGGTTACTGTTAGTTGTTGGGTGCCTTCTGAGGCGGGAAAGGTGCATCTTCTCTTTTTTTTGTGGGCTTTTACACTAACCCTCCATGGTTCTGATTATGCTGTAGTGCTTCCAAGTCGTATCACACGACTCGCATCAGCAATGTCTGGGTTGGCTCCGGAGTGCTCTGTAGTGCTCCGTAGCACTGTAGTGCTGTAGCAAAGGGTACCCCTTATGGAGTTTCCCCATTAGGGTCAGTAGCGCTCTGTAGCGCCCCCTTGTTGCTACATGATGCTACAGACTGCTACAGGTGCTACAGAGCACTACAGACTGCTACATAGGTAGACCACTACATATATGAATTACCCTTCCAAATAGCACATATAATGCATGAAATCACTCATAAGATTGTAAAACAAAAATTAATATATCATTCAAAACCTAACTAATACACAAGTAATACCGCATACAATACAGATAGGGAATGTCCTGGACCTGTGGCATACCCTACCTGTGTACCTGCGGGTTTTCCATGCAAAACAAGTCCAAGAATGTTGAAAACGGACAATTTTTGGGCAAGATATGTTCAAAATGCGAAGCCTTTCGTATTTTGAGCATATCTAGCCCAATTCTGGGCCGTTTTGGGCGCTCTTGGGCCTGTTTTGAAGCTCACAGATACACCAAGGCTGACCCACACCCGTACCTGCGCCCAACCCAACCCATAACCTGTCCAAGTCACCTGTACCCTTGACTTTCCCTAAATACAGAGATAACCAAGAGAATAGCAAGAATGGCAATAAGCAATAATAAAGGTCAAGAATTTATGCTCTAAATAAATATATTAATGAAGTACAGTATAACAATAAATAAAATAGAACTCACCAAGGGTTATATATGACATGTAGAGGAAGGTCATGATGACGAAGAACTAGAAAAGACATCAAAGCAGAGCATGAGAAAGTCCGGAAGTTGTACCCATAACATTCACATACCTATGAAAACCCATCTCCTATGCTCAAACAGACATAATAAAGCACCTATAATAATAGAAGTAATAGAAGAATGTCATAAATAGAAAAAGAAAGAAAAAAAATAAAAGGAATCTCACCAAAATATGTTAAAGTGCAGGTAAAATCCACTGCTAAAGCAGCGATAACATCCTATAATATAGTAGTCAGCCACTTGGTTCCATAATAATAAACACTTACCAGGTCTCTTAAATATATATATATAGAACCATTAAAGCACCTGTGGGATGGGGAAATATGGTAGATGTGGACAAAGATGATAGTTGAGGAAAGAAGAGAGTGCGATCAAAATTGCTTATTTTGGAATCATTTTGGTTCGTGTTTTGATTAATCAGCATTTTCCCATCTCATATGTTTCACCAAAGCGGACAATGGACTTCAAAAAAAAATGACAAGTCCAACTTATTGGTCTCGAAATTCACTACTATTCTGTTATATACAATTATTTGTAGTCTAGCACCTAGTTGACATTGGTTTTTAATAATATAAGTAATTTCTGGCATGACTTTAAGAGAGGGCACTCCCTATAGCTACATAATTACCATACCATGGTAGGTAGCAGTACACAGAGGGGGAGGTAATGCATGTAGTGCTACAGAGCACTAACTTGCTAGTTGTTGCTACCACTGCCATCATGGATGCTACAGCCGCTACTGTTGCCATGATGCATGCTACAGCCATCAGTGGCTATGCTACAACCCAAAATCGGAAATTGCTGATGCGTGCCGTGCATATGCGACGGCACATAAGATTGCGGTGGATGGTCAGGAGGATAGGTATCATTTTAGGTTGTTGGCGTTGCCCTGCTCTAGTTCGACCACTAGTTCGACTCCTAGTGTGACGAAGAGTGCGAAGGGAAATAGAAGTGGTAACTGGGCTCCAGCACCCCCCGAAGACGTTGAGGTCATAGATGTGGATGCACTAGAGGTGAAGGATTCGCCTCAGGCTTTGTCCGGGTCTGCTATGCCCACGCCGTCTGGGGGTGTGGTTCGGAGTAATCCTTTGTGGACTCCATCAAAGTCGCCTTCTGCAAGCCCTTTGTCAGGCACGGCATTTGGAAATTCGCTATTTGGTATGGCTGAGCCTTCGGGTTCGTCTCCTTCAGCGGTGGGAACATCATCTGACGCTCTGCATAACCCTTCAGCGCAATCGCAATCTAGACCCTCTTTGAGATCTCCATTATCCCAGCCTAAATCTCAGTCTCCTGTTGATCACGCTTCGCTTCAGGGTGAACTGGCTTCTTCTACTCTCACCACTCCTCCATCTACACCACCCCGCCGACCTCGACCTCGAGATAGCACGAATCAAGGACTTGCACTTCCCAAAGGCAGTTTTGCAAGATTTACAGGGTTCTCGCAGTCAAGCACGTATAAGCAGCCATTCATGTTTTCGAGGTGTAATGTCACAGGTATGCATATCAACTCCCTCTTCAGCTCTCCAAGTACTAAATCCATAAATAAATCACCAAATGCTCTTCCTCTTTTCTTTTTTTAGAAGGACAACAACTTGAAGATAATGGCTCAACCCCAATCACTAGTTCGAGCAAGATTGGCACGATCGTCGTCCATGTCTCAAGAATCGAGTTGAGCAATGAGAAGAAGCAGCAGTCAAGGAAGATTGAGCCTGTGAGATTGGCGCCATTGAATGTGATCGAGGGAATTGCGAGTGGGGTGGTGCATGGGGTGCAGTGAGTGTCATAGTAATCTTCTACCCTTATCCTCACTCTTCAGTCGTGTCTGATATGTGCGAGACTTGGACCTAGGAAATACGCCCCTTCGACTTTGGCGAAATATGCAGCTGTTACGACGAGAAAAGAAAGGCTAGTTACATTTGTGTTTCGGTATAGGCCTCTAGGTAAGTGTTTTTATCCATCGTGGTTTCGATCGAAACTTATTTATGTCCCTGAATTTGGGTTTGGAATCCATGTGTAGAGGTGCTCGAAGCGTCTGGGTTGACAGTATCATCCGCGCCGCCTAATCGAGGTTTAGTTGGAGGTGGTATGAGGGATGAGGGTGCTTCGACGTCTAAGTCGGCGGTGCAAGCGGATCACCAGGATTGTCCGAGGCAGGAGACGACGTCAATGAGACAATGGGTTGATCTTACCAATATGGACAACTCGGAAGACGACAATCCGTTCATGACTCAACTGAGGAATCCCCTTGATTGTGTTGACCTGACTCCTGCCTGGGAAGATGCGACTAGAAGTGCGTTGGCTCCTGGAAGTGATCCCATCCGAACCAATCTGACGCTCAAGAGCGACGCAGAGGATAAACACAAACCCAAGGAGGAACACGAAGGCGATGCTTCTATTGTGTTAATCGACCCAATCGACCTGACTCTCGACTCTGACACTGATGACGAGAGCGTTAGGAAGCCCGAAGTGAAGGAATTGGATCGCTCTACGTGTGTTAGTCCTATCAATGTGATTGACCTCACACTCGACGACGAGTCGGTGGAAGTAAATTCCAAGGTCAACGAAGAAGAGCCTGTCAATGATGACGAGGAAGAGTACGAGACTGACCCTGAGTGGTCTGATCAAATCAAAAATCTCCAGGTTCGTTAACTGGGCTAATTTTATAGGCACCGAATGATTTACCTGCTCACATCATTTCTTTTACTTAGGCTCAGGTCGACGCCCTTTGAAAGCAGTGTCGAGTGCCAGTGCAGAAGAAGCGGAAACGGGAGCGTGATGATGATGGGGGTAGGGAGGCGAAGAAGGAGGTAAAGGTGGAGGATGGATAGGCTCTATGCTGTGATATTTTGTCTAGGGGTTTTGGCTGACAAGGGTGTTTGTGGCTGAAGATGCTATGCTACTTCGTCGTAGGGAATTCCCCACAAGGCAGTACGAGTCAATTGTTATTTTTTGAATTTTTTATCTATGGTATATGGATGTATAGTCAAATAATTGTTTAATACTTAGAATACGAATAGTCATTTGATCAGAGGGCCCATGTAGCACAACTCAGGAGAATTGTTCCCAACGAGATAGGGGCTTCGGGAGTTCCCAGATGGGATCAGATCACAGTGACCGATTCAAACACCCAACGCACCTCTTTCATCTCTGGCACCATGGTTGCTTGTGCTTGCTTCAACAATAAATAAATCCGCTTTCATCGACATTACTTTTGTCTAGAATTTATTCTCACTTGTGGTACTGGATCTAACTGCACTAGACTTGTTTTTCTACCCTGAACACTGCCCTTTTTTTTGGCTGAGTAACTGAACTCGCAACATCGACAAGGAACAAGATCTAGTGATGGGGGACACAGTTATGCGTAGCGAGAATTTTTTTGCGTGGATTGAAGTCGACGGAAAAGCTTTAGAAGAATTTCAAGAATATGAATCAAAAGAAAATGGGATCAAATATGTTACGTGCTGGATTCCCTCACAGGTGGGGAAGGTTGGTTTTGATATCGTCGGTTTTCGTATACCAATGCACTAACCATTTGGATCCAGTCATGCAGCCGTTTCGAGTCTGCGTACACGACACAGACCGAGAGACAAATGTCGGTTTTGGTGTTGGAATCGATGGCAAAGACCTGCCAGGCCGGGTGCTTTTCAAACTTGACAAAAATTCTGACAAAGAGCCAGCTTACCCGTCAGCCATCGTTCACGGGTTCCAACCTTCACGTCGCAAGTTTCAGGCATTCGCGTTTTCAAAATGCATAATTATAGGTATGCAGTTCAATATCTACGTTGAACATCCTGACTAATTCCCCATCTCTTTTTAGGCGATGATAACGAGGCACAACTCGACCCTGCTTCAAGAATCGGCCAGATTGAGGTTGATCTCACAGAGGTGAAATTCCGAAAATCCAAGAAACGGAAACGCGCGACACCCCTTTCCACGCCTGCGCGACGCGTCAGCGAGCGACTGCAAAAAGGCATTGTTCATTGTGTTGAGTAAGATTATCCTAACCGCTTTTTTTTCTTCTTCGATCAACGATGTTCTAACTTGCTCCCATTTCAGACTAGGAGAAGCCGTCAAGCTTGAAGAAGAGTGCGAAGAGACTGAGCTTGATGTCGTGGACTGTATCAGCTCAAGTCACGATTTGGTGACTTTCGTGTTCAAATATTGACCGATTGGTGAGTTTTCAACCTTCACCTTCCTCGCACCCGCATAGTTTTTTAATTTGCATCTCTATTTGCTTTAGAGGTCCTCCGAGCTGAAAGGATTGCTCCGCCCCTAATTCATTCTGAAGTGATTGCGTTAGACGAAGACTCTGACGAGGATGTCGATATCAAGGAGGAATCTGATGATATGACTGAACTTTTGGTCCGTTTGGCCCTTTTCGTTCCTACCCCAAGGTGGTCTAACGAGATGAATTCATTTTGGCAGAGTCTGGAAAGGGATCTTTTGAAGGAACGGGATGCCTTAGATCAAAACGAACGGCAGAGGAACGTCCGACCCCCGCCTTCACACTTTAAATCGGAACCTCAGGAATGAGTGGTCTAGCCTTCGACTTCGGTGCTGCCAAGGGATGTACGCACTTTCTTGGTTGCGTTATGTGAGTCCCCTCATTCAGCTTGAACTTTTATCGTACTGCAAGTTGACAGACAGACATCAATCAGGTATATAAATTGCACAGCATTCGTATTATATGTATTTGTTAGAATCTTTCACACTCACAGAGGAACCGATTCACCCTCTTTGCTAGAGCAATGGGAAAACTATGTAGGGTGTTAATTCAGTCAAGGTTTTGGGTTTCATACCAAATCTTTTCGAGCCATTGCATCAAGGGTACAAACGACGAGCGTGGAAGTGCAACTTTGCAACCATTGAAAGAAGAGGTTTCGAACGCTTCTTTTTACTGAAATTTTTCGAGCTTAGTCGACACGATACACGTTGCGAACACGTTGGACTTTGTTTTCCAATTTCCAACTGTGAGCATAAGGATAAACCTATGTATTCAATGTTGAGTTTCGAACCTAGACTGATGCGAGAGGTATAAAACTACAGATAATATAGATCTGAATTATGTTGTCTGCCTCGGTAAATTCTGGTTCCACAATGTGGCAAAGACTCATCATAGGATAAGATGGTGGTAGCGACGACTGAGCAGAAGTTTGTGACAAACATAACCAAACCTTTCCATTGAACCTGGTCCCTTCCCCTTAATCCCTTCAATGCTCCTTCCTCATCGTCGGCGTCGGTCGCGTCTCTAAGGACACGTTTATTTGCTTTTATATCTTATCCAGTGTGGAGGACCGATCACTTGGCGATCGCAAGTGGTTGAGGTTCTGCAATTTAATATCACATCGTCACGGGTCAAAAAGTCTCTCTATAAATATCACAGCTGTAACTTGAACATCACCCCCATCTTGTTCTTTCTTTCTTTCTTGGACTTTTATCTGACGAAGCCAGGTGAGGATCGAACAGGCTCGTTGCCTATGAGCCTTGAACAACCACTAATTCCATCCCCAGTTCTCGTTAGGGCCTCTAGTTTGGCCTTTCACACCCTAAACTCCCTTTTGACCATTTTCAAGAAAACCCGTTTGACTGTCACGAACACGATCATTTTCGCGCGTCACTCATGCCCTTTATCGGCAAATTCTCAGTCTGGATCGACTCGGAAGGAGAAAGACTACGGGAGTACAACATCCACTATGATTCCCAGACAAAGACGAAAACTTGCTGGATCCCTTCAGACGCTGGGAAGGTATGTCATGGAGCAGTTGTTTTTAAGTAGTACAGGTAACAGTTTGTTTCGACAGAAATTTAAGATCTATTGTCAAGATGATGGCTGCCGCTGCGTAACAGCTTATGTTGCCCTATTGGATGGGCAGAAGCTCCCATTCTGTGAGACCGTCGAGCCACGCTATGATAGCCTTGAACCGGTGTGCTTTAAAGGGGTTGATACACCACATGGATTAGCACCATTCATTTTTTCGCCTTGTATTTTCATTGGTGCGTGATCCTCAATGACTTTACTTATGTCTTAAAACTAATGCTGGACTCATAGATGAGGATACTCCGAATGTGTCAATGTGTGTCGATTCAGAAATTGGGGATATCAAAGTATTTGTGTACAAGGCGAGAGTGGTGAAGGCTAAGAAGAAAAAGAAAACAAAGAAAAAGCAGACGAAGGAAAACAAGACAGCGGGAAACAAGAATAGCACTCCTGAACGCACTAGAGCTCCTGGGCCTGAACACGCCAACGCTCCTGAACCCACTCACGCTCCTGAACCTGCTAACACAATCAGCAGCAACATGACCAAGAAACCTGGCCCTGAGTTGCTGTTTCCTGAGCTGCTACTCAATGAACGAAAGAAGTCAATAGGATTGGTGCACGGAATTCAGTATGCTATGCTTTCTTTTCTAGGCTTGCCGATTTCCAACTCAAACCTTCACTCTTTAGACTTGGAGAGGTCCAGCGGCCAAATGATAGTACAAGATCATCTATGGAAACAATCCCCATGCCAATGTCAGTCGTGACAAACCCCTCCATGCCGATTGCATTAAACCCTGTGTCCACAGCTGGACCTGGGGGATCTAGGCTGGAAAGACAGGAACCAGTGTTCCAGGAACGGCAGGGAGACCCCGAAGAAAGTGACTCGGACGATGCAGGTGATGTGGTCAATAATCATCAAAGAGTTGCCACATTTATCTTCAAGTACAGACCCATGAGCATGTTCAATTCTCGCTGCTAGTACGCTGCCTGGTTTCTTACACGTTCTTTATTTGCAGAATTCCTCCTTGCTGAGGGATATGTGGGATATGTGCAGAAGCTTCGCCTTCCAAGAGCCCAATTACCAATTCGAGAGCAAATAGAAGATAGATCCATTGCACTTGCAATGGCGGGTACAGGCTTGAATGTAGAAAACGATATGTCAACAGCTGCAACTGACCCTGCCGATCTTGACCCCACGTCAGACCCACAAGATCTTCCAGAGCTAGACAACACTCCCTGGAAGGTGAGGCACATTTGTCTATTCACATTTTTTTCGAGATGCTGTGAAAGCTGGTCCGCTGAAAGTGTTCCCTCTACCCCTTCAGGTGAAGATTGACGAATTGCAGGCTGTCCTGTCCCAACCCGATCGAATGCCTGTGCTGCCTGATCCAGAAAATGTGATTGACCTGACTCTGGACTCGGACGATGGTGAGTCTGATGATGGAAAGAAATGTGGTGCTGCAGTGGTACTGGCGAATGCACAAGAAAAAATGAGAGTGCTTCAGGTGAGCAAACCTTTTGGGTTCACTGGAAGTGCGCTTTGGGTTTCCTCGATTATTGACCATAATAAACCGACCAGAGTCAAATGGCTGAATTGCAAAGTGTAATAGAGAGCGTAGCAGTGACGCAAAAGCGCCCCTTGACACGTATGAATGACACTGTCCCGAACAAAAGAGTCAAACTGGAACCAAAGGACACACCTATCAATTCTGGTGTCGTCCCAGAGAAAGAAATAAAACGGGAGGACTGATAGCGCCGGGAAAGAATAGTATCCAAGTTATATATAAAATTTTGACTTTTTTTGAATTGAATTGAACATGAAGACTGAGCATGAAAATGGGATAATTTGTGCGAGGTTTTCTCGCTCAAATAGTGGACCTTGTAGGCGCCTGCTTACAAATACGGCCTGTGAAAACATTGAGACCCCACAAAGGTATGGCATCTCCCATCGCCTTGATACGGGTTTCTCATTAATACTGATAGCTGAGCAACAGAGTATTTTTTTTCAATGTTCTGTCATGCGTTGATGAGTTTTGTACCATCACCCCTTCGAAAATCGCCATTTACGAGATCACTTCGAGATCATTCCGAACTCACCAGTCCGTACAGAGCTCGTAGTAAAACTACCGACTTTCACCTTCATTTCCCGACGCCATCTCCCCTCCGGTATTAGCCTCAACATGTGTAGCAACGTGCATGCGGCGCTATCTCATTCATCACTCAGCTCTCACAGGTCCACAACCTCGGAAGAGCGGTTTTATCCTACATGTTAATCCTCTCGTTGCCTACCACCTTTTTGCGTTCAGCATTCCTTTTAATGTCATCCAGCTACCATTATGCGCTCATCAACGTGCTTGACGGTTCACTCATAGTCATGAGTAGAATGAGAAAAATGGAGGGGAGCACCAGTCGAATTGCTGAGTCATCAAATCTCGCGGGACATACCCAAGAGTCCAAGACTATCGACCCCGAGAATTTGGATGCGGTCGATTGACTCCACCCATGTCCAAAATCTATGCTGCAGAATTTACAATTTCACCCCATGTGCTTAGATCTAGATCGAATTCAAAATCGTTTAGAAATTCAGCCGAAAATTTTACTCTTCAATCGGACCTCAAGCCTCAAACCGCATAGCCGTCTCTTCTAACAGAACCAGGAGTCACGCAGGTGGTAAAGGCTATCTTGTCACAGTCAATGTGTTACCGATTGATATTACCACCGATTAATTGGAAAACCGTTGTAGGAGACATTTGCACATAGTTATATATATATTAAAGTTGAGATTGGTAGAAACTACCAGGTGTCACACCATGTCAAGGTCTGAGAGATCTGGAAGGCATTGAGAAGGCGAAGCACGGCCAGGCTTCTTTCGATTGGTTTCCCAGGGCGCTTATCTTCGGGGCGGCCATTAAGACTATTAGGGTATCTCACTGTGGCGATCTGATGCCACACACGATTTTTAGACCATGCATGGCAACCTTGATCCCAGTTAGGCACCACCTTCGTCAAATTTGAGCTCCTGGAGACCCAATGAATTCAGATGATTCAGATTCCACCCTTCTATTGACAGCGCCAGGCATGTGAGACCTTCTGTTTTTTTGCCACTTGAAATGTCTAACACTCCCCTGGATTCTATTTAATCCCAGCCTGGGGGCAAATGTTTCATCAACCAAAGCACAAAATCCCCCCCTCCCAATCAAACTTATCCTCACAATGCCCACACATGAGGGATTGACTGCTTGGATTGAAGTTGATGGTCATCGTCAGCCAGAATACGAGGTGGGAAAAATCGATGAAGATGGTTCAATTACCTGTACTATCCCATCTATCGCGGGAAAGGTATAACTTCATCTGATTTTGTGTGTCGATGCACTTATCTCGTCTTGATTGGCCCCAGTCATTCACCATATGCGTCCACGATGAGTACAGAGACCTCAACATAGGCTGCTGCCTCACCCTTGATGGGGAACCCTATGGAGGAAAGGTCATTTTTCAATGCGAGGACAACGAGGTCCCGGAGAGACCATCCTCAAGAATGAAGGGATTCCAGCCCGACCGTTTCCATTTTCAACCATTCCAGTTTGCAGATGTCATCCGCTCGGGTAAGTGCAGTATCAGCCTTCTCTGGGGCGTCGCCAACCAGACCCCGGCTCAATTTTTTCATTTCATTCCACTACAGATGACGGGGACAACACCACCGATGTAGGCGGTGACCAATTGGGTCAAATCAAAGTCTTACTTAGCGAGGTGAAGTACAAGAGAGTCAAGGATAAGTCAAAGAAGGTCGTACGCTCTCGCGCTCACTGTGTGAGTGAACAGGTCACCAGACATCTTTCCCATTGTATCGCGTAAGAGTTACTTAAGAATCACTACTTCGCCATATTTGCGCTAACTAATACGTGTTACAGACTGGGACCTGTTGAGAAACTGGAAGATTCTCAACCCGAGGGTGATCTCGACGCTGTCAAAGTAACGGAATATCTCCGTGAGCTCGTCAAGTTTGTGTTCAATTACAGGCCTATGCGTGAGTTTATTCAACTTTATTAACACCCCACTGAAATAAAAGACCACCCTTGATAAAAAGATGAACTCGTTGCCGATAGAATTGCGTCCCCCCCTTTGGATATAAACGGAGTGTTGGTGGAGAAAGCTATGTACACCCCAAAGTCGGGAAAAAAGCGAGCGGCATTAGTAGATTTAGACGATAGCTCAGACGTTAGTAGTGGTTTGGATTTGTGTTTACCACTGTGTTTGGCTTACAGTATACTCTATTTTTCTAGGTCAACGACAGTGATTACAGGCCTACCTCCCAGTTGAAGAAGCAGAAGGTTTCATCGACTCAGAGGTCTAAGAGGTTGTTGACCAAGAAATAATTTTTTCAGGCTAGATCATCATAGGATATGTAGCTGTCTTTAACTTTGAAACAGTAGTCCCTCTTCAATACGCGGCTCCCATCAATTCATTTCTCTCTGGTGACGCGGAACTGGCGAGGCATCGACAGCCTGCTGGAAGCCTCATTTTTATTCTTTAACGTGAACTTTTACTAGTGACAAGATCATGTCCGTCTCAATGTTAGTGGCCTTGTGCCAGCCGGCCTTACACAGTTCATCTATATCTTGAGTCAGAGTTAGCAATATAGTATTGGCACTGGCGCTTGCAGCGTCTGAGATAATTTCTATTCAGAAAATATCGTTACTTTGGTTTGTGTGTTTAATAACTGATCATGAACGATGTTGATTGCTCAAACGCGCGACGCGTTGAGCTGATTGATTACGCGTAACGTCACGTTGCACATGTATATGACGCCGTAGCATTGACGTGAGACTCAGACTCTAAAGGCAGCCCTCATCCACGACCCTAGTCATCCTTTCAGGCCCCTTGCTCTCAGCACCACCTATTCCACCTCACAAATCGTTCTGGTCGTCGGGTCCCAAAGAAAACGATCCTCGGAGGCCTTGATCATTCACGCTCAGTTTATAAACATTGTGGCTTGTCAACGATGCCCTCTTTCGGTACCTTCTCTGCCTGGATAGAAACGGATGAAGGAAAGTTGGACGAGTTTTCTGTGGAATATTCCCCGATTAAAAAGATGGCTACATGCTGGGTTGCATCACAAGAAGGGAAGGTATATTGTTCCATAATTCGATGTACGAAGCGCGTTTATCTAGCCAACAAATGCTTTCAAGGACAGACCTTCAAGATAATGTCCCAAATATTTGCCCCTCAATTTCCTGTGTGTGTTAGAGCGCAAATTGATGGCACTAAGACTCCGCATTGCAATATTCAGCCGTCTACGCAATGTGAAATGGTAGCTTTTAATGGCTTCAGAACGTCGGTCAACACTTGCCGACTTTTCCAGTTTGCCAAATACCGCTTGTTAGGTGCGCTGCCCTCTTATTACGGCTTTTCACATCTGCTTGTACTAATACCACTTTCAGAGGATGAGGACACTGGTGGTGCCAGCTTGAGCCCAGGTGTGGGCGATCTCACAGTAGAAATCCACCGGGTTGAGCTAGGAGAGCCAGTGTATCGTTACACAAAACAGCGGACTCCAAAGAGCTTACCACCTTTGCTGATCAACGAGAAGGCCAAAAAAATGCATAGTTCATGGCGTTGAGTAAAGAAAATTTATGTTTGATATTACCCCCCTTTAACACGACCGATCAACAAAGATTGGGTAGCCCCGTTGCTACGCGCGAACAATCACGGGCAAAGTTCACTCGGCGTATTACTTACGAAGAACGAGTGGCAACATTTATCTTTAAATATCGGCCATTGGGTATGCGATCTGTTCAACTGAGGTATATTCAATGACTCATGCAAGCCCTTTTCCTGTTAGATGTCCTCCGGGCAGACGGAATCGCACCCTGTGCCCCTCCTGTGATCGATCTCTCTATCGAAAGGCCTCATGGCGTCCCAAAGGTTGAAACACTATCTCGGCCTATCTCCGCTTCTGCACAAGGAGAGATCATTGATTTAACCCTTGACGACGACGATGTGTCCGACAATGGTGAAGTTATTGATCTGACGGTAGAAACAAGAGCCCAGGCCCTGGAGGTTCTTATGTTTTGCACCACTTTACAATACCACGTTGACATTTACCTATCACAGGAGGAACTTGCTGCACTAAAGGCCCAACTGGCGCTCAAGAAAAAACGGAAGCGTCCCTCAAACGACGACGCTAGCTCCGTTAAAAATGAAATCAAACGCAAGTAATTTGCTGAGGCTTTTTATAACAAGAATTTCTCGGAATGTTTCGCTGCACTATGTATTGTACCCCTTGATCAATTTAGCTCCCCACACTTTACACATTTCATGCTTAAATTACCGTACTTAACTCAGTTAGTATAGAGTACATCTGGTCTAACTCAAAGGATACACTACCGCCTCATCATACTTTTCATAATAGCTTCTGGTGTGCGATGTCATGAATTCTGCGGAACATCTAACGTTTTTTCTTGAATACTAACTTATTAATTCTGCAAGACTGGATCATCGTTTCTCGCAACGATGGGTCCTCACCACAATAGGAATAGGTCATATGACAGACTTCGATACTCAAAGAATCAATTTTCTCGATATCAAGTTTTGACTCTACCTCACCAAATATCCAGAAGAAAATAGAACTAATCCTCTAGAAACTATCGCAAACCTACAACACGCTATCTTTTATTCTCCTTTAGCACAGATCACACGGCTGAAGGGGAACTTCATGCCAACGAAGGATAACTTTTCAGTATGGATTGAAGTCGAGGGAAGGTCGTTGCCTGAATACGGCATAACAATCTCGAAGGAAGATCAGTCGGTCGAGTGCTGGGTTCCTTCTGAACTCAACAAGGTAAGTCGAATCGCAGCTGTTGCTGCCTCATATGGCTCTCGACCGTTGACTCTCATGCTGTCTGTACTCAGCCCTTCGAAATTTGCGTCTATGATAGCATTCGTAGCTATAGCTCAGCGTTTGACGTTCGTGTAGATGGGAATGATGTTTCCTGCGGTCGAGTCATTGTGAAATCTGATGAAGAAACCAAGCGCCCGTCGACAAGGGTGAGGGGGTATCAGCTCACGAAGCGAACAATGCAGTCATTTTATTTTTCGCAGTGCATCTTACTTGGTAAGCATCCTTGGTTTTTCACTCAACCATGAGCTGTCACTCATGAATAAAAAAGACCCTGATATATTTAATTCTTCTGTTTTGCGAGGAGTTGGACAGATCGAGGTCGAGATTGAGCAGGTCCGATTGAGGAAAACCAGGGCCACACCACGCAAAAGGCTCACCATTCCTCCTCTCTTCCTCAACGAACGGGTTCACAAAGGTATCGACCACGGCATTAGGTACGTCTTATTTATTCAATGAGATCTTATTTAATCAGCTGAGGGGACATGTAGAGTTGGAGATGAAATTCAAAAATATTACGACCCTTTTCCAACATTCGCGACGCAGCGGGTGCGATATCTTGGGACGTTTATCTTCAAGTACAGACCAATAGGTAGAGTTCGTCTGAAACGCATGCGGTTGGATTTCGGGCCTGATTTCCATTCTTTCTCTCAGAGGTTCTACGTGCCCACGAACTCGTACCTCATTTCAAGAGGCCAAGCATGACGCCCGAAGTTATTGACCTGACAGAGGAAGCGGAGGAGCTGCAACGACGAGTAGCGGAGCTCAAGGTAGAGTACCCCTGAACGTTCTCTGGTGTGTGGAATAGTGGTATTAATTCCGGCTTTCTCTCTTTAATTATCGACCCCCGACAGGGGATGGTGTCTTTCCTTGAAAGGCAGATCAGCAACCTGAACGGACGGCTTAGCCTACCAGCACGCGTTTAAATGTTAATTTACCATCGTTAAAATCGCTATTGTGATGCAAAAATGTTTAAAGTATAGTGGCCTCAGCTTGTAATGTAGATTACGATGGAATTCGCCCATTTTCGAATGACCAAAAGGCCCACACTCGAGGGATGAATGGATCAAACTCAGCTGGGTGGGTAAAACTGTTGGGAACCTACGAAGGACCCATCGATGTCCATAAATCCGCTTTCAAGGGACTGAAATTTAGACATGACATTTGATAAAGGGTTAAAAAATACTAAGCTTTAACCTTCGACATTTTCCGATTTTATTCTGCCTCTTCGGAGGGTTCCGCGCAATTCGCGGCCATATTTGGCCAGGACAATGCCTGGTCCACCTCTCGCAACTCCCCCCAAAAACCACATTCAATTAGCGTTTGATTCACCTCTTGCTACATCCTCCCTTTTATCTTATATATTAATAACAAATGCCCTCTGTAAACCAGTTTTCGGCCTGGATCGAAATCGATAACGAGCGTGTCACGGAGTATCAGAAAAGATTAGAAATAGACCATGGAGAAAAAACGGCGCATTGCTGGATTGCCTCTGAAGCAGAGAAGGTATAGTTCTCACTAAGACTAACTCTTACATGGTTTGATGCTTTTTTCCCTTTGTTAGTATTTTGAAATTTGCATCCACCACAAGGACCGCAGCTTCGATGTCGGGTATAGCATCATGCTCGATGGGAAGGAAATGCCTTGTGGAGGGACGATTTTGTGGTATCCTAACTCATCGAAGGTTGCACCATATCCCTCCATCAAGATTCGAGGATGTTCCCTAGGACGTGGATGGCTCCAGCCATTCATGTTCTCTGACTGCATCCTCATGGGTAAGCACTTTCACCGATTTTCGTCACACATTCCGTGCTCTTATATACATATTTATGCCAAATTAGACGAGTCGGAAGACGATTATACGAGTTACATCAATACGTTCCATCGTATTGGGGAGATACGTATCGTTGTTTGGAGGGTACTCTGGCAGGAAGCAAAGGGTCGAGGAGATGCATCCGACTTAGAAAGACGGGAGCTTACTCAACCTTTGCGACTCAGTGAGAAGGCATTTAAAATGGCAGAGCATTGCTCTAGGTCTGTTTCAATATACATTTCCTTGCAAAGTCCATTCTAACCCAGAATTAAAAGACTTGGGCCGCCTCAACTTGAAAGGACAGGAAAACCATTCGAACACAACTTGGCTGACGAACCAGACAAGGTATTCCTCGAAAGAAAACGAGTTAATCTTATTTCGTTTGTCTTCAAGTATAGATCGCTAGGTAAGAGCTTATATTATGATCCCCTTCAATTAAACTGTCTCTTAATAATTTATTAGAGCGGTTGAGGGCAGACAGAATCGCCCCAATGCCGACGGTGGTGCACCCAGTACCCGAGATCATCGACCTCACAGGTCTTTCCGACTCTGAAGACGAGGACGAGAGAGCTCGAAGCATGACTCTGACAAGTCTGCAACAAGAGCTGACCATGCTGAAGGTACGTATAAGTTCGATAATCACCACAGTTTTCTAATGTCGTTAATCTCATATCCAATCGATAGGCAGAGGCCTCCGACCTTAAGCGCCGACTGTTCCGCTGAAAGTCAAAAAAGCGACTCTTTTCTATGCCATGACACACTCATCTCAATTAAATTTTTATCGACAAAATCGACCATGCTATACAGCCCATGACTTACCTATAAATACACCAAGTAGACTACGTCTAATCTCCGTTTCTAGAAAACAATTTTAAACGTGGGGGGGGGGGAGCCTCGGGATCCTCGGTCAGGCTCATCAACACCTACGTTTCGTCCAGGGAATTGCTGACTGCACCGCTCGGTTCATGCTACATATTTTATGATCACACTACTCAGATAAATTGAAGGTGAAGCGCTGACGGCCAAAGGATCCTCTTGATGAAGTCATTTGATACGAGCTGAGACGCGGACCCTTGCGATAGATTTTGCAATTGCGGACCACTACGACCCTACATTTACTACACATGCATGTTCCAGAATCAAATTGAAGTCAATCGCTTAGTGGACACTTTTTGAGAGCCACGACGCAAATTGAAGATACAGAACCAGCTGCCATAAAGAGACCCATAAGCGTCAAGCCCCAATTTCAGTACCAGTCCTCTAGATCCATATTACCACTCCCAAAGAAACTCTTCACAGAAGGGATCTGTTGAGACAACTCCAACATCAAATTGTCGCATTGATCCTTTCCTTTGATGGATAAAGCGATATCATATAGCTTCCAAAGGTCGTATCGGCGGGGCTCAAGACCACGATTGGGCTCATGCTGCTGGAGGAACGAATACTTGTCAACAATCGCTCAATGTTCAATACTTAAATCAGACGTACAATTTGAAGATGTAGACTCCATAGGTTCGGCAAGCTTTGTGCGAGGCAGTCAATCAACGTGCTGTTGTATTGGAGAGCGGACAGTTTAAGATATCGCAGATTTTTGCATGCCTTGAGACCCGATAGAATGGTTTCAATTTCACCAATGCCCCAATATCGCTGCTCGATGGATATCTCCTCCAGGTGTACCTCTGAATTGCGTACGAAAGCAAGAAGGGTGTCTAGTCCATCGTCTCGCCTGGTCGGATAGATATTCAGGACACGAAGATTGGCAAAGCAATTAGGACGTGTCAGACATTGCATAAGACAGCTATTCCAAGTCGTCTCTGCGTTATTCATTACTTCGGAAGGGAACTTCCCAGGATAATAGACAGTGAACTGCTTTAGGTGAGGAGAAACATGGTCAAGAAATCCAGTTACCGCGGAAGGGTCGCTCAAAGGGCATGCTGGTGATTGAAGTCCTAATCCCGTGATATCGAGCGTCGCAAACTCCTTTAGCCTTGCGTATATAGGGGAGAGGTCCTCGCCAAGGGAGGGGATGAGATGGAAAGAGCGTAGCTGGCTTGAAACCCTCCGAAAACCTGATAGAAACGCATCGATCGAAATGGGTTTATTGTCGGAGGTAGATCTAGGCAAATCAGCAACTTCTTCATTTCCTCCGCTACAGTCGGTCATGAGAAAACCAAATATGCCCAAAAAATGAAAAACTCTACGGACCTTAAAGAACCACGAAGCTCCAGTGCAAGCTCAATTTTCGGCGGAGGGGGTGATCGAAATACTGATAGAAGATTTGGGAAAGATCCCTGATAAGAAAAATTTTCGAGGGTCATTCCACACGCTTTCCAAATGGTTTCAAGAACAGCATCAAGGGCAACAGGGCGAGGAAGGGTAGCGGTTTGAGGAGCACGAAGAAATAATGTCCGAACATGTCGCATGTTAGGGAGGGCCTCGCCGAAGATCTCCATTGCTTCTATGAAGTCAACAAATCCAGGGGATATCGACCTGGCGTCCTCGTCTTCATCTTCGTTTCGGTCCAGACGCCCTCGGTCCAAGCTGAGCAAATCTTTCTCATTGGATGTCCCTGTATGTTCTGGGGATGACCAGTGGAAGTACTCGATTGTCAGACGGAGGTGCTTAATTCTCTTGGCGATGCATGGCTGTCTGTTCAGAACACCAAGTTAGCCCAAGTCAAAAAGTAACAATAATTACGTGCAGAACGCATCGATGACGAAACAATCAGAGACTTACAATAGGTGAACCAACTTCGCTTTCACGACAGAGTTGGTGAATTCGAGATCTACCTCGGCATAGAGGAGGTCCATTGCAATCTCGTAAAAGAACCTGTTTACGACGGCCAACTGAAGTAGCGCCCTTCGCGGTAGCCATTCCACTGCGGCCATCCACAATTCTGACGGAAGCCTCTCCAGTTCCTTGTACTGTTCTTTGACCACCTGCTGCTCGGTAAAGGATGGACCACTATTTCTGTGGCTTTTCCTCCGCTGCATAATTTTTTGAAGTAGTGAAT
This sequence comes from Panaeolus papilionaceus, assembly GCA_015501605.1. Taxonomy (NCBI): domain Eukaryota; kingdom Fungi; phylum Basidiomycota; class Agaricomycetes; order Agaricales; genus Panaeolus; species Panaeolus papilionaceus. The sequence goes on along the minus strand of JADNRZ010000020.1, from coordinate 643,653 downwards.
CAGGGTGTGGGCCACTTGTGGGACCAGTTTGGGGGGTTTTTATAACCATGGCACAGCTAAACATTTGCTTTTTGGTGGGCCCACCATCATGATTATTATGAGGCACAGGTGGCAGACGTTGTGTGTCGTTTACTGAGAAAGCCTTGTGGCCAACGTGCGTGATGGGGAACTTGAAAATGGCGGTGGCTGTTTTCATTGTTGGTCTTTTAAGAGGTGAATTGGACTTCACAGGTTATGATGAGCCAGAAAGCATCAGGGTACTCGAAAAGAAGGGACATACCTGTATGTGGGACCACTTGCCGCGACTCCCCTGTCGTTTATATCCGTTCCGAATCAACCTTCCATCTCCGTGAACCATCTAATTTAAGGCTTAGTGGCATCCGGGTTTATGAAATTTTCAAATCGTAGGAGTTTATCGTGGGCGTTGTATTACATGGAGTGACATGTTATATGATGGTGGTTCCAGTTCAAGCCCAGCCCATCAGCGTGGCGACTGTGTTATTTAGATTGACGGCCGCAACGAACACAAACAACATTGTTGGTTGATATCTAACATCCATCATCAAACATCGTCTCTGTTTCGACCACCCTCATTTGGCTTTAATATTTGCGTGCTCAATGGAAAAGGGGGTGTTATCGATTATTTCGCCACCATCTGATTGCAGATGAAGTTCACGGAGGCTCCCAGCAGTGTGCTTTGGAGCTTTCTCGAAGATCGCCATCGCAGTTGCCTCAAGTCAACTGAGGTCCAAGGAGATAATTCTTCACAACGAATCATACAAGGATCACTAACCCTAACATCTAATGCGGCAATTTCGAACCAGCAGGACGTAGAAAGGAGACTTTCTCGTTCCCACCAGCATCAGCCTATTCAGAATATCGGAAAGTCGCGTTCCCTTGAGCTGTCAAAGGCGCCTAAGTGCTATCATTGACGCCCATTGAAGATCTCGATAAATTTTCCTACTACTGTGAATAACCAGGTACCGTTGCATCTTCATTCTGAGAGCCGGATCAATGACCTTCAATGAATGCCAAAATGAAAACCTTAAAAGAGCGTTGCGCGAGCCATCGGTGTACAACAGAAATCACCGAAAGCGACGCATCAACCGACGAACTGCATGCAGTGGTTAGATGGAGGTCCGAACATTGCTATTCCGCTTGGGTCAGGACCGTGCCCAAACCTGACGTTCTGATAGAAAAGGCGCAGCTCACGATGAAACACGCGGTCTTCGCTACTGCATACGAGAACGTCCCAAACTAACGGCGCATGCTTCGAGCGCCTCTTCTCAGCGCCTGGGTCATATCGCCGTGCATCGCCCCAATACGCCACTGAGAAAGCAGTAACCAATTTATGCCCCTCTCAAGCTCCTGGGCATTATTTAGGGATGGTGCGTTCAATAGACCGGTGATTGGAATGTGCTGAGGTATACATAGTACCTAGTCTGTCAAACTCGTCGTTCAATGAGAGTGAGATGAACCCAAATCTTTCGCAATGCATCCGGAATGACACGTACGCGTTGATCCTAGTTTTATTCCGCAATGTCATCCTAGTGTGCTTCACATGGTGTTAAGAAGGTGTATGAGCTGAATCGTAAATTTGTACACAAACCCTCGTTCATCTGATGTTGCCCCTTTCTTGCAAACAAGTACCCGCGAACGTGCAAGCTGGAGGGTCCTCCACGCATGACCAAAACTGACTGCACAGCGCTTATCTTACTCCCCAAGCGCCTATTCAGATTATAACCATCTTTTATCTCGATCACTAATCGGATTCCTGCAAATTTTAATTATAATTCCAAACACCCGCACTCATTTCACTCGGTGGAATGTAGGAGATACTTATCTTTGACCTGTGAAAAGTCCCAATTATTTTCATGGATCCGGACCAGCATCTTAGAATTGCTCCAAATCCAGCAGTTAGAACGGGGCACAAATATCCGCTCTTCTGCATGGTTCCGGATAATCACGATTAGATCGTTTGGATCATCAACTCCGCACTGTGTACCGGTACTTTGCTTTATTGCTACAAATTTAATTTTGATAAGATTGCATAACATGAACATGACGAATGCCAACATGTCAATCATGCGATTTTTTATACTGCTTTAATCAATCCAGTGAACCTGAAGATATATACAGCATACCAAGAGGTTATTTTTATACTAACATGAGGTCGGAACCTATGAACATCGCCTCTTCTCAATACATTTTTCAAATCTTTGTATTCAATAAAAATACGCTCATTGCCACGTTCGCCTCGCCACCGGGAGTTTTTCACCTGTGCCGTCTAAGTTAGCTCAAGCTTACTGTATTACAGCGATAAGAGGGTACAACAAGAATAATTAAATACAACAAGAAAGCTAATTACAAGTACAAGGGGTTACAAAACGGTATATGTAGTGTCAAATAAAATTATATATACGACAGCTTACACTGAGCAGGTGAAATCGTCTATGATGAGCATCAAAACGTTACGTGTCGTCAAGCAGGTGATGGTTCCAAGATGTGAGGGGTAGGTGACCAAAAAAGTGCAAGATAATGTTGATGTTGCAGTGTGGCCGTACTGAAAGTGAGAAAAAAGCGAGCCGCGATGCTCAGAGATCTCTGACGATTCAGGGTGATATACAGAGTGGGTCCAGCAGTGAAACAGCGACCCACATGAGCCGAGTATGGATGGGGGATTTGTCACAATGAGTACCAGATTTTATCGATCCAGTACATCCACAACGCCCTCCAAGACAACTTTGGGCAACAGCAACAGCCGGGTTTCAAAGGTTGTCTCCGTAGATGCACCAGACATGCTTGTCGTCGTGCTTGGGGATGTTTTCAAGATAGAGTTGTTGCTAGTGCCGTTGGTCTGCTGGCTTCCGTTAAGCTGCTGGTGCTGGTGATGGGAGGATTGAACAGCAGTGATTGATGATGATGATGATGATGACGATGGCGATGAAGATGAAGATGAACCGTAGTTGTTCTGCATACCCCCGTTCATCACACTCAAACCCGAGCTTCCTCCTCCAGTTTTCTGGCCGTTGCTACTTCCATTAACGGTGTTTTCGCCGCCATTTGTGTGCCCATACCAACCTCCATTAGCCAGACCCCATTCTCCCGCAGTCGCATCTAGCTTCGCTGCAAGTGCAGCTGGCACTCCTCCTTGAGCAGCTACATGGGTATCCACATCAGGAGAAGTAGGGATAGGAGCGGCAACCCGTGTCACACAGCGTAAACCCAATTCGATGGTGGCGACCACGCGGCCTCTGTCCATATTTTGAGCTTTGTGGTGTGATGAAGCGCCATGGGTGGGGGTCTCAGGATAGTATTCCGCGAATGCATCTGTCATCTCTCCCTCTTTCCACACGCCTCCACCTCCCGGTTTGCTGTTGCGGTGCCCATTGATAGTTGGTGTTGAGGGTGAGGACGGGGAGGCGGCGAGCGGGTCAACGACAACGACTTGGAAGGTCGTAGACATGATCTCCTCTCTCGTTAGCTTGGAGAGAGCTAGTGCACTTCTGGCGACGTGGGTCAAGGCTGGGAGATGCGAGCTCCGCAGAGATTGGAGAAGGGATTGATGAACATTGGCACTTGACATCTGCGCTGAAAGGGCAGATTGCACCTTGGGTGATGAACTCGGACTGTGACTCGCACCACTTCCCAGACTGACACATCTCGCCACCAAAAATACGTCCGCACACCACCTCACCATTGTCTCTGCCAACTCGCCCACCGCATACTCCATCAAAGTTGGATATAGCCTGTGCACATATCCGCTCGTCAAGGCGGCCCATCTTGCGCTTGTCGGCTGCGGCTCGCATCTCCGCATTTCGCTGTAGATGTTGGTAAGCAGGGCATCACTCTTGGAAGGAAAGCCGGGAATGAAGGAAGCCAGGGCTCGGGATAGGCAGAGATTAACAGCACCCTGTAGGGCCAGCTGCACAAGGAGAGGGTCGGAAGAGTGGTCCCTCGTGGCAAGAATCTGCGTCATGGCAGTGCCTAACCGACTGACTGTGTCGTTCAAGGCGGGTTGGGAATGGGGAGCAGAGGGAGAGAATGAGGCGTATGTACACAGTTCAGTTGCGCTGGCCGCAAACTGAAGGATTTCGGCGTTGATATCATGCACGGCTTGCAACACTTGCGCCCCAGACCAAGTATCGCTCCTAGTCATGTATGTCTCGTTGCTACGCATCCGTGCACGATCTTCGCTTATTGAGGTGAGGCCTTGAAGTGATGACGACGGAGGTGGAGGAGGAGGCATGATTGTGGAGTAGCCTCCATTAGCACCGGGACTCGTGGCCCTTCGTCCACCATTAGTACGGATGGAGGGAGACGGTGTCCGCGTCGTGGATGCTGATGATCGAGAGTTTGTCGAGGAAGAAAGAGATGTCGACGATGAAGAAGTAGATGATCGGGAATGTGACGATGACCGTGGATCGTCATCTAGTCTGCGGTGACCATTAATCTGTCGAGCAAGATCGGCAGAGTTCATCCTTGTATCCAACGATGAGGCATGACGGGGGCCCTTATGAGGAGTGGGTGAAGGTGAATTATTCCTTGATTGTTGCGGTGTATACTGCAGGGCCGCATCACTTGCTCTACGCATTGACAACGCTCTTTCAGCCGCAGCTTGTTGAACGACTGCTCTATCTCTATCCCTATCTCTGCGTAATCTCTCAATCTCAGCCTCTTTGGCACGCAGCATATCCCGAGTATCCTTCAGAGACCTCTCTAGCATTTTACATCTTTCCTCTACTCGTAGTGTGTCGACATTTGCTCGGGCAAGATCATGTTTTGTAATGTCGAGTTCTCGGCGCATGGACGGAGGAGACAAGTGAGCGATAGTGGAGGTGGGAGATTGACAAGCGTCATGCAACCGTTGTGACAACGGTGTGTGAGGGTGAGGTGATGTGGGCGAGGACAAATGTGAAGGTAAATTTTGTGTTGTGGAGGAAGGTGTTTGAGGAGGAGATAGATACTGGTAGGCGGAATTCAAGAAATTTCTGAACTGGGTAGGTATTTCGAACAGGGACATGAAAGTCGCGCGTTGTTGATTATCCAATTATGCGTGCGTTTGGGTTTCTGTTTTTCTTGGATCCTGCAAATGATAGGCGTAAGAAAGAGAACCTGAAAGTCGTGTTCAATCTGAAGAAATAAGCCAGCTCAGCACCTCATTGCTACACGGAGGAACGCGTGTACAACCGTAGGTTTAAGTAAAGAAAATACCCAACCCTGCCAAATGAAGTCGTCTTTCTCACTGACCTCCGATGTGGGATCCTCATCGGCAATACAACGGCACAACACGTGGAAGCCCCTATCCACACCAGTTTGCTTCATTTTTCACCAACTCGTGGTGACCACCTGGATTTTCAAACGAGCCAGCCATAAAAGAGACCCCTTGAAGGTGTTTAGGTCGTCGGTTCCGATCCGAGATACCTCAGAACGTTGAAATGGTTCACAAAATTTTAGGATAGGGACCTGGAAGCGTTCCTGAACCCTAGTCGATCTTTGACTCAACTTTTTTTATCTCCCAGAATGGGTTAGCGTCAAGGGTGTAGCACTTCAAATATGAGCTGAAATCTTATCTTGCGATAGAGAGTAGCAAGCGGACGTCATGATGACCACCGGTGCGTACCATTAGCTTAGCTTTAGGAGAGATTATCATTTTTCCTCAACCTGAATTCGAGGTGCTCGACATGCCACCAGCTTTGAGTTAGTTGCCGAGCTGGACTTGCGATAGGACGACTTATCTATATTTCTGCAAGAATTAATCTGGCATAAATTGCTCGGCAACGCATGCACAGCGCGGCTTCACTCAGGCTGGATCATCATCTTTACGAGAGATGTGTCAGTACGGCTCCAATACTTCTTACCTCCGGACTGTCCCCCCTGTTGTTGAGGATTCTAAAGTAGTTAGGCATACCTAGATGTATCCACACCCTCCCAACTTGAGCCAATAATCAACTTCTTTTCATTGAATTCATCGGGGTGGAAGGTGGAATTTACCGAGTTCATTGTTTACAAGGCCAATAATTCTTTGTCAATATGCGTCTCTAATTCTGAGCCACGAATTAACCTTTCAGTTTCATGAGCAATAGAAGGACAAGCTCTAAGTATGCACATACCCCTGATTCTTTTTTACACAAGGTGAGTCAAGTATATGCGCCCGGGCGAGGGTATCTTGTGACTTCTTGATAGATGTGCAAGGATACCTTAGCTACATGTTCAAAGAAAGACGATCGTCTGGTGGAATCAGTAAGGTTATAAATGCAATGACATCCATGGCACTTCTTATTACGCTCTAGTTATCGAAAATCAATGTGGAACAAAGCAAACACTCTTACCACAGCGCTCTGAAGTTAAACCCTTCATCGAGCGAGGTCAAAAGCCCCTTGCGTTGTGATAACTGCGTATAAAAAGTCATGGGCTTATTTTGAAGGAGGGCACCTCCGAAGGAAAAGTATTTGAAGAGGGCAAATACCTTGCAGACTGTCATGGTTTGGACGAATATATCGGGGGCGCTTCTTGAAGATAATTGATCCGCTTGATCCGTTGACGCCATCAAAACGAGCTCGGTTTCTTTGACTCTTGATTCTTGAGGTTCCACGCTCGAGAAATTGTGCAGAGCATTGTCAAATGTAGCAGATCAGATGGCTAGAAGGGTTGAACCAAAATTAAGAAGAGAAAGTTAATCATTTTACAATGCCGCCACTCAGGGGTCGCATTGTCATTTGGAATAATGGCTCTTTGAAGATAAAAGTTCTTTGTTGTGAGCGCGGACGATATGTCCATTGTTGTATATATATCACCTCTATGGTGTTAATTCTTCATTCACCTCCGCTTCATAACTCTCACCATATCAGACATCTCTAAAAACAGCCATCGCAATCGTACCCGCGTGATGGCCTCACCAAGAATGCACACATGTATCGGCTTCGCCTACTATGTTGTTCCCCATGAGGACAACCATGAAGTTGACCTCCATGTAGCTCTGGCAATAAGCGAGTCACCTAGATTCGGGAGAGACGGCAAGACCAACTTCTTTACTTTGGGAACGTACGATGGCAAAAGATTCGGAAGCAAAATGGAGAGGAGGCATTACTTCACGAGAACACGCTACCAGCAGGACATCGAAGACGATGGTGGCCAATTCGTCGCCATCGTTCATGTTGGATATACGGAGCAGCCGCGCACTCTCTTGAGAGACATGCTCGTGTGCAGCGTCGAAGTAGGACCCCATCCTAAGTTCGATAAGGAAGACTCTGACGAAGATGACGAAAAAGCCGCAGTCTGGGACACGAAGAAGTGGGCAGGAGTCGCCCTCTGCCAACTGGTCCAGAGGAATACCTTCATCCCTTGCAACGGCATAGAGAATTCTCTGCCTTCTATTTTTAAGGAAACGAAGCGCCGAACCGAGTTTGTCCTACAAAATTGGCAGGAGCTAGGGGTCGAATCGGGAGTTTCTATATTCCAGATAGGAGGGGACACAGATGAAGCTGAATGCGAATTCGAAGAAATGGTACTATGAGACGTATTTTGGTATCAAATGTCAAACCTATTCCTAGTTGTATGATGTGCGCGTAATTCTGTGCGGTAGTGAACGGTAGTGAAGCCTCAAAGACGACCTGTTCGACGACAGTTCAATACTAACCAAAGGGTTACGTGTTACGGCCCAAAAGCCTATAACGGCGTTATTCCATAAGACATAAAGGGCATTTCCGTTGCAACCAGATTGAGCCCATGGCAAGGCCCTTTCCTGAAACCTTCCTGTTTCGTTTGCAAATTGCGTCATGGGCGTATGCGTCGCTTGCGAGCGCTTATGGTTGTCACGGCCGCGGGCTTATATTGCTCCAAACGGCTACATCTCTTTGCACGTGTACCGTTTTCTCGCTTCACCCTTTCATGATGGGGCCCATTGCAACGTCTAAGAGGGGATTCAGTATTAAGATATAAGGAGGTGAAATAATCGTCCCCACAACGCACTCATCATTCCTCGCTGCATTTCACGTCACACCATCTCGGACCAAACTTTTACTCAGCACCCACCACCAAATCCACACCTTATCGTCATGCCTACTGCATCGAAATCTGCCCAAGTCGCTATCGCTATCTTTTATGACTGCATCTCCAATGCTGTTATCCACAACGCACTTGCGATCATTGATGAGAACTATTTCATTAACCGTCCTCAATACGGGACTATGTTCTACGTTTTGAGAAGTGTCCAGGGCAAATGGTTAATTCAACCCTATACATACAAGACTGCGCAGTCTAATGACTTGGTTTTCATCGGTCTTGTTCACATTGGTTTCACAACTAAGCACGCCAAACTTGTCGAAAATCGGTTGGTAGGAAGTCTCGCTGCCCAATCAACGTCCGATCCTGACAGCTTGAGCGATTGGGTCGTCAATGCTGCCTTTGAGCACGTCTATCCCCACCGAACTCACCTGAAATTCGAGAGTCACTTGCTGATTGCGTTGATGAGTATCGAGACTATTACGAGTGCGAAGCTTATGTGATGCAAGTACGCTGCGGAGGGACTTTTGAATCAGCTATTCCCCGTTACTACTCCATCTTTGGTGATTTTTTTCCATGAGGGTATGCTACTTGACAGTTAGGTGTCCCTTGAACCCAAACTTTTAGGACTGCCAGCCTTTACCTTCCCTGTCGATAAAGATCAGTATAATCTAGTACAACTTATGGTCCCCTCCCATGATAATATAAGTCTAGTCTATTTGTTCCTCCAAAGATCTGTTGCGCTCTATAGAATTTCCTTGTCTAGTTTTCCATCTAAAAGTTGTGAAGGACGGAGTAGTGATCATCGGATATTCTCAGCCTCCTGATTGGTTCTTTGCATCGACGACACAACTTCGACCGATAGACAGCGATGCGAACGCGCCCGATATCTATGCTCATGTTATATAAATCTTGCCAAGTTGAGTCGGGCAAGGTTCCCGAGCGTGATTTAAAGCACCGACTATTATTAAGAAGACACCTCGTCCGTGCCAAAACCCAAGCTTTCCTTACCCTTCTGGTTCAAAGCTTTAAGCACCCTCTTTGTCTGTAATCTTACCCCATTGAAATGAGACAGTCTTTTTGTTGTAACCTCCGTTTTTCGCAGCAGTTAAAGCTTATAATAGTGGGAAAACCCACGAGTGATTTCAAGGTCAGGGTCTCCGAAACAGAACAACGTGATCAGACGGTGTCAACGAATGCATAACGTTAACGGCGGTTCTGACTCTTATTATCTTCCTTCATTCTTAATTCTGCGAGTATAATAACGAGCTTTACCCATGATCTAGTAAATGAATGTTCTTCGATGACATGCACCACTTGTTTCGCTTGCCGAATCATTGCCACGAATCGTTATTGTCCTTCCTCCCCCAAAACATGCAGCGATTATCACAAGTGGCTCCGGAGCCGTTGACTATGTAGGTTCCCTTCCTGGTAATCCCTATGACTGACGTCGAATGTCAAAGGTGTTATCAGGACCCGTTATTCCCACAACTTATGCAGATAGAGAATTTGCGGCGTAGCTTATTCTTAAATATGGAAGGTCTACTTTCCCCAGTTCCTGCCAACCCGATTCAAGGGTATTCTTAGACCCACTACCTATGGTATTATAAGGACCAAGTCGGATCCTAACTTCATCAACGCGACGTCTTCCGCTTCTGTTATCATCGCACTTTTACCGTGGGTGAAGGGTCATCCACAGATAAATATCAGCGGTTTGCTGTGCAACCGCAATCGACTTCCTCCTGTAAACCTCTTTCTTCCTAACCACTATATCGCAACGTCACTGGTATCGCAATGGTCGAGCTACCTAATGAAGTCTGGCACCATATCGCTAGCTTTGTGCCCCAAGAGAGCTGGAATACCGTTTTGGCAATCAACCCGGTCTTTCTCGAGATAGCGTTCAATATGCGCTATAATGAGGTGCTTATCATCACTCGACATGCGACAGTCGCAATGAAGATATTGGAAAGAGTTTCGTAAGTCCGCATGCTTTGGGTTCTGAAATGATTTTTTCATTACTGATGGATATACCATATGGTTTTGTCTGACAGTGACCCCTTTATCGCTAAACGCATCAAGACGCTGACACTTCGCTTAACGCATATCAAAGAGCAACCTTCACCTAGCCGTGCTCCATCTAGTTCATCACTTAGTGCACCTCTGTCACCCTTCCAAAGAGACACCAGATTTGTCCGCACCCACTTGCATGACACATTGCAGTATATCTTCCGCAGTGCCAGAAGAGTCCCTGTTCCAGCAGGTGGCTGGACTGGTAATGGCCAACCCAACTCTGCCACGTCCTCTGCAGTAACGTTCGGCGACATCATGGAAAAGCTCATCGAGATCACACCCAAGATGTATTCTGTCAAGATGCTCTCTGTTGATTCATGGGACCTACCACCTGCCTTCGACCTACGCCCTTTGTACGAAGCATTCTGGGGTTCTCGTAGTTCTCGTCCATCATCCACGATAACACTCCATCCGCGTTTCAGCGGTCTTCATAAGCCAATCGCCATGACCTTTGGGGATCGGCTAACCACACTCTTCATTGGAGGAAATCTCGAGAACCACCGAGTCATCATTAAATCCCGACCGAAGCTTGCTTCTCTTCAGGAACTCAGACTCGAATTCACCAACAACCTCTTCAGGGTAGACCCAGAAGCCGATGCAGATATCCTCGTTCGGGACATCGCGCCCTTCGTGATTGGGATGGGCAAAACCTTGAAGAAGCTCAGTGTGTGGTCCTGGGCCTCGACGGACTTATCGTGGTTCTTTAGCGCATTGGCAGGTAGGGAGGTGAAAGGGTCGCGGAGGAACTCGGTTTTATCGGACCCAGTCAATCTCTTCCCCGCTATTGAGTCACTCAACGTCCGGACACCATTCAATCGCGCCTTCCGTAATCCCTCTGGGTTGAAAGATCTCATCGCTGTCACTTCGCAGTCCCTACAGCATCTCGACCTCAGGCTCAACCCAAGCGGCCTTGCGATCGACCCCGCCTGCGAGCAGCCTCTCGCTCATTGGCTTCTTGGGGACCTTCTTCTCCCTTCTGAAGGTTCTGAAGAAGAACCCCTGTCAAAGCTGAGCGTCTTGGACGTCTACCCCACAAACCTCACTCAAGGCCTCGACTTCTTGCTCGCCGTCATCAACAAGTGCAGCGGAACCTTGGCCGAAGTGACGATCCGTGATCGGTACTTGCAGCCGGCAGAAGTCAAAGTTGTGGTCGAAGCGCTCGCGAAGTGCAAAGGGCTTCGAGCTCTCAGATTCAACGTGTGGCGCCTCGATATTGATCTCCTTGATTCATTGGAGAAGTCTGTTGGTGGAATTGAGAGGTTCTGGGTATCCGTGAGTGATGATTGGCGCAAGACTCCCGATGACTTGGTACGTTATTTTTTTGTTTATGCTTTGGGGCATCTTGCTTACTTTTTCGCGCACATAGGCAATTTTCCTTGAAGACCTGGCTTCACGAAAATATACAAATTGGAAGCTCGATGACTTGCACATATGGCAAATCGGTCAGCAGGTGGACGCGCAAACCATGGAGGCATTTGCGCGTAGCATCCCTTCTTTAACCAGCTTCTACGGCAATGGACACATGAAACTTTGAAATTTATCATGACCGTATGTATATATGATCCTTCTGACCGCCGCACGACTTAATGTCCTATATCCGATACCCCCTGTTATCATACCCAAACTTGCCGCTAGTCGGCTCTTTTTTTTTCTTGTCTTTTCTCTATTTGGATTCATTTCATTGGGCTATTGTGGGTTTCTTGACATTCCAATTCAATGATTCTTTCACGACTCCACCGATGCAACGTATACGTACCTATACCATGACCTCATTTGTAATCTATCTGTACATCACGCTGTATACCACTTCATGGCAGCAATTACAATCATATGCACCGCTGCTTCACACACCATCTCTTGTCATCTTGACCGTATATCTTTCGGTTAAATTATCATTGAATAACGTCATGATGAATTCGCTCGGGTAAAGCGGGTATTATAAGTTTTAAAATGATACAGTAAGAATATTACATGGTCGAAGCAAACATATAATTACACATAGGTTCATCCGAGTATTTTAAGCACAGAAGTCAGCCAAAAAATCCAATGGGATCGTGGGTTTGTTATAAATTGTCACCTTTCTTCCCTTATCTCTCCAATGTGCAAGGACCATTTCTTGCAGAAATTCGAAGCTCGTGATGGGCACTGGAGACCTTACAACGTAGCAAGCTCCCAAAAGATTCAACTGACGACGCAATCGGGCACACCCAGCCCATTGCATCCCATTGCTCATGGTGATACTGCCTTTGCTCATACACTCCAAAACTCTCAGAACCCATGCCCGGCTATTGACTTCACCGAAGGAGCAGAACGAACTACTCTCCTGCTTGGCCAATCTGTCTCGCGGCTCGAACGGAGGAACAGATTTGATGAATTCCATCGTCTCTTGCCGCGGGATGGCTATTGCCTGGATCAAGCCCAGACTGTAAATCCTCGCGACCACAGGACTCTCTGCGGATGTCTCCGACGTGTACGTGAGAGCTGTCCTCTTCTCCACCACCCTCAAACCCAACTCGTATCCTTTCATCCCTCCCTGCTTGATCGTATAAAAGAAGTGATTATATGAATACGGTCCTCGCAAGCCGCCGATAGCAGAGACGACGATTGCCCATTCTGGATCGTAGCATCGAAAAGGAGCCGATTCATTGTCCACAAGCAAGGCGATTCCGATTTCGTAGAAAAGTAGACTGTTGTGAGGGTTACTTTGGAATGGATAACCGTAGTCGACCTCTGTCGGCCACCATTTGATGTTGGGCGATTCGTGCACGACTGGGAACTGGGACGAATGTCGAGGTTAGTAATGCTTGTAGCCACTGTGCGTGGTAATATAGAAATTCACCTGAACAGCGACCGAGCCCATCGAGCCTAAGACATATGCCATGCTGAACAAGAATGTGGAGGTCTTGGTTGACGAGGGAAGGGGGAAGCCTGGAGTTACTAAGTCCTGACTAACAATGAATAGGATGCTATGCTTTATACGTGCTCCAATGGTCATTATACAGCCCAAGCAAGAAAGCACAAAAAACGTGCTAACTTGACAATCGGCATGAATTGATAATGAAAACATCCCTGCGAAGCCAACGGATGAAAGAAAGCACAGCAGTGCACCCCTTTTGTAAAGATCATTGCATGATTCAGATGTCCGAGTGCTTTATGTGCCTCAGGTGAGGTAAATCGACACGATGCCGTCGGTGAAAGAATCTTTTGTCATCTGCAAGTTCAAACGAGATGGTTAGTAAGGTTTGCAATGGTGTCAAGTTCTAATTGAGCGGGGTTGAAAACAATTCACTAAGTATGGTTAAAATACAGAGATGACAGAATATCTGCGTTATAAATGAAACAATGCCAACAGAGTATCGAAGCAAGAAAGGAAGACGAAAGAGAGAAAAATGGTGGTGATGTTTGTGCCAATCCACCGGTGGCGAGTGTGGTTGCGGTAAAATAGGTATGTATATGATTCAAGTCGTAAGGTGTCTAGGCGGTAGAAATTAATGTGATGACTCGTGTAGCGTGATTATGGGGTCGTGTCAATGAGCTGTCCCCTGTTCTAGGATACAGCAGCATAATGGAAGAGTGGACGGAGGGTAAGCGAACACGCATCTCGCTTCTCGTCGACCACCCTACATAACTTCTCTTTGAATCGAGTAGGCAATATGGTTTTCATGCACCTCAAACGCCAAAGAGCTGAAAGGATATGTAACGAAGTCAAGCGACCCTAGTTGCCCTTTCAGAGAGGAAGAGTATCCTTCCAACGTTCAGCGATGGGCTCGCCCTTGAAGACTTCATGAAGGACTTCATTGACAGTCTCAACATACACGAAGCGGATACCAGTCTTCACGCTCTCGGGCACGTTCTCTTCAATATCAGCACGGTTGGCAGCTGGGGCGAGGATAGTTTTGATGCCTGCACGGTGAGCAGCAAGGATCTTCTCTTTCAGACCACCGACAGGCAGGACTTGGCCCACGAGGGAAATTTCGCCTGTCATAGCTGTGAAATATGTTTGTCAAAAAGGTCCAGATACAACAGCCAGACAGCTTACCGATGTCAGGGTCAATCTTCGTCTTTGTGAATAAAGAAACAAAGGCAGAAAGGATAGCTGTTCCTGCACTAGGTCCTTCTTTGCCAATGCTCCCCTCAGGCATATGAACGTGGATATCACGATCAGTGAGGAACTGTTCCTCCTCCGTCTTGGTGATGCCGAGGTCATAGGCGTGGCTCTTGACCCAGCTCAATCCAATCTGAGCACTCTCGCGGATAACTTCACCAAGTTTTCCGGTGAGCTGCAGACCTCCCTTTCCTGGCATGCTCTAAAATGCGAAAATGAGGGTAAGTATTATGTTAATGGATAAAGAAAGTTGATTATACGCACCATAGCTTCAATAGGCATTACGGCACCAGATCCATTGCCCAGGTATCCAAGACCAGTGCTGACACCAGGAGGGGGTGGGCGAACGTACATTCTGTCTTTCTGGTAGATCGGAGGGCCAACATATTCCTTCAGGTTTTCAGGAGTAATCCTAACATGGACACTTTCGGGAATATGCATAGGCTTGCGCTCCTTGGTTGTCAGAGGTTTGGTTTCGCCCTCAGCAGAAGACTTCTCTGGCTGTGACTCAGAAGTAGAGGTGGATTCGGTGTCAGCAGGCTTGGCATCGTCTTTCGGCGTTTCTGAAGCAGCAGGCTCGGCAGCCGCAGGTTCAGCTTTAGTAGGTGTGGCAGATTCCGCAGGGGCTTCAGTGGCAGGGACTTCTGTAGTGGTTGCTTCTGTAGGAGGTGTAGTAGCCTGCTTGGGCTCGGGGAATGTCTCTTCACCAAGATCCTCGACGAGCTTGAGAGCAGCTTTGCGGTAGATCTTCAGGGAATATTATATCAGATGTTCAAAGAACCAGAAAAATAGACTTACCTTCTCAATATGCTTTTTCAAATTTCTGACACCGCTCTCTCTGCAATAGTACTTGATGAGAACATCAACGGCCTCTTCACTGAGCTCAACATCAGCTCCCCCAAGACCCGATGCTTCCTTAGCTTGAGGCCCGAGATACCGAGAGGCGATAACGGATTTCTCTTCCGAAACATAACCGGAGACTTCGAGTACTTCCATACGATCCAAAAGAGGTGCAGGGATGGTGTCCAGATTGTTGGCTGTGCAGACGAAGAGAACGCGAGAAAGATCAACGGGAACGTCCATGCTAAAGTTATAAGAAGTTAGTGCTGGGCCTATATCACCAGAAATAGGATAGATACGCACTAGTGATCCAAGAAGCTGTTGTTCTGCTCAGGATCAAGCATCTCCAGGAGCGCACTGGCGGGATCTCCATTGTGACCACGTCCAATCTTGTCCACCTCATCGATCAGCACGAGAGGGTTTTCGGTTTCAACGCGCTTCAAGGCCTGGATGATCTTTCCAGGGAGTGCACTAAATTAGACACAAGTTAGGATTGATCAGCACACGCCTATGGCGACATATAGAACGGGTAAACATACCCCACATATGTCCTCCTATGTCCCTTAATCTCCGCAACATCGGTCAAGCCACCCACGCTGAATCTGAAGAACCGTCTACCGAGGGCACGGGCGATGCTCTTTCCGATAGAGGTCTTTCCTACACCAGGAGGACCAACGAGGCAGATAATTTTGCCTTCAACGGTTCCACGTAGCTTTCCTACAGCCAAGAATTCCAAAATTCGTGATTTGACATCAGTCAAACCATAGTGGTCTTCATTGAGAACGGTCTGCGCATGAGTGATGGAGTAGTTCTCTGGCGTATGACGGCCCCAGGGAATCTAAGGAAATTATCAGAACAAGAAAGTTAGTCGATAATGTGAGGCATACCTGAGTTAGCCAATCAAGATAATTCCTAGTAACATTGGCTTCACTCGCTGCTGGCTCCAGTCCTTGAAGTTTGGCTAGCTCCTCCTCGAAGACCTTCCTAACACCCTCAGGCATCTTCAAGGAAGCAGCTCTTTCCCTGAACTTCTCAATGAGCTTATCCTTTCCGTCGCTCTCCATTCCCAATTCTTTCTTGATGCCCTTGAGCTGCTCCATGAGGTAGTACTCGCGCTGTCGTTTGGCGATTTTGCTGTCCACATCACGAGAGAGCTTGCTTTGAAGTTGAGCGTTAATGAGTTCCTTCTTCAGGACCAACAAAGCCTTGCGAAGTCTGTCGTCCACCACAAGTGACTCGAGTACGTCTTGAAGCTCTTGTACTTCACCAGTTGACACCGCAGCGGCGAAATCGGCAAGTTTGTCGGGTTCGTCGAAAACGTTGGCAGCGACTTGGTTGATAGAGAAATTGGTAATTTGATCACGGAAAAGGGGGTTAAGCTGAGCAATATCCTTGAACACTGAGACGATTTCCGACATGAAAGCACGGATGTACTGGTCGTCCTTGTTGTAGGGAAGGGTGATAAGGTTCTCAACATTGACCACTGACACATCGTGCTTATGCAGGAATGCTGTTTGAGCAGGGGCTAGAGCTGCGGGTGATTCTGTTGCCGGTTTTTCTGAAGCTGGTGAAGGTGAAGGGGGAGGCGTGGGGGGTTCAACTGTCTGTGGTTCCTCCTGTTGCTCGATTTCCTCAATTTTGGCTCCGCCAGCTTTAACAAGTTCTGTAATCTTGATGCGTCGATGGGGGTACAAAACAGCCGTTAGTCCTTCCTCCTTGTCGTCCTCTCCACGTCCAGCAGCTGCAAACACGCTGGTAATCTGGGCGAAAACTCCGACCTGGTGAACCGAATTGATATCCGTGATGACATCGCTATCCGTATTTTCGTCCTTTAGCAAGAATGCGCCGAGATACGGCTGTCCCCGCTTCATCATATCCTTTATGGCCGCAACCACAGCTGGGTTACGGACCACAACTGCCTTGTAAAATCCGGGGAAAAGTGGGCGACGAGCGATAGGAAGTGCGAGAACCTGGGGGTAGATTTCTGGAACCGAGTGTTTGGCTATTCCACCTGGCGCAGACGGTGGGGGTGGGGGTGTAGACGAGCCGGCAGACGAACCCTCTGCTGAAGACGACCCCTCCGGCGTTGATGACGAGGTCGTTGACTCCGGCGTTTGAGACGAAGGTTCCGGTTTGTCCCCCTCATTTTCGGGAACTGGCTTCTCGTCTGAAGGTTCCTCCTCCTTTGTTGGTGGTTGGGGTGACGGCGTATCTGACTTAGAATTGACCCATCTTGGTGCCCGTAGTGAATTGGCCGACCGAACAGCTAATACGGCTGATGAGGAGAAAAGTCTCTGTTGTGACAGAAAAGTTGGTTGTGGCCTACGAACAGCCGCAACTGTCCGTAGAAGAGCAGCTACACGGCTCATTGAACCTACTTAACACCACAGAGCGCTTAATATGAGCGCTCAGGACGTCTGGGCGGGTGGTATAGGTTTGGGACAAAGTTTTGAAAGGAACAGGTTAGCAAGTCTCCCGCTTTCTTTGGACGGCACGATGACGCAAACATGTGACAAAAGCTGACAAAGCTTACAAATATGGTAGCCAACACATTCGGCCGACCGCGCTTACTGACGGTCAGCAACTTCAAGCCAGAGGGTGTGTATCATAATGTGTTAGTATGAGGCAAGGTATGAAATTACATGGGGTATGAAATATTAAATACGAGTGTATAATGGT
Organism: Panaeolus papilionaceus; assembly: GCA_015501605.1. Taxonomy (NCBI): domain Eukaryota; kingdom Fungi; phylum Basidiomycota; class Agaricomycetes; order Agaricales; genus Panaeolus; species Panaeolus papilionaceus. The sequence continues at coordinate 625,955 of JADNRZ010000020.1, read as the reverse complement.
ACCATGATATCTAGGAATGTCTAAATGAATGTCCAGTCTACTTCGAGTCTGTGAATGATTCAGCAGACTCTTGCAACATGCCCCAATGCTTCAGGGAATCTTTTACAAAGTCCTGCACATATTTCCAATATTTTGGATGGTTAAGCGAAGTATCTGGATAAACAAAACGTATTCGTCAGACCAATGAATATTGTATGCTCATGTAACTCACTATGACCACAATTCTCTAATAGCTCTAACCGCACCTGGCCCCTCTCGTCTTCTGATGTTGTTGGTGATACATTCTTTTTCGATGCTTTGAGACCCCTTTCATTTGCAATGTCCCGAAGCTTCGTCATCTGTAATGGCTGTATGATGGTATCCTCTGTCGCACTGAGTAGAAGCACGGGTATTCTATGTGATATTCGAGCCATCCGTGAAGCAGACCGCCATTTTTCTGAACAGAGGAAAGAGAAATGACCAATGAAACCCCAATCTTTCATTATGTCCGGTATCGACGTAAAAGTGTTCTCAACAATTAGAGCAGCAATCTGCAATTTTTATGAGAAGTCGTGCGCAGGTATGCATAAAATACAGACGCACCCTGTCATTATTTCGACTCGTTAGGTCGATGGCAACAGCGCCTCCAAGTGATTGTCCAAATATTATCTAAGTAAATGAAAACGTCAGCAAGGTCATATGGGACACGTTTCCGACAAGGGTTGCGCTTGCAAGGGTCTTACTCACAATCGGTCTCTGACTTCGACGAGGATCGGATAGCACATGGTCGAGAATAGTTTGAGCATCAATGCGAAGACCTTTACAGCAAGGTATAAGTGCAGCTTTTGCAGCTCCCCAAAGAAATGCAAAACTCACCTTTCTCTGATGGGCAGCCGGTCGATGTGCCAAACCTAGCAAAGTGCGGTCGTGATGTCAATAACCGAACATGACAACAATAAACAACGACGCGTCTAACCCTCGATATTCCGCCGCTAGGACGTCAAATCCCATTCTGTAAAATTTTGAAACATAGTCGTACATCCCTATGTGGGTCATTGCATTCCCGTGGAAGAGTATCACAGTGCCCTTCGCCTCATTAGTAGAGCAGAGTGCATGGGTAGTGTCATGGGAGTAGATGGTGCAGCGCAAGGTAATTTTGTCGGGTGTCGTGAGCTCCAAGTTAGTGGAGTCGTCGCACTCGTCGAATCCTGATAATGATAAACCATAGGTTAGTGGAAGTTAGATGAGGACGCAACGTTGAGCCCAAGCTAACTTGTCCCGGTGCGAAGCCGAAGTGAAGAAAGTGTCATACCAGACTCATCGTCGTCATCATCAGGATAAAATGCTCCAGGATATACAAAAAGCTTCGCGCGATGCTGTAGTAATTTTCGAAACTGAGATTTGGTAAACAATGGTGCCACAAAATTGGTCGATGTCCAAACTACTCACAAATCCCATTACAAGGTTCCGGTCAAAGGTTGAAAATAACGTCCGGAGGTGGAGAAAAGTAAATCAGTGATAGAAAGGAGTGTGGTTCATAACTAGTCTGTGGGGAATTGATTTGTAGTACTCCGACAAAGTGCGTTGGTTAAAAGACTGCACAGGTTGAATCAAGCAGTTCACAGACTCGGGGGCAGTCCTTGATGCCGGTGAATGCCGTTCAACATCTCCCACGATTCCCCACACTGATCAAGCTCGAGGCCTCGCGCATGCCAAAAGACGATGACAGACTGTATGAGACTGCATGTATGTCGTCTCTGCCTCGCCCGATCAGTTCCAATTTAACATTCGAGCACAATCAATATTATTCTCGTGTGTAAGAACAGGATTGCTATACACAAATTGTCGCAAATTTCGCACGCCCGTTTTAACGGTCCCCATATACCGTTAGTACCCGTTTATGGCGTTGAAGCCCGTTCGCCGTAGCCATTGAGCGTTGAAACGGCGTTGGGGACCCGTTTTCACTGTTAAAAATCCTCCGTAACCGGAGCGTGAATCGGCGTTGATGGCCCTGCTGTAACACCCCAAGGGTTTGTTGTAATGTGTTCCAACGGCCTCGGTCCGTTGAAGGCCGTCAGGCGCGGTTGTAACGGCTTACAACGCGTGACGACACCTTACCGGAAATTTGCGACAATATGAATGACAGATTGGGCTACTTATCGCACGTCAAGCTCGACGTCTTCCAAAAGCGCTGATCAATCAAGCGCGGCTTCCTGCCAATCATGATGAAAGAATTCAGCTGGCACAAGAGGGCACTGATACAGGAAGCTAACCAAACACCTCTCTCATCTTCTGAGTTCCTCAAAAGCTTCCTCGACAAAGCTCCTCTACTAGCACTTATCAAGGAACTGAGGTCCGGAGCACTCTTTCTACCGAACTTCTCGAAGATAGTTGCAGGGTTAAAAGTCCCAATATTTATCATATCTATTCAGGATGTGCCACAAATGGTCATTTGGAACAACGGAATAGTCTCTCCGTACTGGGATTCAATAGATGAAGGACTGGTGCCACATCCAGTCAGCAGTCCCCACAACGCAGACAAGGCAGTGTTCCCTCGTATCAGAAACAGTCAACAATGGGTATCGAGGATATTCGAGAAAACTGCGTGGCGCATTCTCCGCTGTGTCAATCACGTTAGAAATCGAAGAATGAACACATACCAACTCGGACGTCTGTAATCATGAGTAACCTGTGGTGTAGCTTCGTGTATCACACGTGTAAAGGCAGTGAAACTCTGTGTTTATTGATCAATCATAATCGTAATTGAAATGAGCGCAGTACGCTCAGTAAGGGAGTTTAAATGTCTGAGTAAACGATGAAAGTCTAGATAACTGAAACTACTGGAAAATGGTGTTTGTACAAATGCTTTGAACTTGTGAGATATCGATAACAGACGTGATGCGGAAAATGCTGCGGAGTCATCTAGTTGAATGTGGGTTAGGGGATGCTTGTTCAAATGTGGCCTGAATGAAGATGAATGAATGTGGCCAAAATGATGCAAATTAACAAGAGAAAAAGGAATGAAAAAAAGGATAACAATTCGAATGAAAAATAAATAATAAATCATGAGTGCATGCTGAAAATACTCCTTCGGTTACCTAAAGTCTGAGCTTGACCTGCCTTAGCTGGTCTAGGCCTCGGGGGAGGGAGTGCATCGGCGGGGGTTTGGAGGGCAGGGGGTAAGTGGTTCCCATTATAAAAGTTGTTCAATAATAACGTGTTGGGTGTCGCAGCCGAGTTGTCCGATGGCTTGGGAGCCTTGCTTGTAGCGACGTCACCTCCGTGAAATAAGGATTTCGCATAATCTGCATCAAGGCAAAAGACGCTGTCAGTGTCAAGAAAGGCGCTGAAGTGGGTCTCTTTTACTCACTCTTCAATGCACCGAAGCCTTTAGAGGATGACGAATTTCTTGACGACGCACTGAGCTTCGAGTTCGAATCGACTCTCTGAATCGTCAAGTCCACCTGGTTTTTAGATTGCTTTAGGTCGTGGTGAGAGGAAGACGTTTGAGGCGAAAGGGAAACTTGAGACGCCGTCCTCGGCAGTGGTTTGTTATCTAGCAATGTCACAGGAACGTGTCCATCATACAGCTCCGGAGTAAAAATGAGAGGCGAAGGCTGCCGAGGGATGTGAGCCAGCGAAGAAGACGAGCCATTGGGATGCAGCTGCATTGCTACTGCCTTTTCCCATGGCTTCTCTTTCACTGAAGAGGATGGGGACGACGGTGCGGAAATACGGCGCTGACGCGTTGGCACCTCAAGTAAGGCTGGTGCTCTCTTCTTGCTCGGGGGAAGCGGTGGGCCTCCTGGGTAGGATTGCGTTCGCGTATGTCCGAATGTTGTTTCGAATGCAGGTGCAGACACGGGCGGTTTAGGGAAACCCGGTCGAACAATATCCAAAGGTGACTTTCCGTCTACCGAGCCTCGACGGGGATACACAGGTCTAGTATGAGGTGCCAGAGGAAGAGGAGCTGGGCGCTGCAGTTGGCTGGGCATCGTGAACCGAGCGTTGAGCTGGAGAACTTGGTATGGGTTCAGAGATAAAGAACCAGAATTATGACGCGAGTTTATATAGTCACGACACTTGGCCTCAAGGCCTTTCTGTAAAAATACGTTTCATGTTCAAACAAAGATACGAACAACCCTTGAACACCGCCAAAAAAGACCACGGTCGCAACGTAAGCGAGCCGGTTTTGTTGCCTTTTCGGGTTACATCAAGCCTCCCTTTAATTATCTACGCGGGGTGCCCCCCTTCCATTTGTCTGACTACGGGAGACTATTTAATTATTAGGTACGTTCAAAGTTGACGCTGCGACGCAGCGCTGCGGCATTTGCAGTGCTGCGAGGGTGACATAGGCTTGCTATTGGGCTTGCTCAAAAGTGATTCAGACGGTGTGTGTGCCAAAAATTGTATTACATAGTAAGCTTGTAGTGCTGCAGATCTTGCAGCGCTGCGCAGCCAACTTTGAACCACCCTATTGACTGGCATCGTGCCGTCTCTCCCGTTGCCCACTTCGACCCTTTCACTTGCCCTGACTTGCACTCACCGCTGAGCATGATTATATCACCTGTCGATTTCGTGCCTTTGAGTCTGCGGGCGTTTAATATTCGGGACCAGTTGTAACCCAGGTCCCAAATATACCTCATTTTGTAACTGCGAGGGAGAGACCTTTCGTGGCCATCGAAGTTATAAGCACTATACACGATAAAGGCTTGAAAGGGTCAGAGTTCAACTTGCACTTCATCCCACTCGGCGTTGCAGGACTTGATCAACCACTAGCCCCGTTGTCAAGTACGGCAGCAACGAAAATGCGAAGAATATCTTTTTTCTTTGCAGGGCGGCCTCGGGAGTCAAAGCATAACAATCCGTACTCTCAAATATTACACATATTGAGAGCAACCAAATGCTGTGCTTCATCAGCAACGGACAGACTAGTGGTGATCGCAGCATGTAGATCACCACATCAGGGAAGTAGACAAGGGAAGCTTAATTTCCTCCCTGCTCAGGAGTCTGCATCCGGAAGTCTCCCATAGATAAAAATGAGAAAAGTAATGTACATACTACAAATACAGAGGTACTACGTACATATATCTAGAATTAACGTTTGTTACTTCTGAATATCCGAGTCGTAAATGTGATGATAGAGCATAGCATGGTAATGGCGTGGTTGGACGAATATTAAATAATGTGGCTGAAGAGAAAACGGGAATGCACGTCATTTACTATAATTGTCATGAAGAAACGCCTGCGAGCACTTTGAAAACTTCTTCCTGCCTTTCTCTAAAGGTTCTGAGGCGAGTCATCCCAAGACTGAGAGCATTGACTCTGTTGGCAAAGGCCACTGCCCTTCCCTCTACGCTTCTTCTCCTCTGCCTCTCCGTGTTTGACCTCCTCAACTCATCGAACTCATAACCAATCCCACCCTCCAAAACCAACTTGACACGCTCAAGCCTCGTCTGATCCGGTACATCCTCTCCACTCTGAATCGCTTGAATAGCGTCGTTGTTATCCTCCTCTTCCATCACCTTTGCAGCATGACCAACTGCAACAAGCTCCTTCATGAATGGAAGCAACTCAGGTGGACATTCACCCACACCAAGCCGCTTTCCACGCACACCAATAACAGCACCATCCGGTGTAATACATCGTATTGACACGTCCAGGATAGCGAGCGCAACTGAGCCGAAATACGCCCTCGCAGGGTCTTGTTTCAGGAGTCGACGGAGGAGTGGGTGTTGTCCAAGTACGTCACCAAGGGCTGCGTATAGGGTTTCCCTGATAAATTCGATAGCAGGGGAGTCGGTGCCTAATATTGAAGTGGTGGGTGATGGAGGGACGGTGAGATAGGTTGTCGAAGAGGAGCCCGGTGATAGCATTCCTGGAGACCTTGGAGCCTTTTCATGACTTGTTCGGGACGACGGTGGAGGTGGGTTGTTACTCTCGATGGAACTACGGGTTGATGGATTTGGAGATGGGCTGCGAGAGGTGCTTGGAGAGGGAACGTAGACGGGGGGTGGCACGAATGACGCTTTGCGTGGACTAGGTGGTCCACCTGCGTCAAGAGCAGCCTGTAAATCGGATGCATAGCGATCCTGGAAAGACCTCCTCTGGCTGATTTCAATCGCGACTGCTCGAAGGTCCGCTGCTATTCCTTGCACGAGTGGGGTCGTTGGAGCATTAGCCAGCAGTGGATCCAACCCACAGATCACACGAGCAAGGTCGTGTTGCGCCTCTGGAACAAGGCCCTGAATCTTTGGCACAGTGTTCGCCCATACTCTGAGAAACGAGATGAACTGTTGTGGGCAATTTTCGAACGACAGATCTGTGGGTTGACTCCTCGCCCCATGTTTCGATTTTCTGGGTAGTGGTACAGAAGGTGGATTGGTTGTGCACCTCAAAGCTGCGAAATAGAGACATAGAGCAGGACCTACAAAAGTTTGTATCTTTAGCCTCATAAAGGGTCTATATAATCAACTGATACGCACCTGTGATCATCAGATCGCCCTCAGCGCTCGCCAAAACATCAGCATCGAGAAGTCTCTCGACTTTTGCCTGAGCCAACGATGATTTCAGATAACTATGGAAGCTATCCTGAATGAACTCCTCCGAGAGTGTTATATGGCCGTTTTCATGAGAGGTGGTGGACATAGGGTCAAAGCCTTTGAGAGAAGGAAGTTTGTTGTATGTCAGATTTTGCGAGAGCCATTTTTTACGCTGGCTTACTTATAAGCAGATGGTGGTTTGGAAGGTCGTGGCTGTGTGGACGTCATCATCGGAGTGTAATGCATCGCCACCATCACGAGCTCTTTTCCTTTCCTTCGGCCACAAAGGTCGACCGGTGAGATAAATATATAAAGTGGCATGTGTTGGTACGTTCAGTAAAAAATACACGAGCAATAACGATACAAGGGCTAACTAGAAATACAGGAGTTGGGGTGTCTAATGGCTACAGTGTCTAAAAATGTAAAACGGATTGCAGAAGTTTGTCAGAGATGATAAAAAATATGTGGAAGCATATTGGCCGTGCTCCAATAACCGAGGAGCAAGGCGAATCGGAGAAAGGACATGAAGCAGCCATAGCCGATGTAATGGAAGGCATGATGCGAAAGGACTACTAGACGATTGTTTCAAGGGAGGATGACGAATTGGTCCGCGATGCTAAATGGACTTTGACACGGAAATCGCTGTCTTGAAGCGTTGGTTCAAGGAAAATGGGAAGGTTGGTAGAACTGTAACGGTTTTCGGTAAGCAGAATGTTGGGTGTTGGCTTAGGAGCTCGTCTCATGCTGAAGGAGTTGCAGAGGCCTAATGGGATCGATATTAGCACATACTTCGGGCACAGAACAGCATTATAACCGAGTTTCTTACATTTAAACCAGGCCTTAAAGTCAATGCAGCCACAACAGCTTGAAGATTCCTTGGGAGCATACTCCTCAGCTTCTGGGAAAGTACCAAGGCGAACCATGGATGACCTCGGCGTAGACGTCGTCGAAATCGTCACCAAAGAGTCTCGTGAATAGTTTGGGCCTGCTGTCGAGTAGGGTCGCGTCCGTGGGCGAGGCGCAACGGCTTCCAATAACTTCTGAGCGTCATCTTCCACCTCGCCATCCTCCGCAATGTAAGCATGCAACCGCGACTGCCGATTATGACTCTTGCGAACATCCTCACGATATTTATCCACGATCGCCCGCTTCATCTCGTGCTTAGGTTGGGGTGGACGCTTTGACTGAGCTTGACCTTTGGGTTGCGGTTGAGCCTTGATTTCCCCAGGTTTCGCTCGACGAACATACACCGGAGGTGGCGGCGGTACCGCCATCTGCGATGCAATCGCATCAAGGACCTTCCGTTGTGGGCTGGAGGATTTGCTAGAAATGCTGGATGGTCCAGGGCTAGAGGAACGTGACATGGTGTTTTGCCAATGGGTATATACCCGAAGTGATAGGCAGTCGTTTTTGTGGGCTTCTAACTGCCAATAACCGCAACCTTTATATTGTATGCCACGAGTCATACCGCAGCTGCCATGCTTGACATGCCGTCCTCGTATGTTGCCAGGGATGTACACAAACTTTGACTTTCAAAGTCAAACAACCTAAAGAAAATGCCGCTGGAACAAGTCTGGATCGGTGTAGTTCAGGCAATTCAATTCTTACTTAATAGCGCCCATCCGAGTTGAAGTGCCGATGTGTAAATTCGTCATCGGAGTCAAGGTGCGATAAGAGAATAAAGTTTCACCATTGTATTCCTGCTGCCCTCCCTTTTCACAGATGCCATATTGGAGTCTCTTGCGGTGAGCGCCGTGAGATCGCTCATGGATAATGAGTGACGATCTTGTCCTCAACCAGACTAGGCAAGTCGTGCCATCCACCATGATGGAAAGCCAGCGCGAAAGAACAACCAACAGGCTGGGCATTATATATCGCCGACGTCAGGGCCAATCAGGATACAGGCGAATTCATGCCCCTAGCCAGAAAGCCTCGCTAGGCGAGATAAATCCAATAATTTGGACTGAGAGAACAGGATATTGCATGTGTCCAATGCATGATTCCTCTGAGAGTCTGAATCATGCACCGCTGAAGCTGGAAATGAAATATACCTAAGTCCCTAGACCAGAACAGAGAAAACAGAAATCACACTGACTGGACTTCTTGGCTCATGTCGGAATTGACAAGCCTCCTTTGAACGCAGCCTCTGAGAATGACAGACGATTGAATCAAGAGACAAATTGAATTGAAAGCTTTTCTAGGGGGTATTCCTAAACAGAGTCCGTTAAGTGACTCCTGTTATCCATTGAATCCACCATTCTAAAACACGGTATATGGATTTGATTTCACGTTGCTGAGCATGTATCGGTGGTGGCGCACAACTAGAACGTCAAAGGGTTTCTAGATCTTGGGGCCGAGCAATTAACTTAACTTGAGAGACTTCACCCACCTCCAGCCTCCTTAAGCCCCCAGGGATACCATTCAATCCACGGGGCAGTACTTCTACCCGGTTTGGCTATTATGATCTGGTAAGACAAAAAGTGACTTGGAATTGGACAAAGGAAACACCTTCAACGCGCCGGTCGCAAGCCAGTCCGAGATCAAGTCATGGTACAAGTTCTCCAGTAACTCGATATGAGGAGGCATCCTCAGAACGCCCAGCACAAAATTAATTCTCTTCTTGGCAGTGGGTTTCTCCGTTGCGAGATAAACGATGAGAATCTGTTCTCTAGGGGTAACGATATCCATAGCCAACTTCTGCGTGTCAGCTGCGGAAACTGAGTCGTACACCGTTTTCAGCTCTCAGTCGCCGAGCATGGTTTGAAGTTGAGAGGTTATTTCGTCGGAAGCTTGCGGTCGATGACATGAGTCGCCCCAAGTCAGTTACTTGAGCTCCGCAGTGTGATGTGGGGGTGCAGTGGTGATGATAGGCGCGAATCCCATATCTCTAGCAAGTTGGATGACTTAAAACTCAAATTAATACCCCCTTCGCCGAAGAATATGAGAAATAGTAGTGTACCAAGCTGCCCAACAGAGGTAGCTCCACCTAAAACAACGATGGGTTCACCGCCATATTTGCCTTCGTCGGACTTTGACTTTGGGGGAGTAAAGCCCAAGCCATCCGGGTTAGGATTGCACACTGCAGCATACGCAGCCGAAGCGCGACTGGCAATGCTGCGATGTCGTCGCACGAGATACCATCTGGGATCTGAGTAAAATGGTTATCATCCTCTGACAGGTATTCAAATGACATTCTAGACTCACCCTGGCCGTCGTCATGACTAGACCAATGGCATATTGCTGAAAGCCGGTTGTGCAATTTCCAAGCTGGCCGTGGAAGAATCTAAAAATAAGTGCGTCAAGAACATACTCTCTTTCGATGTTGAGCGGAATGCAGATACGTACACTCTATCCCCCTTCTTAAATTCATCCACACCCTCTCCGACTTCCTCAGCGTCTCCAGCAAGATCGAGCCCCAAGATGGCAGGGTACGAAGGAATGAAAAGTTCGTACTTCCGATTCTTCCAGTCGGGGGTTGAGCCCAGCAGCTTGGACCTTAATCAAGATTTCGCCTGGTCCTGGCTGAGTAATTTCTGTTTCGCCAACACAAAAGTCGCCCCCCTTGGGTTCGAGAAAAAGAGCTTTCTCTGTAGGACATGACATAGCAGTAAAAAAGTTTTGAAATTGATGAGTTTGGGTGGTGCATTTGCATTTGTCGGTTTGATCATCGTAGGTTTTATACAGCGAGCGCGCCAGTTACCTTTACATCTCAGAAAGCCAGGATGGCACAATAAGTTGGCAAATCGGCATACTAATCATAGCGCTTTACTGCTGACTGCTGTTACAACCAGAACGTCTGTTTGCAGTGGTGAGGAATGGCTTCGGCGAGAGGTTCAGTCGACATTTCCTCGAGTCTGACCAAATTTGTTGACTGAATAAGCACATTATGTATAATCTGAGCTGAAATAAGCGAGGATCAGCTCACGTATGTCGTATTATAAAATCTGTAGCTTCTTACATGAGCTCCCCGACATGGCCGACCAATACAACGCCAGAAGTCGCAAAGAATAAAATTCAGACACAGAGGCTGCTTACGATGAAAAATATTGCCTCCTTTGCAAAAGCGGAATATATTAAAGTGCGTGATAAGATGCATGGCTTGTCAGATTCAGATTACCCTTGGTTTCTATGCATTCATCCTCTTCAAGGCGTTTCCTGTGGGCGGACAACAAGCTTCCCTCGCGACACATCATTAGCCTGGAGCCTCTTCAGGCCATCGACAATGCCGGCCAACCCATTAGGGATCACCTCAACGCGGTTGGGCTAAAGGGAGAGCGCATTAGGTCAATATATTGCAAATAAGCGCCATTGACTGACCTTGATGACGCCCTCAGCAACCCAGTGGGATATGTGCTCATGATATAACGGCTCCAATTGCGGGATGTTGGTGGGTAACCTAAGCATCGCAACGACGCGATTGACAGTTTTGTCTGGGGGTGATTCAGTGGGCGGACCAACGAGTTGCATTTGACCTCCAGGTGCAAGAAGATCCAGTGCAATCTTCTGTGTATCCGGAGTCGAGATAGCGTTGAAGACCAGCTTCAAAGGTAGATTACCGAGTATGGACCCAACTCGGGCTGAGAGATCTTCGGAACTAAGTTTCCTATCTATAATGTGAGTCGCCCCAAGGTCCGTCAATTCGTCTGAGTTGGAAAGGGATGCCGTAGTGATGATTGGGGAAAAGCCAGAGAGTTTGGCTATTTGTATTGCTAAATATTTGGTCACTCGTCAGCAACGTCCTGGAGAGAAATTGAACCTTAACATACCCATCCGGCCTACGTTGCTCGCACCTCCCATGATAAAGATTGGTTCGTTAACGTACATTCCTCGAGATTGAGGCATAATAGGAGCCACAAGACCCAATCCTGTCGGGTTGGGGTTGTAAAATGCTGCATACGCGGTCGAGATACCGAGAGGAATTGTTGCCATGTCGTCGTATGAAAAACCGTCAGGAATCTATGAGGGAAGTTATTTGGGTGATTCAGCTGGCCACTTGAATTGAAAATTTACTCGTGCCGTTGTAACGGCCAACCCAATCGTGTATTGTTGAAAGGCGGTTGTTTCATTTGTCATTTGCCCCTGGCAGAACCTGGATATGACAAAAATCAGAACGCGAATAAATCAGGGCATAAAAAATGACCTTACACTCGATCTCCTTTATTGAACTCAGTTACACCCTCTCCAACCTCTTCGACATCACCTGCAATATCAGAGCCCAAGATAGCGGGGTATTGTTCGACATAGACACCAAATTTCTGAATCTTCCAGTCGATCGGGTTTAAGCCAGTGGCCTTTATCTTTATCAGCAGTTGTCCTGTACCAGGTTGAGGGATAGGGGCTTCTCTGAGAACGAAGTCGCCCTGCTTGGACTCGAGGAATAAAGCTTTTTGAAGACGAGCGGACATGTTGGTGGAAGGTTGTTGTGTTGGATGAAGTCCATTGACGCCTGTGCCCAGTATTTATCCGCCTTGCACCTTCCCGTGATGAACATGAGAAGTGATGAGAGCGTAATGCCTATTGACCGTTGTATTAGTATCGCGGTTGCAGACGACACGCAATCCAGCGGTCGTCCTAGGATCAGGTTTACTCAGCCAAGCAGCTGTTGGACAACCCGCATGGCACAACCACCAGAAGGTATGGGAGAACATTGGAGACCAAACACCGAAGATGACATATTGACATTGAACCCTTCGCCAGATATAACATTGGCTGAGAAATCCGGTGTCAACCCACTAAGGTAAGATCGGTCATAGAATTCCTCCGTGATAGGGTTACTTGGAAATGTCATCATGCTTACGTCGAGCAAGAAGGTAGCAGAAAACGCGCAGGAGAAGAGAAGAGTTCCGGATTTACGACATATAGGGTCCAAATCCAGTGATAACTGATAAGGGACCTCGAGGTCAATCTGTATTGTGTACGATGGTACGAGTTCAAATCAAAGCAGGGCGTAATCAGATCCTGTCGTTGTTTTCCCGCCTCGTGGGAATCCGTTGGCGTTCTATCCCACGCTTCACTATGTAATCGGACTTGTAGACGCTTTTGAGCTTGAAAGCACTCTCCCAAATGTCACAACAACTTTAATATTTTGGACAGTCGAAAGGAACAAAATAACGATAGAAAATTGTGCCAATATGAACCGTTATTTAAGCAGGGGAAAAATGATGGCATATTCGCAATACTCGAACGCTGGACTCAATTTCAAGTTAATTCGGAATCCAAACTTATGCTAATGGCAGTCAACTACCACTCAGGTAATAAATGACGAGCTGGATACTGTTTGACATGAGAAAATTCAAATGATTATAATATTATCGCCGTTACATCCAGATCATGCCCGTCGACGATCTAGGCCGTTTCGTGGGGATGAACAATAAGCTTAACTCGAGATACAGCACCACTTTCAAGCTTCTTTAAGCCATCGACTATTCCACCAAGACCGCCAGGAATCACCTCAAAGCGAATTGGCTGTAAGAATATTTGGGGTAGTTAGCGATATCGAAGGTTGTAATGATTTTGACTACGCACCTTGATGATTCCCTCTCGAACCCAGTCTGATGCATATTTATTATAGAGCGGCTCGAGTTGAGGAATGTTGACTGGGAGCCTGAGCAGGGCAGCGACAACGTTGACCGTTTTATCCTGCGGTTTCTCAGTAGGTGTGTATGTGAGCTGCAACTGCCCTCCGGGAGCCAGAAGATCGACTGCCGCCTTCTGGGTATCGGCCTCAGAAATGGAATCAAAGGCTACTTTCAATGCCTGTCCATTAAGGATGTCTTTCACTCGGACGAGGAGCTCTGCGTGACGAATGTTGCGATCGACAACGTGGGTTGCGCCGAGATCCTTCAAAGCTTCTGTGTGAACGACGGAGGAAGTCGTGATAATCGGTGAGAAGCCAGAGATTTTGGCCATCTGAATAGCTGCATGGTATTTATCAACGACTGAGTATAATGGGAATAGAAACTGAACTCACCCATTTGGCCAACCGCGCTAGAACCTCCAATAATGAGGATGGGCTCACCAGCATATCTTCCGCGAGCCTCAGGCGTTGTAGGCTGTATGAGACCCAGACCATTCGGGTTGGGGTTGAAGAAACCAGCATAGGCCGTTGATAACCCCGTTGGAAGTGACGCCATCTCATCATAGGAAAAGCCCTCAGGGATCTATGATATAGTCGTTCATACAGGAAGACTTCTTATGATAATAAACTAATACCTTCGCGGTTGTCACAGCCAAAGCGATGGCAAATTGTTGGAACGATGCTCGCTCGCTGGCCCAATCGGCTTGGCAGAATCTATTAATTGAAACAACTATGTCAGAAGGTGGATCCGGGGCTTCGATATAGATAAAATGTATTGGAGAAAAACATACACACGATCGCCTTTCTTGAAGTCGACGACTCCTTCGCCAACCTCCTCAATATCTCCAGCCATGTCACAACCAATAATAGCAGGGAAATGTTGCAGATACATGCCAAATTTCTGGATCTTCCAATCGACTGGGTTCAACGAGGCAGCCTTTATTTTTATTAAAACCTCTCCGGGGCCGGGCTGGGGAATCGAAGTGTCTTTGAGAACAAATTCACCGCCCTTCGATTCAATGAAAAGAGCCTTCTGAGTGGGAGACGACATTGTTGGCTGCGGGATCTGTGTTTCGAACGTTGGTTGAGATTATTTTCCCTATGTTGCGCTTCGTATTTATACAGTCCATACTCTCCAAACTGTCAAACTGTGTTCCATCACGCAGCATATCGGAAAAATGGTGCAACTTCAAGTTCCTCCCTATCATCTTGTACATTTGATGGCAAGTTGACATACATAGTATGGGCGTGAAACAGTGTGCGAAGGATAATCTGCCAAGCAATTGAGCAGCGTCTAACGCCTATGCTTATGTGGCTTGAAATCGTAAGCATGAATCATCAAGAATATTCGCTGACGAAGCCGCAGTGAGGACTAATGATGGACATCATGCGCATTTGAAGGCATACGTGCAGGGAAGCTTTTGATTTGGACATTTACTTTGTCATTCTGACGATAGGTTCGAGTGGATTTCCAGATACAGAGCTTGAAGGGCCAGTAATCATGCTTACGCTCGTCCAAAGATGGCTTACCAGCGCCTTACAGAGCCAGTTTTCAACCTTGCTCATACCTGGTTAAAATCCAACCGGTAATATGATCACTCAGCTTTGGCAGGACTGGAATGAATATACAGTCCAAGTGATGTCGCAATTCTTCCAGCGTAATTTCTACATATTACGCTGGTCAGGAGCCCTTGATTCAAAAGGCATGATCATTGTCCATCGTGAACGAGTGCTACTGTACATATGCATTAGCGCACAGAGAAGCCTTCAATTCGTTTCATGGGGTCGAACGACAAGCTTAACTCTCGAAACGATGCCACTCTCCAATTTCTCCAATCCAGCTGTAACACCATTGAGGCCGCCGGAAATTATCTCGACGCGATTGGGCTAGGACAAAGAAACTGTTAAATTCTCTTTGATAATATGAAAAGTGTCGAGACTTACTTTGATCAGACCCTCCGAAACCCAGCTACTCACATGGTCGCGATACAAAGGTTCCAAAGTTGTTATGTTCTGTGGCATTCTTAACGCCCCCACGACAAATATGACAGATTTACCCTCCGGAGCGGGAACAACAGGAGGTAGGACAAGAGCAAGCCGCCCGCCAGGCGCCAGGATGCTCAGAGCCGCTTCCTGCGTGTCTTGAAGAGCCACAGCGTCAAAGGCGATCTCCAAAGGCCCAGAGCTCGAACCAAGTATGGTCGATACATTCGATGCCAAGTCCGACAGCGGGAGGTTGCGATCAATAACATGGGTAGCGCCCAGCTCTTTCAGTGCTTCAGCATTCGAAAGTGAAGCAGTCGTGATGATGGGAGACAGGTTACAGAGTCGTGCCAGTTGAATTGCTGTGTAGACCGAGAGATCAATATCACATTTGTACCTAAGTGTTGTAATCACTCACCCATTTGTCCTACAGAGCTCGCCCCTCCCAAAATCAGAATGGGCTGGCCCGCATGCTTCATACGCACTTCGTGGGAGACGGGGGCGCTCAAAGCAAGTCCATGAGGGCTGGGATCAAAGAGACCTGCATAAGCCGTCGACAAGCCTTCCGGGATGGACGCCATTTCATCGTAAGTGAAGCCATCTGGAATCTATTGTCCCGATTGTTTTTGTGAGATCAAGTGTAGAGAAAGACCGAGCTCATTCTGACCTTTACAGTTGTTACAGCCAGAGCGATGGCATATTGCTGAAAACCGCCTTTTACGTTTGTCCAGTCCGCTTGAGAGAATCTAGCGCACATCATTAGATAAATGTTTATTTTTCTGATGAGAAACGTACACTTTATCTCCTTTCTCGAAACCCGTAACACCCTCCCCTATCTCCTCAATGTCCCCAGCGAATTCTAAGCCCAGAATAACTGGGTATTGCTCGATGAAGGATTCGTGTTTCTGAATCTTCCAATCAGCGGGATTGAGGCCGACCGCCTTGACCTTGATCAGGACTTCTCCTGGGCCTGGGTGAGGGATGTTGGTTTCGCTAATCGCGAACTCTCCAAACTTCGATTGAAGGAACAAAGCTTTCTGAGTGCGAGTCGACATATCGAGTATGATGGTGTCTGATACTTCAGCCTGATCGCTAGGTATTTAAACCCTTGAAGCTGATAAGCTGTCTTGATTGGAGGTATCGAGTCATTGCAACCCACCTGCAGAGACAAACTATAATTAGAAATGAGATGCTGCGCAAGCCTAGTCGTATGATGGTGCTGGTGAAAGAGTACGCACCGGAATTCTTAAGCCTTGAATTCCGTTCGGAATTCGAAGTCCCACGTTGCGCTAGGCCACAGCCATCGGAATCGACTGGGATACTTATCGACATTAGGGATAATCGGAGAAATCAATACCCTCTTTTCGATGGTGTGCTCCACACTTTGTCTCAGAACGACAGTTTTAGTCACAGACCATTTGTCAGAATGTCCAATTTGCGGAAAAATCCTGGGTGAATGTATTACTGCTCGCCGCTCATAGCGTCTTCACCTCCTCAGCATTGGAAAGGGGCGTAGTGGTAATGATTGGAGATAAATTAGAAGTTTTCGCAAGTTGTAACACTAGTGAACGAGTGAGGGGCACTTCTAAGCTGTATGTGACGATCAGATGTGGAAAACGAAGAAACCTGCTTGACCGACGGTGCTTGTGCCTCGCATAATGAGAATGGGCTGGCCGGCGTACTTACACAGGCTGCGTGAGTCAAAATGCTCAGGGGAATTGCTGACATTTCATTGTAAAAGAAGCCGCCCGGAATCTGGCACCATGACATGAGATTTAGAATAATATTCATATTCTAAGAATTATTTACGTACCTTGACCGTTGTCACGGCTAGTGCGATGGTGTATTGTTGGTACGCCGCCTTTTCCGGCACGCAATCCGAGTGGCAAAACCTGAAATATGTTTGAGTAACGTCAATGCGAGTAAAAGTACATGCACCCTAGCACCCTTCTTAAGATCTTCAACCCCCTCTCTGACCTCTTCAATATCTCCAGCCAGCTCAGCGCCCAGAATAGTGGGTAATGTCCAACAAAAAGACCATATTTCTGAATTTCCAGTAGACTGGATTGAGTGCTGCAGCTTTGACCTTACTCAAAACTTCTCCAGGGCCTGAACGGGGAATTTTGGTCTCGGCAGCCTCAAATATGCCACATTTAGATCGGAGAAAAAGTGCTTTTTGGATTCGAGATGTCATTGTGTGAGCCGAGTAATTTGAAAAAAAGTGAACGGGGTTTGCGGCCATGTGGTATTTGTCCTGCCATTGAGTGTCGAAGCATCCTATTTTACACTAGGCAAAAACGGATGACATTTTCCGTCGTCGAATCAGGTTTTGTTAAAGACTTGTAGCTGTAGGTGTTGCGCCATGAGCGTTGTTAGTCATTCTGCGGCTTTGGTTTCCAATGTAGACGCGGTCCTGAGGAAATTGATTAAAAAGTCTTTGTTGAAAACCCTGAAAATGCTGCGCAGATAATACTGAGAATGAAATAGCTGACAGATATATACTCTGAGAGCCCCTAGACAGTGCAAAGGCTGACAAACTCGAGTAGCAGTTGCTCACAGTCCTGCTGCTCTAGTGAAACCCTAGACGCGAATTCAAGCAACACAAAAGTTGATCAGTCCGAACAAACACACGCTACTGCGGGGAAGTCAGCATAGGTCATTGACTGAAAGGTAAGAGGGGAAATGGGGGTCTGACCGTTAAGGGTGGTATAAGTTGCTGGTTCAAGTTAACATGAACATTTTGTCGACGTTGAAAGTTGAACGGTTGAACCAAATTGTCAGGAACAGTCCTATGATGGATTGTTCCCACGGCCTTTCGATTTGAAAGTGTGCATTGACTAGGCAATAAAGTATTACTACCCAAGATACGAGCCTACAGTCAGAATCGACATCTGCCTCGGTATCACCCAGCCTTTGATGGCATAGAGGATATACAAATCGACTTCTGAACAGGATCTTTCGTGTGCTACGTCTGCTGCGGAGGCGATAACCTCTTTCACCCCCATCGGCTCTCTAACATGCCGCTGTGAGGATGGTATTTACGAGTCCCCCTTAGGGGAGTCGTTCTATATTCTGTAATGAAAATCTCTCCGACACGTGACCTCAGATAAGGAGACCTCAACTTTCGAGTCATTCGAGCGGCAGCGAAGTTAATTCAGAGGAATCAAGGAACGAGTCTTTCACCAAAAGGCAGAAAATGGGGCTCGTATATGCCAGGCCAAAGGCCATGGCCCACAACTAAGTAAAGTTATTTTACGAGTCTGAATCACTATGGCAGAGACTCAGAACTCTCGAAACATTATATTTAGTTCCATCTACGGCAGTTGTGAGACTCGTTTTGATTGCAGTGGAATGTAAATACAAGAGCGACTTATGAGTCCACATGTTTCGAAGTGTATGACTTCATTTGTGATATGACAACTGTGGATTCACTCCGAAGAGTCAGGACTTGGGGACCCGTCGTCATCGAGGTACTTTGAACCTTTTTTTACCTTCATGCATGCACGCCTTGTGTAGAACTGGGTCAAAACCTTTGGTAGGCTGACTCCCCAAGTTAGAGGATACAGTGTCTGTATGTGATTTCCCCTTCGGAATGCTTGGTCTCAGTGCGATTCACACAGTGCAGCAAAATTGTGTTCGTCGTGTTTTTGAACTTTCTTCGAATGTTAAATTTAGCTCATAATCTCATGACCACCCTGACACCCCCTTCAAACAGCTTTAACGCCCGAGCATATCGGAGAACAACTGCTTTATACTGAGTGCAGTACAATCAGCCCCGCATTCTCCACGTATGCTCGAATAACAAGGGGAACATGTGCCAGTGGGACTGCTTTTGTTATGTATAATTAGATCAACCTTCATCACAAGACTGTTAAACGGCCCGAGATTTGGCGCTGGTGCAGGACTTGTCGGGTATTTTGGACGATTCTTTGGAGAGCAACGTACGATGGTTGGAGCCGAGTCGTACTGATCGAGAGATGCAACTTCCGTCGCCTGGGATGGGACCGACAAAACTCAACGAGAAAAAGCCGTTAATGACTCTTCGAATTCAATTTATTTCAAAATTTTCACGCTCTATTCTTAGGACTTTCTACTCAGCATCATCGGACTCACGAATGCTCGAAGCACCTTTGCAGGATTGAGTTGCCGTAACTTACCCGTAAATCAGATTCAAGTTCCATGTATATACATAAAACTGATTGACGTTCCATTGATATAAAAGCTCGAACTGTTTTGCGAGCTCAGACTTCATCACGCTTGATATCTCTTTCCCCCACCCCTCTACTTCTCGACATAAACTGGTGTCTTCAGTCGCGGAAAACATGGTTGCTGTCCTCAGTCTTGCTGTCACATTCCTCTTTTCAGCTGTCGCTGGTCTGTCCCGGGCTTATCTCTATTTGTTGCGTGTTTATCTAACCAGTGATCTAATTCAAGTTAACGCTCAGCTTCCTGCCAACTTACCAAAATCATGTAATGCCTGCGTGTCTTTGGCTAACATGCTTGCTGTACGTAGCTTCAAGTTTCAGTCCCTGTTATCGACGTACATAAGCGCTTGTGACTGACTCGAGTTTTTTCAGAGCGGTAATGGCCAAGCATGTGCCTTAGACACCACCTGTGTGTGTAGCAATAACGTCGCTAGTGGTATCAAGAGCTGCTACCAGTGCAGTGTGGACAGCAAGGTTATAGATCAGAAAACGGCTGACAATGAATTAGCAGGTAAGTTCGAGCGGTCAATTTTCGATTGCATTTTAATAGGACTCAACCTGCTAATTGTAGATTACGAGAATGCCTGCAAGCAAGCTGGACACCCTGTCAGTAGTGCCAGTTCTCTTACAATGAGTGGCTTCGCTGCTGTTGCTGCTCTTAGTGGATTGATCCTCCTATAGTATTATTACCATATCTTCGAAGTCATGTAATAGGGGAGAAATGCCCTGAAATAGATAATATTTAAAGGTGGTCACTTATGTTACCCCGCACTGGCAGAGCCGAGCTGTTTATCTCTATCACAGCACATCATGTAAGTTGGGATGGGCCAGAGCTCGAAGAGCTTCAAGCGTGTCTCAGGCTACTCTATGATGCGAGCACAAGGTGGAAATCATTGTCGTTCGTTTTGAATGATGTTGCACGCAGGGAACTTATTAGGGCTGCCAGTGTGTGTCTAACGAGATCGGCAATGCCCCCGATCTGAGCTCTTTGGAACAGATCGAACCGAGAGTGGTGTATGCGAAGTACGTAGCACACCGCGACGAGTATGCATATGAATTCATTGATTGTTTCTGCGACGCAGTGCGGATCGCACTACCCATACTCTGTATTGGAGGATGGGGGACCAATGATCTCAGACTCCCATCCCCGAAACTCGTCAAAATCAACCCCAAGTTACAATCGGTGGTCTCATGGACCATATACGAACAATGTCTCGGATGGTGTTATTCCTTGCTCGAAAGCCTCGCGTTGATGCCTCACTTGAGACTCCTTGAGTTCAGAGATTGCGGGAGTCCTTACTATTTGGGTAGCGACAACGCTAAGAGGGTTACCCTGCCACACTTGGAAAAGCTCTCTATCATGGACAAGGACCACAGCGATGTCGTGTCGATCTTACACGGTGTCCTTTTGCCCTCACTCGTCGACATCACATTCACAGCTCCGCTTCACTCGCCCAGTTTTTATGAAATGGCCACTCTGTCAAATTGTAAAATTCGTCGCTTGGATATAAAAGCCAACGAGTATTTCTATGACTACCTATTCCAATTCCTCGCTGCCCCATTTTTCACCACCCTCGAAGACCTCAAACTCGACGCGGAGGAGCTTGGTACTCAGCAGGTCGACTTTTTGAGTGGCGAACCGGAGACATCGTATTTCGGTCACTCGAAGTCGGGCAAAGAGATTGAAATCCCAGTGTTCAAGGGGTCGTTGAAAAGTCTTACTCTCCTTGGCTGCTCTTGTAATGATGGTGTGCTTGGGAAGGTTGCGCGTTCGCGGATGAGGAATGGAAAGCTGCGGTATTTCTATGCGGAAGTAGTTGGGAAGGTATCGACGAAACATCCAAAAGATGATGAGATGATTGGAGACCTACGGCGTTGTGGTTTGGAAGCGCATCTGCGCCAGAGGGTTTCATCATAGAAAACGAGTAGAATCCAATTACGATCTGTTGAGAACAAATTACTTTTGAAGACCTGTGTAAACGTTGCAATCCAGCAATACAGACTTATAACAAGCCAAATCTTTATCGAACGCTAGTTGTAACTCATCATCTCACGCTCTGCCAGCGACACCTTCATTAGCATCCAAACCCAAAATAGTCATAACACAATGCGTAAAGGTTTACATGTGGTGGTTTTATGTTTGTTGAACGCGGAAACCCTAAATTCAGTCTCGATTTGTTGATGATTTATTCAATCACGCGGCTGATGGACCGCCAACCATTTTGCAAACAGCTGTAAATAGCATGGATTTGTAAGAAGCATCTACCATAAATACATCACAATGCCACTGAAGGACGCACAGGGTCGAGATTAACAGAAGTGGAAACAGATTGAGTCCTGGCAATCCTAGAGACGCGACCCTGCACCGCATTTAGCGACGCCCTGTGCTTGGGTCCTTGGGAACATGCATCGTGCCTGATGTCTTGACCAACATCAGGAGCGAGGCTTTTGACATTGCATTCAAAAGCGCGAGGCGTGAATATCTGTCCTGCTTAGGTTCTTGTTCCCATCAACAACGAACAGTACGTTCACAACGCGGTTTTGAACAAGGAGTCATGGCTAGGTGAGTGTCTGCAAGTTTACTAGGTCACTCCTCTACTGGACTGATTTCTTCATGCATATGCACACAGTGTGCATTCTCTTTCATTAGATATTTACAAATCGGATAAACCACCCCATGAAAGAAGACCAACGCCACTTAATAATATCGTCCCACCCGACATTTGGGCGACCATCTTCCAAATCGTGCATCAACACGAGCTCACACAACGCTCAACACTGAGTCGAATGACATTAGTGGGCTCTATCCCTCGGAGTGCATTCATCCTTAGCCAGGTCTGCCATCACTGGCGCGCCATCGCCACGTCCCACCCTCTGCTGTGGCGAAACATCTGTGTTTCTTTGAATACCAAATCTCCATCATCTCTTCTCAAAGCATGCCTACCACGCACTCGCAGTGCCGACCTGTTTATCTCTATCACAGCAGATCAAGTAGATCGTGAGGGACCAGATCTAGAAGAGCTTCAAGCATGTCTCCGATTACTCTATGAAGCGAGCCCAAGGTGGAAATCATCGGCGTTCGTTCTGAATGACGTCTCACGCAGGGAACTTATTAGGGTTGCAAGTAGGCCTACCGACACCAGCAGCGCCCCCGATTTGAGCTCCTTGGAACAAATCGAATCGAGGATGGTGTACAGGAAGTACGCAGCAGACCGCGACGAGTATGAATTCCTCGATCGTTTCTGCAATGCATTACGGATCGCACCCCGCATACTCTGTATTGGCGGATGGCGCAGCAGTGAGCTCAGACTCCCATCCCCGAAACTCGTCAGGGCCAAACCCAAATTACAGGCAGTGGTCTCGTTGACCATCTTCCGACAATGTCTCGGGACGTTGTTTCCCTTTTTCTCCAGCCTCGCGATGATGACTCAACTGATGCACCTCAAGTTCAGAGACTGTGAATGTTCTTACCACCCGGCCGGCGCTATAAGGGTTACCCTCCCACACTTGGAAAAGCTCTCCATCATGGACATGTCGCACGGCGACGACGTCGAGTCGATCTTAAACAGTGTCCTTTTGCCTTCACTCGTTGATGTCACATTCACATTTCCGCTTCATATGCCCAGTTTCCATGACATGGCCACCCTGTCGAATTGCAAAATTCGTCGCCTGCACATGAGATCCAACCATTACTTTTTCAACTACCTATTCCACTTCCTCGCTGCTCCATTTTTCACCACCCTCGAAGACCTCACACTCGACGCGAAGGGGGGGCTCAACACTCAGCAAATCAGCTTTTTAGATGGCAAGCCAGAAGCGTCATATTTTGACCTCCCGTACACGGACATACACGTTGAAATTCCAGTGTTTAAGGAGGCGTTGACAAGTCTTACTCTCATAGGCTGCGTCAGTCAAGATGGGGTTCTTGGGAAGGTTGCGCGTTCGCGGATGAGGAGTGGAAAACTGCGGTACTTTTACGCGGAGGTTGGAGGGATGGTTTCGGAGGAACATCCGAACGATGATAAGTTGTTTGGAGAGCTACGGCGTGGTGGTTTGGATGCACATCTGTTCGGGTCACCGCGGTAGGTAGAAGGCGCGTAGAACGGCGGCGTTCAAGTAAACGAAAGGAAAGGAGTATTTTTTTCATGAAAGAAATAAAATAAAACAAATAAACAAACAAAAAAAGCAGTGGATAGCTCCACGATAGGTCCCTAGCCAGGAAAGAAGCTATGGCAGCAATGAGCGCCCACTTACTTGTGTGACAGAGGCAGAAAGTAGAAAACTAAATGCCAAACACTAGGTAACAGACGTTTGTAATCTGTAAGTAATTCTTTTTCTTTCATGGACTAAAAAGAAAATCCATATGCATCAGATATAATCAACAATTTAGGGCCCTCCCCACACAACTCGTGCCTGCATAACCAGAAGGACGATCGTAAGTCTTGCGGCAGATGTTACGCCTCTTTATGCGACAGTTACACCGTAATCAAGTCGCAAATGCAACAATACAAAGGTTAATATCCTCTGTATTTGCGCAAAACCATAGAAGACCCAGTTCGTCCCTGGTTATCATGTCGTTGAGGTGATGGATGATGTAGGCAATAAAACCAGAGATGCCCATGTCCAGAGTTGCATGTGCATATATTCGAGGTAGTGAGCACCATAGCGTGATTGGGTTTATTGATATGCAAAATGCAACAGGTACCTCGAATCTCTACAACGCCAACATTGGTACCCATCCATGATGAGTGTGTATGGGACGTTGCAGAGCCCAATGCAGGGCCGATCTCGAAGATCGAGCTCTCAAAGAGCGACAGAGAGGTTATAGGCTCGTCTCGTATGTATGAAAGATAACAAGCCGATGCTACGAATAGTATTACAGGAGCAGATAAGCGAGTTCGAATACAACATGTATCTCCACCACTCCCTTCCGCTCATTACCATGAGATCGTACAGGAGGTGGAAAGTGACTCTCAACAGCTTTCTGGTCCATCCGAAATACACCGGCTTTTATGAAACGTACGACAAAAAAAAAAGAAAAAAAGAAGGTTATGAGGGAGTGGGAAGCTCGTTGAAGATGGTGGCTAGGTGATGGGATGAACTGACAGGGCGGATCCATGCGGTGTGCGAAAAGATTAGTCATCTGCCGGCTCGGCATCTAGACTGGATCATTCCATTACCTCTGCTTGCTAGGCTCGTCCATAACTTTCATCTCCACACCTGGCACATCTTCCTCATCGCTCGCAGTGTCCAAGGAACATAGATCAGGTACGACCTACTGATTCTATTTTACCCTGTCACAGTTGATTGAACTTGTCCTTTTCACTTTGCTTTCTTGACAGTGTAAAGTTCAGACTGAACCTTGAAACGAAGCGGATCTAGGGTTCGATTTAATCCAGACCTCAAGAGTCCAGAGTCAACGGTTGATCGACGACACGCCGACAGACGGGCACGGACAGGGACACATTTCACACCTTCACATCTACAGCCACCTTCACGTTTACGTTGTCATTCAACTCACATTGTCATCGAGGACCAGCCTCGTTGTTTCCTCCTGCAAGAACGTAACTCTCCGGGGTATTAATACCTCCAAATCCAGGGTCTTGAATAACTAGCTATCACATCCATCCATCCATTCATCCTCGACATATACCATCTCCTCAATCCACTCTCAACCTAAATCAAGTTCAACCCTCACCCAATCAAAACCAAAACCAAAACCAAAACCCGACCATCAACAATCTATTAACAAACACAATGCGCTCAGCCCTAGCCCACCGCAACCCCCGCGCCCCCAATGCCTCCGACGGCTCGCGCACCATCACCATCACCCCCCGCGATACTGAAGAAATTGGGGAGGGTGCGGGCCCGTCTGGGTCAGGAGAGACGGCGCAGGGCGCTATTGTCGGCACGATTAGAGTCAAGGCGACGAAGAAGAAGCCGGGGAACGGGCAGAGAGTGGCATGGGATGAGGGGGTGGTGGATAATGAGGGATGTGGGAGGAAGAAGAGTAAGAGTGAGTACGGTTTTTAGTTTTTGGTTTTTAGGGGCAGAGTCGAAACTTGGAGCACTGATGCCAATTTTTCTTTTTTTTTTCGTGTTCTAGTTTGTTGTATATACCACAAACCCCGCGCATTCGACGAATCCTCTTCTGAAGAATCGGATTCGTCGGATGATGACTCGGATGCGTCTTATAGCGGAGCGAGACCGTCGAGTGGGTATTCTCGTCGGAATCAGCCCCACAGCCATGACCATGCCCACCCTCATGCACCGTCGTCGTCGTCATCTTCGGCAGTCCCATCAGCATCATCGACGACGGTCATTCATACACCTTCTGAGACGCAGTATGAGCCTAATGCGTATGAGAGGCAGCCAAAGGGAAAGAAGAAGGCATAATCCTAATCCTGTCATGGACTTGGAGCGTTGGAGTTGGACCCGGGTTCGGTTAGATTAGATTCATGGTTTTCGTCCTTCTTCTCGCCTCATCCTCATCCTCGTCTCGCCCTCCCTTCACCTCACTTGTATGCACATAGTTAATCTCAAGCTCGGTGCCCCTACGTACAGCTACGATATCAGATTCGGTAAATAACAGCTTCGTTCTCTCTAACACCCCCATTTTTTTTCTTTTGTATACAAACGTTACTTCGCCTTGACTGTACCTACATATCA